>OX596288.1:17617616-18217616 GCA_951394225.1 Harpalus rufipes | reverse complement strand
ATATTTGTAATTTAGTAGTAACTTAGCACAATGAAGAACTTGCTCCACCATACCTAAAATAATGACATGACAGTGACAACGGTGACAACTTCATCGACAGTTGATATTAACCTATTTAAAAAAAATCGCATTTACATAGATAAAAACCGGTAAAAACTCGGTTACTTGATTTTTAAGGTGTACGCGATTTTATTGCAAGCCAGTGTACAATATCTGATATTAAAAATTACAACAAAACATGGTTAAACCAACGCTATTTTCTAATGAAGCATGGTTCCTATATTGACAATAGATTTTAGTCAAAAAAGTATAATATAATGCAGGCTTAAGATTCAGATAAGGGGTATAAAAAATCTTGCTCATTTTATTTTAAATTAGATTTATACATATTCCTAAAACTTACATTGGCTTTTTTCCTAACATTTTCAAAATTCCGTCCAGTACGAACGCTGGAAGCAGCATAAATAGTAGCGTTCTAATGTACCATATTACGGTACTAGTAGTTGTGTGAGAACTTGGCACCCACATAATACCGTTAAGTGGTATAGTTTTATTAACTGCAATTGATAGAGTTGTTAATTGCTCAATACTAGGTCGAAGCCAGTCAGCGATTTCATGTGCTGTGCAATGCATGACTTCGGGAACTGAAGGTTTTCGTAAAGCAATATCCCATGTAGATACGATCAAAGCTTTTGTTACAATATCTATGGGTATATAGTCAGGTTTGTACTTGGAATTTGCGTACATTGTGCGCATTATTCCTACAAAAAGAAGATGTATATTATTTTAGACAAAATATATTGGCTACAATTTTTCTTGTAAATCAGGAAACAAATCTCATTTCATATATTTGCAAATATTAGATAGGTACTACAATTATACATTTACGAAGTAATACTTAGTTTAAAAATATCTTGTTTTTCACTGAAATGTTAATTTAAAAAAATTAATTGTAAACATGCAATGATACAATAATGTCTCCGTACGACAATAGTTTCAACTTACATTACATTAAGAAATATAAATGTCTAAAACCCAATAGATGTTATTTTTTTTCAATTCAATATGAAAACCTTTTTTTATATCATAAATACTTATTCACTGTTAATAAAATACATCTTACAGGTACCTAAAGCAGTACATGAAAAATATCAGGGCTATTCATACCACAAAACGCACATGCAACCCACCGTTTAGATGATTAAAGCTGGATTCACATATACCGTTGTCACCGTCAAATTGCCTACCGTACACACCGTTCTGTGCTTGGTTGAAATCATACCGTACGAACGGTCTCAACGCAACGAACGGCAACGGCCGCCGTTGAAATATTTCTATTTTTGACGGCGTTGATGGGCCATTGCCGCCGTAAATTTTAACTGCGCATGATCCGAACACAGATTTCAATAATACTAACTCAAACCCATTTGACTTAATATCTATTATACTTTATTTATTTCTGGGTGGATTATATAAACAGAGATATTTTAGTACTTCGCCAGTTGAGATTTCCGAAAAGTTGTCCATGGCAAAACTGGCGAAACAAAACTTATTATAGGTTATGGCAACCGGTAATATCACTGAAGTCGAAACATATGTTTAGTAATATTTCGTTTTTCTAGTTTGGAACTGTACGCATCGATATTTATGACGGAGCATGTGAAAAGAGTAGTTGTTATGACGGCCACTACGGCCGCAACTGTCCATGTGAATCCCAGCTTAACGCGTCGACATTCCCTGCCTGAGTTAACGTCGGTTAGCGGCGTAACGTTAAGTAACGCTGAGTTTCAGAATAGCACAAGTGTCAAAATCATCGTTAATTCACGTTAACCCTGAATTTTAATTAACGCTGGGTTTCAGAATCCTTGTGTTAATTACATTTTTGCTTATATTGTTTGTATATAACCTTATCTATTTCAAATAAAGCGTTTCATTTTAATTTATAAAAAAACAGATAATAGAATTTAGGCTTACATAGGGATTCTGAAACCCAGCGTTAATTACATTTCAGCGTTAACGTGAATTAACGAACAGTGATTTTGACACTTGTGGTATTCTGAAACTCAGCGTTACTTAACGTTAACACCGCTAGCTAACCGACGTTATTTCACGCTGGGAATGTCGAAGCGTTAACCATCAAACTGGCGAGGTACATATGCGCTGCATGATATGAATAGCCCTGACATTTTTTGTGTACTGCTTTAGATACTTACAAGATGTATATGATTAACAGTAAGTATAGTTATGCATGTGTTCATGTTATTTGTAATAATTATTATTTATATGTCACATATCACACACTGGTAACATAACCTTGTAATATATATATATTCATCAGTCTAACAACCGAACGTCCGTACATTACCAGATCCCCAACAATTTGACGTCCTTCGTAAAGTGACGTCCGAATATGGACGCCAAATTACAAATCAATTTTTCAAATTTTTATTTTGGACGTCAAATGACTGTTTTGTTGTTAACAGCCGTATATTTAGTTCATCGAAATTCCGTGTGTGGCGCTGTCGTCGCATCATAATATACGCCGGCGTATATTGAAAATCGAAAATCACCGCCAATTTGACGTCCACACACTTGGCAACATGGCATGTGTAACTCATGCGTTTAGTTTTCAGTATTTCTTCACTTTAAATGTTTAAAGAATATGAACCTGAATTAGTTATGATAGCATAATCAAATATTATATTGAGAAATTATTATTTTTAAAGAATTTAGTCAACACTGAGTAAAATTATAAAGATGTCTATTATTTTCCATATTATTTTGTTTATTTTATAAAGATAATTTGCAGAAATAATGTACTTTTATAAAATAATTAGTTTTTGAGAACTCGAAGGTTAAGAACGTATTTTCTTAATTAAAAAAAATCTTTTCCACATATAAACGACGAAAGTTTATTCATTAAAACATGAAAAATAGTTTTATATTTATTTATTGTTCCGATATTTTGTTACTGTGTCATATAGGAATGCAATAACTTCTTTGATAAAAACATTTTATGACAATGACAAATTTTAAATGAATTATTTTTTCCACGTTCCGTCGCCTTTAGATAAGAAAGATATTGTCTTTGGTCAAAAAATTCATAGTCCGCTTTTAACGAATAAGCACATTTTAGAGTCCCTAGAATACAATTTTACTACTTTTACGATATGTGTGTGTGTGATAATCGTTATTCGATAACTGCAAACTCCAAAAATTACAATTTTTACGTACTTCTCATTTGTATACCCTTATGAAGAGCTGATTAGATTTTGATTATAATTTTTATTATAAACATTAACGAATATTATATTACATGGTTACAATTTTTCATTATATTTGGAAGAGAAAAATAATTATAAAGAAATTAAGTTTCATAAATCTTGCAGTCTATGCAGCATCACAATGGAAACAATTTGGATATTCAAATTATACTAATTGACAGATGTCAGGGTCAAATATGTTCGTGAAATAATTTTACTAAAAATATAATCTTTTGCAAGAAGGATTTAAAAATATATAAAATTGACGGCAGGTAATGTGTTCACCACATTAGATTTTCTTCATTCAGTATATGAAACTTTGTAAACGCGATATAGGAAATTATTTTTGGATCTTAAAAAATACTAAATAATTTAAACAATTTTTAATTAATTTTCATTATGCTGGAAAGTAATTTCGAGTTTTTCAGTTTAACAGATGTAAAATAATTATTAGACTGATTAAATTATTGCCCGAATTCACAAATCAGGTATAAATATGCAGGTATAAGAAAATAGCCTATAATATACGGGCATAAGTGCTTACAAAGCATAAATAACGTAAAAAGAAACACTACGCTTCGTATCGTACTTTTAAGCTCGTCACACGTAGGTACTTTAAATACCAAATCAACATAGCCAGGTAGCTTTGCTTTCTTTGTTGCTATGGTAGATTAATTGAAAAAATGAAAATAGTAAGTATTGTCAATTGAAACAAAATTCTTGAAAATACTTTATTTTTATAATCGTCTGAAAATATCTCGCTCGAAAGTAATATCGTATTGCTCGTGCATTTTCATTCGCATTATACTGTTATAAGTATTTTGTGAATGCGTGACTTGTAAAATTTAAAATTATTTTTTATTACACAATTATGTATTAAAATACATCTACACCTGCTACTACAATAATTTTATAAACATCTCGATAAACATTTATAAAAAATAATCATAAGCATTTATTACTGATAAAGAAAAACCTCGCCCAAATTATTTTTATATATTATTATGAACCTGAGTGAAGAAAATTTATTGATATTACACCAACGTTTCTGTCATTACAATAACCATCTTCAAGATTAATCAATGTCTCTTTAGGATGTCATTACATAGAAAACACAATATATTAAATTATAAATAAAACATTCCTCAGAATTGAATAGAAGAATAAATGAGATAAAATAAATAATGACATACAATTAGGTTAAAATAAATTTAAAATAGACAAGAATATAAAAAAATGGTTAACAACTATAGAACACTATCGGATAAAAACTGAAAATTACTTAAATATAAAATTTTAAAATACGGTATTTATAGTTTCGGGGATATTATTGGAAGCGCGCCCCCCCGGCCGACTTATCTTTGCAAAATGTTATAAGAACTCGGTTAAATAAAACTTTTGGAGGTAAATTTAATATTGCTCCTAGGACTCCTAGGTGAAGCCAAGGTATATCACTAGTTTTATACTATGTAGAGATGTGCATAGCACTTCACAACATTATTCCTGCTTAAATTTTATTGGTGTATAATGAAATAAAAAGTTCAGTATTTTAAAAATTCAAAATCAGTATTGTAATTTGTATCAAAAATAAACTTGAAAATTTATTGCTGTCTTTTGAACTGCGATCATATAAGTTGAGGTGTAGCAAAAACAGCGTTAAATATTACATGTGATACACATATACATTTTATTAAAAAATACTGTTATTATAGGATAGACAAATTTAATTTGCAAATGACACATGTATGTATCTATGTGGATAATATTTTTGAGATATGGAACAAAATAAATATTTCTTTTATATCTTATACGCTGAGGTACATATAAACAAGTTTATGAAAGATGTGAGAAAACTAGTAGGTAATTATTAAATAAAAATAATTATTGTTATTCCGATCATCCAATTTTACAAGCGATTACTTACGCAAATATGCTAATATAATGTATAAGTACTTCAGTCTTCTTAGTTGGGTGCTCAGAGTGCCAGTCAATATTTTTAATTTATTAGAAAATCAATTTCATATTTTTTTCGTCTAGGCGTCAGACGTTGCGATACATATATTAAATAGTTCTTATATTAATATTTATTTATTAATTCATGTACCTACGATTATACTTTGTTTCAAAATGAACTTTGTAACTTGTATCTATTTAGGAACACCTAAACTAAATATTTAATTTGTGGCTGTAAAACAATCAAAAAATATGCTAAATCTTCTAAACCCCAGTGCAAGTATGTTTACCTATTCTGAAAGCATTTGGTTACTTTAATTCAAATATGTCGGAAGCAGACATAAATTTGTATTAAATCTGATGTGGCCAACACCTGACCTTCCGTCTATTCTATGTATTTTATATAAATTACTCACAGATAAGGTAGTGTCCTGCAAAAGATTATATATTTCCAGTAAAATTATTTCACAAACTATGCAAATTATACTTGACACAAACATCTGTCAATTACTAAAATATACTGTTTCTATTTGATTTCCATTGTGCTTACAGCAACGTAGGTTGCAAGATTTATGAATATTAATTTCTTTATAATTTTTCATCTCCAAATACATTGAATATAAAAAAAAATAATCAAATCGTACAGAGAATAACATATCTATAATATTTGTGATAACAAAATGTCAAAAAGAGATATTTAACTGTTTAAAAAAAAAAATGTTAAGAACTGCAAATAAGAGTACTTCCGGTGTAGCAATTATAGCCAAAATTTAATCAAGTCTTTATACGGACGTACAAAAGGAAAGAATGAAAGAATTATAATTTTTAGAATTGTAGTTGTTGGAGTTATCGGAGAACTTTTTCACACATACACACACACAATTAAACACACACACACACACATACACACACACACACACACACACACACACACATAGAGAGAGAGAGAGAGAGAGATGCACACACACGTAAACACACACATACACATACATACGAGTATATACAGACATCATCGTAAAAATAGTAAAATTTTTGACCAAAGATAGTACCTTCCTTACCTAAGGTAACGGAAGATAAAAAAAACAAAACCACATAGAGGAAGAGCAAAATTATTTATTTTAATAAAATTACAAATAAATGTGACATTTACGTAGCAATGTTAAAATATTTTGCACAAAGGCGTATAAATACATATCCGCAGACCCATTTTATTAAACATGCAGAACAAATTTTGTTTTATTTGATTTAATTGAAGAATTGCATGTAAATTAAATTTAAATAAATAGTTTTCAAAATATTAGTAAAAAATATAATTTAAAAAAAATCATGATCCCATGTTAGACGACCATGTTCGTATTCCATGTTGGTGCTACAGTACACAATATTTGGCAACAGTGTAGGATGCCCGATTGATAGCTTTTTGTAAACGTATATTAATTTTGGACGCCAAATTGTCAGTAATACGTACAAAAATATACGCGGGACGGCAAAAACCCGTATAAAGTACGGAAGTCAAATATACGTGTATATTGTTTTCTTTAAATACGAATTTTTCGAAATATCCTTATGCTCACATTATTAGGTGGGGTGAAACATTCTATATACTCGAAGAAGTAGATGCCTAGGACCAGTATTTCCAGTAGACGCCAAATGCATGTTTCTATGTACGGAAGTCAAATTGATAGAGAGATGTATATATATATATATATATATATATATATATATATATATATATATATATATATATATATTTTATATATTTAGAATTCGTTACATGATGCAACATAGAAATTGACTGACGTACCTATGAAGAAAAGTCAAGTGAGGATGGGCAATTTTGTGTTACTTGCAAGAATATAGGTAAAATCTTTTGATTCCAATATTCATTTATGTTTTATTACAATGCAAAATACTTTCAAGGAAAGTGATTTTTGATTACGAATTATAGGAAAAAAATCTGGTTATAACAAACAAAATTGTGTTCGATTACAACAAAGAAAATAAGTAATTGATTTATTGATTACGACAATACACCATAGGAAAAAAGCGATAAATTATGGTATTAAATACTAGTTTTAGTAAATGTTTATAACTAGAACAAATATTTTAAATTATTTTTTCTTCAGTGATTATTGCAAATCTTATTCGTAAATTCATCAAGTGGTTTTTCATTGCAAAAGTTAACTTTTTTATAAATGTACTGACTGCACACTGTCTAATATTATTTATAATATAAAATACAATATTCTTTAAAAATGTAAACAATGCCACAAGTCTTCAATCCTGTGTATTCTATATTCTTCGTTAAATTATTATGAAAGTTTTTTCTATTTTTTCTAAAATATAAAATAACCGTATTGTTGACCAGTTTTTATCAAATAATTGCATTTTATAATAGAACAGAAATAAGTATTTAGCACAACATACTCGTAATAAATAAACACGTTTATCTGATGTTTGACATTATACTGTTAAAATATTAGTTGAAAATTCGAAAAGGGAAAGATCACATGAATGTATGCGATGTAAATTAACGCCGGCATTTATTAACGTTCCACGTTTACACCGGAGTTTCAGAATATCAGTTTAGTGTTGAAATGTGAACGTTACTATCGTTACTTATCTCGGAATGTTATGTAACACTGGTTTTAGAATCCCGTTGTTAGTTTTCCTAAAATTGAACTTATTGCCGTTGTACGGACTTTTTTGTATCACTGTATATTAAGTGCACTAAGTGCTTCCTATACCGAATAATTTTGAAGATCAAGACGAAATCGAGATCTTCCATATATCCGATACCGGTAGAAAAGCACTTACTGACCGCAATGCTTATTACGTTTTTTGCACGATCGACGTACAAAAGTGAAAAAAAAAATTTGAAAATTATGTTGACATATAATTTTTTTTGTTGTTGTCATTAAAGTAAGCTTTAATCTTTGCTTTTATTAACTTACCACCTCCGCCTCTTGATCGGTAAGTGATTCACATTACTTATGGATCAGTTATTTGTAAAATAAAGCCTACTGCCTTGGAAACCCTATCGGTAATAGCTAATGAGTATCATAGCAGCCGCAGATGTCAGTTTAAAATCTGAGTTCGTAGAGCAAGGATTTTAAGACATCTGTTATAGTTATAATCTAGCAATCATGTGATCGCCAGATCTAGTGGCAAAAAGATAGTTGAATGAAAATAAATAAAAGCAATAAATAGTTTTCGTTTTCCAAATTCAAATTCATTCGTGTTTATTTTATTACCTAGTTTATACAAGTTTAAATTTTACATTATACAATTGTAGAGTATACCATAATACTGAACAAGTATATCCTATACTCTACATATCTAAGGCCTATACTCATAACATCCGTGATTTGTTCAATAGTTTATCGGTTTCAGAATATAAACATGTTTACGTCATTAATAAATATTATTTTTTGATTTTTTTTATGAATAACGTCATTGTCATCATAATAGAAAACTGTGCTTCTGCACGACAACTGCAGGATGCATAAAGCACGAATTGTTCAAGCAGTAGTCAATGAATGCGGCTTTGAGGAATTACAACATCCACCCTACAGTCATGACCTCGCCCCCTGTGACTATTATCTCTTTCCAAAACTCATAAAACATTCCAGAGGGCGTCGCTTTTTATAGAATGATGACTTGGAAAATGCCGTGGAGTCGTATTTTGCAGAATTACCAAAAGATTTTTTTTTTAAGGCATAGCTTTATTAGAAAAACATTGGAATAAGTGTGTTAGTGTTAACGGTTCTTACGTTAAAAAATAAAATTTTATTTGTTCTCTTAACTCGTTATTTTCATAGCTAGGTAGATAACATAAAAATCTCCCCTCGTATTATCATTGTTTTATTTTCATTTTCTTGACTGTTTTGACATGTCAGTATGGTAATATTACCGTACAGAATACAGTTATTACTTACTTACCAGCCTACTTTTGTGCATGTAAACATAGGCTCATGGGCGTACGCAGGAATTTCTTCAGGGGGGGGCAAGAAGAAATTATGTTTAAAATGCTTTTGTTAAAGGTAAAGGTTTACTTAAAGTAAATACCAAAGATAAACATTTTATTTAAAAAAGAACAAATAAAAATTAATAATATATTTAGTGAATTTAAACTTTCTAAAATATGAACCTTAGTGGATTTTCAGAAAATCTTTGTGTCACTTCTACCTCTATACGTATAAAAGTATATGTTCTTGGTTATTATAATTGTATAACTGTAATTTTTTTAAAGATGTCCGATCAACAAATTGGATGAATTAGGATTTTAGCTCCGCCTATTCCGATAAATACAGTAGTGTCGTTCACTTAGGTTTTATGTGGGTCCATAAGATACTACTGTTATTTTATTATTATAGCAATATATGTTAATGCAAAAGCATTCAAAATTCAAAACGGAAATGGACTAATACATGTGAAACCAAAAATGTGAAAAATATGATACTGACACTCTGTTAGGGTCAGTGATACTGATGGAAAATAAAGTTATTCGTACGGCTTTGAATCAAGGTAATATATCTGAATTAATAAATAAACTTGCGTTACAGCGAAAGTAATGTCAACAACGAGCATCGTTTTAAAATGGAATACCCTAACTTAGTCGAAACAATATTAATATTTGAAAGACAAGCGTATTGTATCCATCCTTATCGCACACGCTTCGTGTTATGTAAATGAAAGAAATAAATGTATGCCAATTTATTAATTCGGTCATGATTACAGATGACCTTGATCGGACATCCTTAAAAAAAATGCTGTATGTTATTATACCTTTACAATACACATGTATTATACATTTCATAATGTATTCCTTCTGAGCAGTTCAAAAATATTTAGTATTGATCATATTATATCATTTCATACACGTATATTATATTTTTATACAGTATTTTACGTATGTATGATACATATGCAATATAAAATGTATAATACTTTTATTTTATATACATATATACAGTAAATTTTCCATTTTACTTTTTATATGGAAACTTTAGGGGGGGCAACTGCCCCACCTTGCCCCACCCTGCGTACGCCCATGCATAGGCTTAATATCTTGAAACCGTAAACATAAAAAAACGATCGTGCAAAAATAGTTATTTATGTACCTACCAATCGAGAATGCAGTTTGCAACCAACGCCCGTATGGCCGAGGTTCTGCAAATATTTGATACCAAAAATTGCACTGTACGACTCGAGGTGCATATGAGATTTTTCGTCATATTTTATATATCATTTTACATGAAATAAAATTAAGTATATTACATTTTTACACATCTACCATATAAATAATTCATGAATGCGGTGCTTCGGATATCCTTGACAACAAAATATCACATATATATTTCAACAAGAAAATTTCAAATGTGTTACATCTCAGAGTTTGCTCCATATATAATTTTGTGTAATAAATTTGTAACTATTTATTCAAAAACATGTACCAAGAATACAGGAGTCAGCAAATGCAACCTCCTATATTGCATTATATGCAAAATATTTACAAAGATATTTGTGGACAATTTACTTTTTTGCTCTAGACACCTAATGAAATAGTCACTTACTGTCAACAAAACAATGACATAATGTCATAGTTTCGTGGTAGGTATGACGAAAAATACTTTACATACCTTTACCATAAGCAACCATTATACCAATAGGTCCATTAAAATTATCAATCCATCCGCGTACTGGTTCCTCGTTCAATGAACTTATAACTGAAATATAAATATACAATAATTAATATGATATTAATGATGATTTTGTGATATTTTAACAGTACCTATTGAAGGTCGGTAAATATTACAAGGTTTCTTTCCATTCATCATATCGAACGCAACATGTTCCGCAATATGCTTTGTGAAGCAGTAAGTATTTGGCATACCATCCATGAACTTATTAGTTAATATGTCTAAAGTGTCCTTGTTATATGTTTCTGCAATAGAAATCATATGTTTCCAATCTATTTTAGAAGGATATAAAATTTCTTTTGCTTCCGGACGATCACAGTTTGCAAAAGCAGTAGATACATGAATATGAGCCTGCAAAATTAAAATAAAGTTATACATATATGAAACTAAATTACGAGAATTATGTTCTGGAGCCCAGGTAAGGTGGAGGCGGGTGACACGACCTTAAGGAGCTGTTGATGGGAATGTTAGGACGAGGTCCCTCCTTAGATCATATACCTTTATGTTACATGATCTAAGGGTCCCTGTGACCCGCAAACGTAGTCATCGCTAAATAAATACGGATGTCTACAATAAGATGAGCGAAATGGAAGTCCATCTGTTCGTTGCGCAATGGATTATCATCAAATTACTGACGAAGGAGGAGATTTGCCCGGCTAAAATTCTTCAACTAATACTTACCTAAACAATTTTAAGAGCAGCCCAGTGTGTTTTTTTTTGCATAAAACTTTCTCTGGAGGTCGAGAAAATGATCGCCGTTCTAGAACGAGTCTAACGCTAAACAACATTTGTAGCTCAAATTGAAATCTGTTATAGGAGTGTAAAAGGAATCATTCCGGATGAGCTTGGGATAACGGCTTGTAAGTTGTTATGGGAGCAATGTGGACTTTTTTGACCGCATAATGAGCCCAGAAAACCAGGAGGAAATTGATAATAATACGTTGCCCAACGGACGAGTCGACCTCCTCCTCCGGCACCCTAATGCAGACATCCGTACTGACTTGCTGATGTTTTCGGACTAGGTACTCCCTCTTAACAACCCCATCAATAACTCATCAAGGTTTATTAGAAGCGAAATTCTTGTTTATATTTAATACACGGGTTTAGATGTTCGTTTATGAATTTTTTTGTATAACATATTTTTATTTTCTATACATGCAATTATATAAATTGTTCATTTTAACCGAGTCACTATTGCTATCTCCAGACCTATAAAAGATATGAAGAAAATTAAATTGATCTGTTTTACAAGATAATTCACGGAACATAACTTTTTTATTCAATATTAGAACATATATTTATATTTACCTATTCATTAAATAATTTAATTTTGATTCCATGCTAAATATAATACTTTAGAATCCTCACATAACGATTTTATTGAGAAAAATGCATATAGAATTTTATATTATACTTCATTTCACGTAAGAAAATAATGTTGGTTTACATAAGGATATAAATTCTGCCCTTTGATTAGTCAGAATGCTAGTTGTCACAAATCTACAGAATTAAGTGATGTTTAACCATGTTTTGATTTTTAATATTCAGGTCTTGTATATTTTTATAGAGAAAAATATTTATTATTGATAATGTTTGGTTTCATGAATTTAAATTATTTATTTAATGCCTGTAAAAAATGATCGGCTCTCAAGCGCCATCTGCTATTTTCTTACATGGAACAAAGTATAATTACTTTAAAAATGATCGTAATAAGAATGTAATTTATTTTTGCGTAGAATTGGAGTACTATAAAAGAAATAAGGGAATATTTTGTTTCGGCAATGAAGTCATGCAAAAAAATGTTCTTTTTTTATTTAAATTAAAGTACCTTTATTTTTAAAAAGTTGCAAAAACCAGCCATATTGTTACATCAGCGTTTCAGAACTGCATGTTCAGATTCATTTCATAGAGACTTATCAAATGAACACAGAATTTGTAAATATGTATATATAGACTATAAATTGAGAATGACATATCTAAATATTTGAAAGACATGCTATAATATACAGGATGTATTTCGGATACAGGTAGCTTGATTATTTTCTTTATTATTCGGAAAAGAGGAAAATCATTCAAAGAAAAGTTGTAGTTGATTGGAGAAAAAAATAATTGATAAAGTTTTTTTTATTTCTGAATTCAACCATGTAATCATTTCATATCTTTACATGACAAAAATATTGAGAAAAAATATTTTTAGTAGGCTATAAAGGATGGTGACCGGCACAGCCTAACATAGGCTTTAACATATAAAATCAGACTTTCATAATTTCCTAATAAAATTCTGCATCTAAACCAATACACAAAATTAATTTCGTGTTCCTTGTAACGGTAGAAATTAAGTATGAAAATGTCGAAAATCACAAAAAAATAGCCATGGTACAAAAAAAATAACATGTTAAATATTTATCTGTCAAGCTAGGTTAATTTATTTTTATAAATAAATAAATATTTCATCACGGCATATTACCCATTGCTGGGTGTGCCAATCTGCTGTGTACACAGATATCGTTAATGATGGAATATTTGTACCGTGCGGGCGCTTACCAGGCGTCACCTCACATTGCTGGCGTGGAGAGTGCGCTACAGGGGTCAATTTTGTGCCATTAAAATACGATGTAATTTTTGGCGTCGGTCGGGATCGAACCCGGGTTCCCAAATTCGCGACCAGACACTCAGGCACACGGCCACGAGACCCCATTTATTTTTATTATTTATTAATTTGTTTTTTCTTCAATAAGTAATGTCCCCCCTGATCTACTACAACTTTTGTATGAATGATTTTCTTGAACAACCTGTATTAATAAAATCATTCTATAGAAGAAAGAGTACACAGCCCTTTATTCGGCAGTAGCTTAACAACATTTCATGTTGGATATAGAAAGATTATTTGACGTATGTCTGTGTAATTTATGTTGTGTGACACAGATATGTGTAAATTGGTGGCATTACTTTGCAACACATTATAAATAATAATGACGTATATCTTAAAGTTACAGATATCTAATTATCTGCTACACTGCCGTCTGTGCTAATGTTTACTCAATGACGTTAACGTTTAAATTAAATTATTATTCCATGGTTTGGTTTATGTTAAATCTACGTTTTTGTGTTTTGCAGAAACAAAAGTGAAGAACATAAATATTTAAGAAAGGCATTATTTAAAAAGAAACATAATTTTCATATAAACTAAACTATTTTTTTCTGTTAAAATGTATACATAAATATTTCATGTTGCACGCCTACACATACGAAATGCAGTGAAGTTATCTGCAAGTAATACATTGGATGGTTTATAAGTGACCTTGAATAGTCATCTTTCTTGAACCAAACTATATCTTTAAATATCACTTTGTCGTTTAGAACTTTGTGTGAAAATCAAAACAGTCGTTGATGAAACGCATACGTCACTGGGCGAGAAACGAAGCGTCGTAAATCAGCTGCGTTTTAAACAATGTCATTTTAATTGAAATTTTTCCATTACATATTAAAGATCGATTTGAGGAAAAATAAAATATACGGGTCTATTATTGTTCATTATTCTATCGATTAAAAATAAAATTCGTGCATGACCTCATTAGTCTTGTTTTCATTAAATGTCAGCATACAAAATATTCAATTATCTCTTTAACGGCACTCTATGTAAAAAATAATGTGAATTAATTTATTCCATTCATAGCGTCTTAAAAAAAAAAGTTTGTGAAGGTATGGAAATACTCGTATATATCCTTGAATTCAGAATTAAATTCTCTAAAGAATAAACAAATACAAAAATATAGATTCCCATTTAAAATAAATAAATTAAGTCCTCAATTTTTAGAATCACTGGCCGAAGAAAAATTATTTCTCTTCGTTATTTTAGCCTTGTAATATATAAGTTATCACAGCCCATATTGCTGAGGTTGCAGTTCCCAGGTTTATACCCGACACCGGAAAGGAGAAACTATATATTTTGTAATTTTACTTAGTTTTAGTCAGTCTGATGTAGTCTCATGTAAATTTCATACCAAACACTCAAATGTAACATAATTAAATAAATTATAACTGTAACTTGTGACAAAAGGAAAGATTAGCGAATATAATTTTTCGACTTGCAATAAATAATCCTTTTTAAAAACCCTTCCGCGAACCTTAAAAATATAACTGGCGCAGTCGGTAGGACGGATTTTTCGGGCGATTTCCGTGAATAGTGAAATCCGCGTTCGTTTTCAAACGATTAACCGAATATCGGAAGGCTGAAGAAGACTGAAGAAAGAAGACATCCCGTGCCAATCCAGGTTCACCCGCATCCACGAGCGAACATCGTAGAAGCAGAACCAGGCCCTGACGAACACAGAGCAGCAGCAAGCAGCACGATCCATGGACATCATCATTCTTCTATTGTGAGTTGCACATGTCACATAGTAATCAGTACCATTCAGACTCAGATTCTGATTTAGAATCAATAAAAACTCATACTAGCTCATCTGACTCAGAATCAGAATTCCCTTATTATATAACTTTTAGCCCCAATTTAACTAAGAAAAAACCTTTAAAAATGGCACAACCACAAACACAACCAGAAGTACCATTAGTACCCCCACCAAAACTAGAGAAAATTTATTTAGACATGATCCCCGAATTCCACGGCGACAGTAAGCTATTATCCAGATTTTTGGAAATATGCGAAAAACTTGTTAACAAATTTTATAATTTGGTTGACGTTAACGATTTCCAAAATGAATTTTTAATGTCAAGCATTCTTTCGAAAATTAAAGGTGATGCAGCAGTAAATATCGCTAGCACCACAGTCACAAAGTGGGATGATTTAAAACATGCCCTGCTTAACACGTACTCGGACAACAGAGATATGTACACACTAAACATTGAAATGACTGAGTTAAAACAAGGAAATGAATCAGAATTCGAATTTTACAACCGTGTACAAGATATCTTAAACTTGCAAATTTCTTATATAAGCACTATTGTTACTATTGATGCTAGACCCGTCTTAATCCAATATTTCAAGAACTATGCACTTAGAATTCTATTATGTGGACTTAAAGATCCACTTGGTACTCTCATGAGGACCAAAGACCCAAAAGACATGAACACTGCATTAAACATGTTAACCAATGATTTCCAACTCGAAACACATAGTCGTACACATACAAATTTACAACACAGAAACATTTCACAACACTCTCAACAACATAAGCAAAAACAGAACATACACACGCAATATAGACAAACACAACACCCACAACTGATATACAGACCTATTCCACCCACTAATCAAAACTATAAACCAAATAATAATCAATTCCATACAAACCAGCAATTTAAGAAACCATTCAGCACTCAATACCCTAATAATCAAATAGCTAAACCCAATAATCAACCCCAATAAAACGTCTTCAGGCCAAATCCTAACTATAAAGCCCCCAGACCGACGCCTATGAGTATCAGCACTAGGCAGTCACTGGCACTACGCGCGACACCCAATCCGTATCGTCCGCAACAATTTTACCCGTCTCAAACAGACCCAACTACATAGCAGAGGAATTATTTACAAGCGAAATAGACGATTATATAGAACCAGAATTTGACGATCAAAACGTAGACTATTCCGAGAACGAGTTAAACCCTAATTAATACGTTACTGAGCCTGATCAGGACGAGTTTTTTCCAACACCAGCCTCGGAACCAACATCGAACTTATGAATGTTATTCACAATCATAGTGAATTACCATTCGTAGTTTTCCCCGAATCAAACTTAAAAGCCCTGATCGACACTGGTAGCACACGTTCATTTATTAACCCAAACATTGCAAACAAATTTTTCAAAACTCAAATAAAAAATGACCCATTTAAAACTACTATAGCTCACGGAACATCAGTTGAAAATTTTAGTATTATAATACCAGCATCAAAATTATTTAATTCTCCTAACATGTTATTAAAATATCATTTATTTAACTTCCATAAAATATTTGACATTCTTTTAGGACTCGACAATTAAAAACTATTAAATGCTAGTATAGATCTGGTAAACGACAAAATAATCACACCAAATCAGGAAATCAAAATTCATTATCACAAAATTCTCCCTAAATCACATTTTATAAAAATCCCCCCTAATTCCGAGAAATTATCCAAACTTTTCATTCACAATATAGAAAATGGCGAAGTGTTTATCCCAGAAACTAAAATAAATGACATAACTATTCCCGAAGGTTTGGCTACAATACAAAATTATCAAATTGTTTATCCTATTATTAACTCAAGCAAAAACGAAGAAATTATTAACTCTGTAAACTGTGTACAAGTTCATTCTTTAAACAATTTTGAAATTAACAATCTAAATTTTAATCAAAAAATAGAAAATAATAACTTTGATATGAGTAAAGTGAGACTCGACCATATGAACGAGGAAGAGAAGCGCGAGATAAGAAAACTGCTGACGGAGTACTCTGAGATCTTTCACTCTGACGATAAGGCATTGACATTCACTAATGAAATAAAACACTCCATACGCACAAAGGATGAAATACCTGTCTATACCAAAACGTACCGATACCCCGAAATTCATCGACAAGAAGTACAAACACAAATTCAAAAAATGCTAGACCAAAACATAATCCGTCCCTCTAATTCTCCATGGTCCTCCCCTATTTGGGTAGTCCCCAAAAAACTCGATGCATCAGGTAAACGTAAATGGCGTTTAGTTATCGACTACAGAAAAGTAAACGAAAAGACTATTGACGACAAATACCCCTTACCTAACATTACTGACTTACTCGATAAACTAGGACGTTGCCAATATTTTACTACACTGGACTTAGCATCCGGTTTCCACCAAATTGAAATGGATGGAAAAGACATTCAGAAAACGGCTTTTAACACCGAAAACGGACATTATGAATTTTTACGAATGCCATTTGGACTAAAAAATGCCCCCGCCACTTTTCAGAAAGTAATGGATAACGTACTTAGAGATTTAGTTAACAAAATTTGCCTTGTATATTTGGATGACGTCATTATATTTAGTACATCTCTTCAGGAACATATAGAAAATTTAAAAACAGTTTTTAATCGATTAAAGAAAGGTAATCTCAAAATACAACTGGACAAATCAGAATTTTTACGAACCGAAGTAGAGTATCTTGGACATGTAGTAACCCCGGAAGGTGTGAAACCTAATCCTAATAAACTCAACGCTATTCAAAATTATCCAATCCCCAAAACTACAAAACAAATTAAAGCATTTTTAGGACTCTTACAGCGGTAATAATAAATAATTTCCTATTTCCAGATTAGTTATTCCGAGAATATCTCTTAACCCTGTGTTAAAATGACGTTTATGGAGAGTTTATTCTAGAGTTAAGCCTTATTCCATGTTTATTATTATACATTTGTTGGTTAAGCTCGTGATAAACTAGGAATAGCTATTCCTGTGTTAAAAAAAAGCTATTCTGAACGTAACCCTTACTTATTATTACCGCTGTTAGGATATTACAGACGATTTATAAAAAATTTCGCACATCTAACCAAACCTATGACCAAATGTTTAAAGAAAGACTCGACAGTAAAGTACAATGACCCTGAATACATTCAGTGCTTCAACACTTGTAAAAATCTTTTGATGAATGAACCAATACTCCAATACCCAGACTTTACAAAAACATTTAACGTTGCTACAGATGCGAGTAACTACGCCATTGGCGCTGTGTTATCGCAAGGCACTATCGGTTCCGACCTTCCTATTGCATACGCTAGCAGGACGTTGAACGATACGGAACAAAATTACAGTACCACCAAAAAAGAATTACTTGCCGTTGTATGGGCAACTAAATATTTTAGACATTACCTTTTTGGAAGAAAATTCAAAATTATTACCGACCATAAATCTTTACAATACCTCCACTCATTAAAAGACCCACATTCCAAACTCATGCGTTGGAGAACTAAACTTGAAGATTACGATTATGAAGTAATATACAAAAAAGGCAAGCTGAACACAAATGCAGACGCACTTTCGCGAATAGAATTAAACATAAACACACTAGATGCAGGCACACAAAATCTTTTTGAATACATTGAAAACTTTATTGAAAATTTTAACCCTGATAACGACACACAATCTTTAATAGTAAACCCCGATGATGACGAACAAAAAGATCCCGAAACTGACCAAACTATCCATTCAAACCCTGAAAGCCCCATTGTTGGCATAACAATTACCGAATCCCCAGTTAACTTTGGAAAAAATCAATTTTTTATATCTCTCGTAAAACACTCTCCATCTAAACCTAGAATAAAAAAATTTCACGTTGATAAAATGAGACTTTACGTTCAAATATCGGAAACAAACTTCGAACAAGACATTGTTAATTTTATAAAACAATATGTCGCCCCTAACGCTACATACCATCTCTATTTCGAAAGCCCTATTTACGAACAATTCAGTAACGCACTCCAAAAATATTTCAAAGATTCAGAAATCAAATTTATCAAAAGTAATACAAAATTAATAGATATAGAACAAGAAGACGAAATTCAACAAGTCATCACAAATTATCACGAAGGAAAAACAAACCATCGTGGAATAAACGAGACCCATACACAAATTAAAAAACGATACTACTGGCCTAACCAATTAAAAATTATTACGGACTACATAAATAAATGCGAAGTATGTTTAGCTGCAAAATATGAAAGAAATCCTATTAAACCAAAATTAAATATCACCCCTACTCCTAACAAACCACTAGACACCTTACACGTAGACACATTAACACTTGAAAACGCTAAATTTCTTACTATCATTGACGCTTTCTCCAAATATGCACAAGCATACAGAGTTAGCTCAACAAATGCTGTCGAGATCGCAAACAAATTAACTCATTTCTTTTCACACCATGGAATACCGAAATTTATCACTTCAGACAACGGACTCGAATTTAAAAATAGTATTCTAAAAGAATTATTAGCTCTCCACAAAATTGAAATTCATTTTATCTGCTCACAAAATCCAAATTCTAACGGTTTAATTGAACGATTCCATTCCACCCTAGTAGAACATATTCGTTTATTTAATATGCAGGAAAATTTTAAAAATAATTCAATAGATGAAAAAGATAATTATGCACTTTTAGCATATAATAATACAAACCATAGCAAAACAAATTTAAAACCAGTCGAAATCATTAATGGTCATTTAGAAACAAATTCACCGCTAGATATAGAATTAGAAAAACAAGTAACCCAGGATTATATTCAAAAACATAAAGAAAGAACTAAATTAGTATACAAAAATATTAATAATAAGTTACAAGAAAATAAAACAAAAACAATTAATCAAATAAATGAAAATCGCGAAGAACTCCCGGAAATACCAAAAACAATTTATGTACAGAATAAACAAAAGGTCAATAAAACAAAAAATCCAAAATTTAAGAAAGAGAAAATGAAAACAATTAACAAGACTGTCGACACTATCAGACAAAATGAAGTCACCCTAAAATTAAAAATTGAACAACTCATGCATTTGGCTATTAGCGGAACAAAAAATGACGACAAATTATTTATTAAAGATATTTATAATCAATTGGATACTTTGTATACACTAACATTTAACACACTTCAAGACATTGAAAATTCCCTCACATTTTGTAAACTTCACACTATACACCCCAGTATAATCAAAACAAATGACCTTTATGAGGAACTAAACAAAATTTCAAAATATTACAATGATGAGTTGCCATTTGAAATAAATTTGGAAAACATTGCAGAAATTGAAAATTTACTCTCAGTTAATTGCAAATTACAAGACAACAAAATTTTATATTTTATCGAAATTCCAATAAATTATGAAACACATTTCGAACTAATCCATTTAATTCCTACCCCTACAAAACACAACTCTAATTTAATTACTATTATACCCAATCACGATTATATTCTGAAGTCTGAAACTGGTCAAATAAGATCTCCATGTGGTACGTGTAACCGCAATAGAAGAAACATATTCCAATGTCCTAATAAAATCAAGGAAATAACCGAAGACTCTTGCGAGGCTAACTTCCTAACGAAAAACACCGTCGAAAACTGTCATTTCGTCAAACTAGAGATAAAGAATAACCATCTCGAATATTTGGAAGAAATCAACCAATATTTGGCTATATTTCCGTACCCCGAAAAATTAGAAACTAAATGCAGTAACGCCGACAATATAAGAAGCCTTCAAAGTATACTCCTCATCAAAGATGATGGATGTAAGTTACAAATACAAAACAAGGAACTCGACTTCAAACATGGTACATTTGGCAAACCAACAGTAATTGAAAATTACAAAATTAATTTCAATAAGACTCAAATTCCAAAAACTACAATCGAATTGAACAGCATCTCCGAACTCAGGCCAATAAACAAGCTAGAAGACACCCTGCACGACGATATAACAAGATACGAAGAAGATGGCATCAAATACCCCGTTTTAGCATTATATGTTATAATTATTATTGTTGCTATTATTTCTGTCATAGTCTTAAAAGGAAACTTCCACTCAAATCCACGAGAAGGAATCAGTCCACAGCCAGAGACATTGAACTTCACCAAACAACTTCAACCCCCAGGTCGCCGCTGAAGCTTCCTGACGAGGCCAAATTCTAAGAAGGGAGGAGTTACCACAGCCCATATTGCTGAGGTTGCAGTTCCCAGGTTTATACCCGACACCGGAAAGGGGAAACTATATATTTTGTAATTTTACTTAGTTTTAGTCAGTCTGATGTAGTCTCATGTAAATTTCATACCAAACACTCAAATGTAACATAATTAAATAAATTATAACTGTAACTTGTGACAAAAGGAAAGATTAGCGAATATAATTTTTCGACTTGCAATAAATAATCCTTTTTAAAAACCCTTCCGCGAACCTTAAAAATATAACTTATATATTTGTCAATTTAATCTTCATAACTCTTATAGTTCTCGTTCTCGAGATAGCAATGGTGGCCCATTTAAAATTAACACTGAATTGAACAGTGATGATTTTTATGCTATACGCTAAATAAATATTTATTATAAAATTTATTGAGGTATTGAATGCAAGCTAAAAATCGCATATCCAGATTTTAATAATTAAGCACGTTTTTTAAGGTCCGTACAATCCGATTTTAATATTTTTACGATAATGTCTGTGTGTGTGCACTCGAGTGTATGTGTGTGTTTGTGTGTGTGTGTGTGTGTGTGTGTGTGTGTGTGTGTGTGTGTGTGTGTGTACGTGTGTGTATGTGGTGTGGGGATGTTGGAAGGACGATTTCACAAAAGGCAAACAATGGCAGATGACTGCTCGCGCCCTGTACTTATGTAACCAAAAACGGAAGTGGCGAGAGGTATTATGCTGCCCACAACATATTTCTATTTAGCGAATGTTATGATATATGAGATATCGGACACCACCTTGTTAACGCCGCCTTTAGTAAAATGAAAGTAGTAAAGTTAAATATACTTACCTCTAAATGTTTCGTATCTAAAGCCAATTGACATGCTTCCCTTGTTCCTCGCACATTCATGATCACAGCATCCGTAAGTGAATCATCAAAGCGCACTGACGCAGCAATATGAAAAATTATATGTACATTATCTATAACTATTTGCCTGTCTTCCGAACTTAACCCTGAATCAAATCAACATAATTATGTACCTACATATATGTATAAAAAAAAATATTACAATATATTTCTGTTCAAAACATACCTAAATTAATTTGTGTAACGTCTCCAGCCAAAGGAATTACTTTTTGCTCTATTTTTAAATTGGGCTGTTCTTTTTTTATACGTTCAAATATCTAATAACAAAAAGCATTATTAATTAAATGTTTTCGTGCATAATCACTTGTTCTTTCAAATATTATCTTTCCCTCTGCGTATTTAGGATATACTCGTATATGGTGCAGTTACTTAGATAAATTCACATCATACTCGTACATGCCTAGTTTATTATATAAATTGACTAATTATAAAAGAAAAATCATGAAACTGTAATACTTATAAATTTTATTTATAAATATAACAAATTAGTATTTATTTTCATATGGGTACCTACCCATTGCGTTTTTTTATTTTGTATTTCTTCACTCTGAGACGTATACCAATCGACTCGAAGAGTAGAGTCCAAAAATATATTGGATTCATATGATTTCCACATTCATGTGATCTTTACAAATATTAGTGTTGTCTATTCTCCCGACCCCTTGTAATTCGTTCTCTGGTGCATTTTTCATTGAATTTCCGAATAAAAGCTATAAAGTTACCAACATTTCCTAATTTTTGATAACTAAGCAAATTAATTACTATAATAGCGACCATAAATCATTTCGTTGGTAAAATAATTATTTATTGAGTGTATAGATTGCTTTTAATATGAAGGCAAAAAAATAGAGCGAGTTTCTTTAATCTGAGATAAAAAAAGGATATCTGGGATTAAGTTAATTATTATTGCATTTTGGTAACATATTAATTTATTCCCTTTTTATACAGTGTGTTAAAAAAGGGTAATGTTAAATATCCCTTTTGTACAATATTTCAGACTTGAAAGTGTCGCCATTTATTGACACAGAAATAAGTTATTTTTATAAAATGATCTGTCAAAAATCAATTCATTTGTTTTACACAATATAATTGTACTACAAATTTCAATAAAATAAGTTTAGTGAATTACTGTATAATGTATGGGCCCAGGATAGTGTACACGAGAAGAATAACTAAACTGAAATATAAATAACAGAAATTGTTTTAAGGTTATATTGTGGAATTTCTGAATCGCAAAAATGAATACAAATCTTACAAGAATCGAGTTATTAAATAAAGAGAACTATGATACTTGGAAGATGCAAATGCATGCCTTGTTAATTAAAAATGACTTGTGGTGTTACGTAGAGGATGAAGCTAAAAAACCGGAGCCCAATGAAAAGGACGCATCGTCAGTAAATGCAATCGCGACCTAGGTGAAGAACGATAATAAAGCCAAAGTAGATATTATTCTTTCGATAAGTGCATCAGAATTAAAACAAGTTAAAGGATGCAACACGTCCAGTGAAATGTGGGAAAAACTAAGAACAATTTATTAATCTAAAGGTCCTGCAAGAAAAGCAATGTTACTCGAACAATTAATTTTACAGCGTATGGAAGAAAATAGTGACGTACGCGAACACCTTCGCAAATTTTTTGATGCCGTCGATAAATTATGCGAAATGGAGGTTGAAATGAACCAGGACTTACTATCGGTTATGTTGTTATGCAGTCTACCCGATAGTTTTGAAAATTTTAGATGTGCAATGAAATCACGTGATGAACTGCCTACGCTTGAAATTCTACGTGTCAAAATCATTGAACAATGTGATGCGCGTGTTACCAGTTCGAAGTCACAAGACGCATTGTATATACACAAGAATAGTCAACAACGAAGTAATAGAAAATACACACCGAAGAAAAATGACAACAGTACGGGTACGAACAAGAATTCTGAACATAAGGAGAAATTCAAATTTCAATGTCACTACTGTCGAAAATTCGGACACAAAGCCGCAGATTGCAGAATCAGATTGGGAAAAATACAACAAACTGCAAAGAAAACTGAAGATGTTAGTTTACGTGCATCTGAAGCATTCATCAGTGAACACAGCTCCATGAAATGGTGTTTGGATAGCGGCGCTACCACTGCTACCAGTCATATTTGCAAAGAGTACGAATATTTCGACGAAGCACATGAGTACGGGTATGGAAAATTGAATCTTGCGAACCAATCATCAACTGAAATTAAAGCAAAAGGTAACGCATCGTTCTTTACTAAAGTACTTGGTAATAAAACAAAAGTCGTTCTGAAAAATACTTTATACGTACCAGACTTAAGATCAAATTAGATTTCCGTTGCTAAGATTACAGATAACGATCTTGAAGTAATTTTCAAAAGAGATCAAGCTCTGATTGTAGATAATAAAGGTCAAACAAAGTTAATCGCAAAGAGAGTCAACGATTTATATTAATTTTCTGAAGCACTGAGTCATGAATGTAAAAATACAGAATTTGTAAATGATTCGAACCAAGACATCATGAAACGGCATCGACGCCTAGGCCATCTAAACATAAATGATCTCCTTCGTGCTAAACGTAATAATACCATAATAGGTTTGAATTTTAGCAGCAAAGTTGATGCTAAGATTAACTGTGACATTTGCACACAAGGAAAAATGACTCGAACTCCTTTTCCCAAATCATCGTATCGAAATACACAGTTACTGGAACTAATTCACTCAGACTTGTGTGGTCCGATGAGAACTAAATCAAACGGGGGAGCAAGATATTGTCTAAATTTTACAGACGACCATTCAAGATGGACGGAAATAAAATTTCTAAAAACCAAGGATGAAGTACTTCAGAGTTTCAAAGAATTTAAACAAGTTGTAGAAAATCAGAAGGAAAGAAAAATCAAACAATTACAAACGGACAATGGACTTGAATACATAAACAACGACTTCGACAATTTTCTGAAGGAACATGGTATGACTAGAAGATGTACTATCCCTTACAATCCCGAACAAAACGGGATTGCGGAAATAAAGAACCGAACCCTTTTTGACATGGCGAGATGTTTACTAATTCAAGCCGGACTTCCAGCTTTTTTTTGGGCAGAAGCGGTATCGACAGCCAATTATATTCGCAATCGATGCCCGTCGAAAAGTTTGGGAGGAAAAACGCCATACGAACTTTGGACCAGCAACATACCTGACATCAGCCATTTCAAGGAATTCGGGTGTAAAGTATTTTGTCTGAACAGAAAACCTGGATTAGGAAAGTTGGATCCAAGAAGCCGTGAAGGAACTTTTCTAGGTTACTCAGAACAATCAAAAGGGTATAGGGTCTGGATTCCGACAGAAAGACGAGTTGAAATTACTCGGGATGTCAAGTTTATTGATATTGCTGTCATGTCAGCCAAATCCCACCAAAATTTTGACATTATTTCTGAAGATCACTTCGATATTCAAAACAACAAACCTGAAAATCATCAAACAGGATATCAAGAAGTTGTAATCGAGTCTACAAATCCAGAAGACATAGAAAATCTGCCTGACAATGACCAGGATATTCAAGATAACAATGAAGATGATCAAATAATTTCAAAACGAGGGCCAGAAAGACCCAGAATTGAACGTACTGGAGCAAGGGGAAGACCTCGGAAAATTTATAACATCATCACAGAAGAGGCTGGGAATAGAGCATCAGAATTCTCATTCCTGACAGAAGTACCTCTCAAGCAAGCCATAATCGGACCAGAATCCAAAGGATGGTATGAAGCAATGGCTTCAGAATTAAAATCAATTATTATCAATGATACATGGGAAATCATAAGTCGTCAAGAAAATATGGACGCAATTGGAAGCAGATTTGTCCTGAGAAGTAAGTTTAACTCCGACGGAACAGTTGAAAGGAAGAAAGCTCGCATTGTCGCACAAGGTTTCGCACAAAGACCTGGAATCCACTTCAATGAAACTTTTGCACCAGTTGCTAGACTGAGCTCGATTCGATTGCTCATTGCAATTGCGGCTCAAATTGGTATGAAAATCCATCAGTTGGATATTACGACCGCTTACCTGAACAGTGAAATTGAAGAGAAACTATACCTGGAACCACCGAAACAAATCATAGAGGCCTTGGAATATGTAATCGCCAACGAAAGACGGAACAGCGAAATTCAACGTAAAGCCATTGAAATGAAAGAAAAATTGACTTCAGGTGATCGCGTCTGCTGTCTAAAGAAATCGCTTTACGGACTTCGTCAATCCGGAAGAAACTGGTATCAGACATTGAACAATTCTTTGTCTAAACTTGGAGCTATTACATGTAAAGCTGATCCTTGTATTTATCGCATCGGGACTGGAGATGATGCTATATTAATTGCAACGTACGTAGACGATATTTTACTATTTTCAAAAAGTTTAAAAGAACTGAATGCCTTTAAGAAAAAACTCTGCAACGAATTCAAACTGAAAGATTTGGGCGAGATTAATTATTGTCTCGGAATTGAATTCGTGCAAGACCACAAAAGTATTATCATGCACCAGCAAGGTTACATTACTGACATTTTACACCGATTTGGAATGTTAGACGCCAAACCAGTTACAACTCCATTGTGCCCGAACACGAGACTTATTAGACCAGAAAAGAACTCTAACGAGGAAGTGCCAGTTGTACCGTACCGGGAATTAATCGGTTCACTAATGTATCTTGCCATATCTACGAGACCGGATATTGCATTCGCTGTAAGTTATCTCAGCCAGTTTAACGACAATCATAACATTACCCATTGGAATGCGACTAAACGAGTATTACGTTACTTAAAAGGTACTATCGACCTAGGACTCATCTTCAAACCTAATTCAACACCTTTGAAATGTTTTGTCGATTCTGACTAGGCTAATTGTCCCGAAGACCGGAAGTCTTATACCGGATATGTCACTACACTGGGTGGTTGTATTATATCTTAGGAATCCAAGAAACAACAAACAGTGGCTTTATCCACTACGGAGGCCGAATATGGCGCTTTCGGAAGCTACGAAGGAAGTCATCTACCTGAATAATTTTCTACAAGAACTGGGTTTCAGCAAGTTCGGAGATGCTACAATCTTCAACGATAACCTCGGAACATTGAAGCTAGCCAAAAATCCAACGTATCACGCACGCAGTAAGCATATTGACGTTAGGCATAATTTTGTTCGCGAGTCTCTTCAACTGAAGATCAAGATTGCTCACCTTTATTCTGAAGACATGCCTGCAGATTTGCTTACGAAAGCATTACCTAGTTCCAAACATAACAAATGTATTGAACTTTTAGAACTTAGGCAAAGTACTTAATTTGATTTAATGTTTCAGCTAATAGTCTTCATATTGAGGGGAAGTGTTAAATATCCCTTTTGTACAATATTTCAGACTTGAAAGTGTCGCCATCTATTGATATAGAAATAAGTTATTTTTATAAAATGATCTGTCAAAAATCAATTCATTTGTTTTACACAATATAATTGTACTACAAATTTCAATAAAATAAGTTTAGTGAATTACTGTATAATTAATCGTTTTTCCACACTACATAATAACTGGTAAAAATGTTGATAATATATACAAATTATGAAGGGACTCAACCTTATTACACAACTATTGCATCAGCCTCTCTGTAACTTTCCATAGCTGAATAAATATACATCAAACAGGAAGATGAGATTCACTAGTAGGAATTTCAGTTCTGTGTAATTTAATTTGAAACAATAATGAACTCAGGAAATGCGGTCGTTTGTATATTAGAAACTATTTGCCCGGTATTTAATTTGTTACATAAGATCAAGAACTGTATTTTCTAAATAAAATAGTATAAGTGTAAGATTCACTTTTCGGTGGTACGCCACTGGGTTAGAAGCGCAGGCAAAAACACTTGATAATCCTTAATGGCAAGACACTCCCGACCCTTGGATGGGCAGTTTAGTTGGTGCGTGCTAACAGTGCCATGCGGGTGTTTGTGATATTGTTCATTAGAAAAGACAAGCAATTAGCTGTAATTGAAGGTGACTGGTAAACCTCACAGTCGTACAGGTATGGCGCTCAGGTGTAGAACACCTGATGCTTCAAGCTTGATTGATATGTTGTACACTATTTGGGTATTTGATATGCATGGTATATGTGAGATATACATTTGTGTTATTGGTTAGTGGCCGCAAACATATGTAGTATTTTCCTATTATCCGAAGGTTTGTCTGGAACAATCCTGGATCCATAAAGTCGTGTACTCTAAAGGTGGCTAGCGTACATAGTAAAAAAATACCAAGTGAGAGGCTGAGGTCCATAAGAGGTCTGGCAAGTACTTATGGCCGTAAGCTAAGCTCTCGCAATGCGTCTAGGGGACCTAACATGTATAGGAGATGTATTGGTGGCTATGGTATGGCTAGTAGTGAAACACCAGGTGTGAGAAACACCAAATGAGAGGCTGAGTTCCATGAAAGGGGTGAAAACCTATGTGCGAGCGTAAACTAAGCTCTCATAGGTCTGGGACGGACCTTATACCTATCTCCCTCCTGTCTATCGTATAGTGCATGCCTATAACAATTGTTGTGATTGGATTGACAATGTGTACTTTATCGATCGTAAGCTAAGCTCTCGTAATGGGTGTGGGAGCCATGGATCTCTGGGAGCTCAGCATGTCTGGGACATGCGTAGGTGGCTACAGTACCGCTAGTGGCTCCGAAGTGACTATTCACGTGAGTCGTATTCCAGAAAATCGTCCCTGCACTGGGTGCATACTTTGGCAGATAGGGGTACCGAAACCCACGAGGTGTTAGGCCGCATTTAATATGCGCCACCTGTCCAAGTCTGGAACTTGGGAATGACCTTATTCCTGACCGTCCCCCACCCGTCCATCTTATTAGATGATAATACACGCGTGTAATAATTGTTGTGATTGGAATGACAATGTGTACGTTATATCACTTAGGGGAAAGCGTCCTAAAGGACCAGTCTGACGCTGATGAGTCTGCATGAGTGTGGAAGATGGACGCCGATATGGTCAAAAGGAATGTGAAATGTAATATTAGATTAATGCATGTATTGCCGCCCATATATTCTTGACAATAAATAGTTATGTAGTAATTACCCCACTTCACAGACCTGACTATAAAGGAAAGAGAAGATTATAGTATATTACAGTATTTATATCAAATTTCTATTCTATATTCAAGTTAAATATCAATTTAATCCATAATAAATGACGGCGTATTAACATTAAAAAAAACTTATTGTTTTCCATTGTGTATATAGAAATGTTATAAGTTATCTCTTTGGAAGCAGTAGAGATCAAAGAATGTTATAAAACAGACCTGTTATAACATGTCCGCACTTAAAAACAATGTTTAATAGCATTTTAATTCAGTTGAAATTCATATGGTTGTACAGTTTCTTTGATTATACGTAAGGAAATGGAATGGTGAAAGTGTGTAGGAAGACCAAATATAAGATGGAAGGACTGTATTTCGGAAGACTTGAGAGAAAAGGAACTGAATGAAGACGACACGCAAAACAAAAATTAGTGGAAGAAGAAAATAATAAATAGCGACCTCTAACAAATGGGAAAAACTAAAGAAGAAGAAGAAGATGTCAGTGTCAAGTGCAATTTGCATAGTTTGTTTGTGAAATAATTTTACTGGAAATATAAGAAAATTTATCTATAGAGCGCGTGCAGTGACGTGACTTTGCTGACTTTGGCAAGAAGATATGGGGACCCGTGTCAAAATGACAGCAATTAATTACGGCCATAACTGACAAGTGTTAAAATTTCATAATTGTCTTATTTTATGTGGTTTATTTGTTATCAGGAATATGAAATTCAGTTGCCGAGAAAATGAATCATACAATACCAAAAAATGAAATTTTGAATGAAAAATTATGACATTTGTCAGTTATGGACATAATCAATAGGGGTCATACTGATACGGGCCCCCATATCTGCTTGCCAAGGTCAGCAAGTCACGTGGCTGCTCGCGCTCTATACATAAACTTTCTTGCAAAAATCCTATATTTCCAGTAAAATTATTTTATGAATAGCTTAGTAACGTGGGCGTACGCAGGGTGGGGCAAGGTGGGGCAGTTGCCCCCCCCCCCCTAAAGTTTCCATATAAAAAGTAAAATGGAAAATTTACTGTATATATGTATATAAAATAAAAGTATTATACATTTTATATTGCACATGTATCATACATACGTAAAATACTGTATAAAAATATAATATACATGTATGAAATGATATAATATGATCAATACTTAATATTTTTAAACTGCTCAAAAGGAATAATACGTTTTATACAGTATGAAATGTATAATACATGTGTATTGTACAGGTATAATAACATACAGCATTTTTTTAAAGATGTCCGATCAAGGTCATCTGTATCATAACCGAATTAATTAATTGGCATACATTTATTTCTTTCATTTACATAACACGAAGCGTGTGCGATAAGGATGGATACAATACGCTTGTCTTTCAAAAATTAATATTATTTCGACTAAGTTAGGGCATTCCATTTTAAAACGATGCTCGTTGTTGACATTACTTTCGCTGTAACGCAAGTTTATTTATTAATTCAGATATATTACCTTGATTCAAAGCCGTACGAATAACTTTATTTTCTATCAGTGTCACTGACACTAACAGAGTGTCAGTATCATATTTTTCACATTTTTGGTTTCACATGTATTAGTCTATTTACGTTTTGAATTTTGAATGCTTTTGCATTAACATATATTGTTATAATAATAAAATAACAGTAGTATCTTATGGACCCACATAAAAACTAAGTGAACGACACTACTGGATTTATCGGAATAGGCGGAGCTAAAATCCTAATTCATCCAATCTGTTGATCGGACATCTTTAAAAAAATTACTGTACATTTTATAATAACCAAGAACATATACTTTTATACGTATAGAGGTAGAAGTGACACAAAGATTTTCTGAAAATCCACTACGGTTAATATTTTAGAAAGTTTAAATTCACTAAATATATTATTAATTTTTATTTGTTCTTTTTTAAATAAAATGATTATCTTTGGTATTTTCTTTAAGTAAACCTGTACCTTTAACAAAAGCATTTTAAACATAATTTCTTCTTGCCCTCCCCCCCCGAATAAATTCCTGCGTACTCCCATGCTTAGTAATAGAAGGTTGAAGAAACAGAGGAAGACCAAAGATAAGATGGAAGGACTGTATTGCGGAAGACTTAAAAGAAAAGCAACCGAATGAGGACGACCCGCAAAATAGAACGAAGGGGAAAAGCTAAAGAAGAAGATGTCAGTGTCAAATGTCATTTGCATAGTTTGTTTATGAAATAATTTTACTTGAAATTTAGAATCTTTTACAAGAAAATGTATGTATGGAACTTGTACATAATACACAGGATTGACGTAAGGTATTGTGCTGGCCACAGCAGATTTTTTTTATTTATCTTTCACTTTCATTTGAAATAATTACACATCTTTATGTTGACTGTAGTTATAAGCAGATGTCAACGTCCGAAAGTTGAGTAACAATGTTAAAAAACTTCGTTATATAACATGTATTACAACACGTTTTATAGTGTGCATGGGCCTTTATTCAGTGTGAATGGACCTTTAAATAGTATAATTTGTTCAAGTTACCCTCATCACAAGAATTTTAATTGTTTTTTTTGCGTTTTTATATTTAGGGAGGTATGCTGAACAACACTAGCGAATATTGTTTTATTGCAGTTAAAATTGCCGATTATAAGGGTAATTAAAGTTGGTCAATTCTATTCTTGCGTGATAAATAGTATCATTTGTTCTGAACAGGGAAGGGATAACGTTAACGAATTGTTACGTTATTTCATAACGTTATAAATAACTCAATAAAAAACAAAATAACGTTATGTAACAATGTAACGTTATAATAACGTTATTTTTGTTTCGTTATTATAACGTTACAATAACCGTATTTTTCTTAAGTTTGTAATAAAAATTCATTAAAAATTTAAATTAAAAACAAAGTATTAAAAAAAATACATACATCTTATTTTAGAAATGAAGTTCAATATTTGTATTTGATCACTAATGACATCTATTTATTATAAAACACAAAAAAAATATCAGGAAATTATACTCTCAAACGGCAAAAATCTTGTAAAATTTGTAAACTTGGATAACGTTATATTAAAACGTTATTTGTTATGTTATAGTTACATAACGTTATTTTGTAATTATAACGTTATTAAAATAAATGTAACGTTATTATAACGTTATCGGGTATCGTTACGTTATGCTTTCCATCTCTGGTTCTAAGCAACCTTCATCCCTTGATAATCTAAATTTATTTGGGGGGAGGTATGTGATATGTTGAAATATTTGTGTGTGAATGGTTTACAGCGCATTTAATATTAAATGTTAATATTAATTATTTAGTTGAATTTTACAAGTAATTGCCGCTTTATAGCAATTACATGGCTTCATTGTTGTCGAAATTACATTTTTCATCAAATTGGCTGCTAGCTTCAAACTCATCATTATATAGGATACACACTTAAAGCTGTGACATAGGCGTTTACATGGGATAAAAGTTTTTTCAAATATCATATGTCCAGTAAGACTATTATAGTGGAAGTTTTCGATATGGTACAAAGATTATTTAATTTGGCATCAAAAAGTATCTCAATCAATCAATATAATCATACAATAAGTGCCATAATGTTTCTTGTTACAAATTCAGCAATTTTGTTCCTCTTCTGTTTTCCATTTTTTAGTACCATTTTCTTCATTACCGCATCTAAACCACGCGATTAATTTGCTTGTAATTCTGTTATCCTCTTTACTTGATCCTGCCTTCATCAGTTTTTATTATTCTTCCTTGTAACATTTCTCCTCTTTGTCATTGTCTTTCTACTTCTATTGTAGATAACCCGTTTCTCGTAATATTTTTTCCGCTTTATTTCCCATTTAGGATTTGATTGGTTAATTTTCTCCCTTTTTGTAGGTCTTTCCAGCATTCAACTAAAATTGTTTCTTCTTCTTTCATTCTTATTTTTTCTTCATATTTCAGTGCTCTCTTGCCAGCATCAATTCTTATTTTGTTTCTTTTGGTTTCTTCTAGAATTATATATTTTGGTGTTTGTATTTCTAATCCCAGTATCCATCGCAAATATTTTCATTGTATATTTTCTAGGGTTTCTTGTTCCGTTCATCCCCAAATTTCTGAAGCGTAGAGTATTATACTTTTTATTAAACTGTCAAACATCATTATTCTTGTCTTATAATTTTCTCTGAATTTTCTCTCTCTAATTTCATATTAGCATTTTCTTTAAGTTTGTTTATCCACTGAGTTCCTAGAGTCATATTTTTGTTGATTTTCTTTATAGATGCACTTTCTGTCATTATTTTCATTATCATTTATTCTTCATTCTTTTTCATATCGTTTCTTATTTTCTCTCTGACCAATTTTCTTACTTCTGTTAATTGTTATTGTTTTTTCTTTCTAATTGTGATCTTCTCTCAATTAGTTTAATTGTATTTTCCTAAAATTTACCTCCTCGTTTTTCTTTTTCTCCCTTTATTTGCTGTTTTAATAATTATATTTTCTAAGGAATTATATATATCTTGGACTTCCATTATTTGGTATTGCGGTAATTTTTGGTCTATGTTGTTTTTTAATGTTGTTCTATATACGTATATCTTGATTTTCTATGATTGTTGAGTTTTCTATTTGATTGTTTTTATATATACTTTTACAAATAATAATAAAAACAAACCCAGCGGGATTTGACCTCGAAATATTTCAATAATAAGCCATTAAATTAGGAGTATTACATAGTCTTCGATATCAAATTAAACCATAATAAAAACTCCCACTATAGTCTTCCGGGACAGATGATATTTGAAAAAAACTGTTTTTCCATGCGAAACGCCCATGTCAGTTTTCACGCTGTATAATAGACTTTATTTGAATCATTTTTTCCAGGAAAGAATATTTAAGGACTTACCGGATCAGAGGTTAATTCTTTAACCCTGTCTTCTAGTAGTTTACCCCACTTTGGACGGACTAATATATACATGGTACCCACATTGGGGCAACTGCGGAGAAGCTTCTCTATTAGTGCCTTTCCAAGAAAACCTGTTGCACCAGTAATGAAAATATTTTTTGTGGAATAATATTCCGGTATGGTAGGTATAGATGCTGTAGTCATTCTTATATTGGTTAATTGGTCTCTGAAATAAAATTAAAAAGTTATTCGTACCTATTGTCGAATGTACAAAATAAAGCACTGGCGAGCTTATTGTAGTATGTTACCGTACAAGAGATTTATTACAGAAGCATAGAAGGGCTAAAGGTAAAAATACAGTGGTACCTGGATTTACGATCTTCAAGGCCGTCGCGCACTTGAGCGACGCGAAGCGAAGCTCGGCGAAGAGCAGTTTTTTCATTCTACATATTATAATGGGTATACGCGCACTTTGGAGCAGCGAAGAGAAGAGCAGCGAAGCGACCCGGCGGAATTCTTCGGGGAGAATATTTTTCTCTGCTCTTCTCTGCTCCGCGCTTCGCTGACCTAAAGTGTGCGATAGCGCAGCTACCTGAAATAGAGCAAATACGCCCGAGACGTATCGGAAATAGTTGATTTAGAACAAAATTTAATACCTTCCTTGAACAATAATAACCATAACAAAACATTTCGGAGAGATTAGGTTAAAATGTTTAACAATGAAGAAAATTAGTAATTTTGGTATCAAAATATAAAGAACTATACGATATGCAATGTGCCGAGTATTCTCATGTTCCATTCGAAAATATTGATGAAATTTGATGGCATGTTTTTCTTTTTTTGTTAATGGGATGAACCCACATCCTCCGCCTTTTCTTCTCTTCTTGAATTTAGGCTTCTTCACACAATGATGCCACAATCATTATATCTTCGTCCGAGCTGTCCATCTTATGTGCCAAACTGAAACAAACGTGGCCGTTTCTCGTTGAAAACTGCTCGCAAGTGCGCGTTGGCACTAAATATGACTCTTCGCCGCGCTTCGCGTCGCTTCGCTTCGCGTCGCTCAAGTGCGCGACGGCCTTCATTCGTTCCTGTTCGCGGTTTGTAACTTGAAAAGTTCGTATCTCTAAACTCAATTTTATGCGTGTGTGTGTCATCAAGTCGTAGTCGACCATCAGGCAAGTATCATCGCTGGTAAAGAAGTAAGTCAATCAGCATAAGTATCTTCACACACTACGGTCACTTTATCGGAACGCCAGGCATAGCGAAGAGTGGCATTACTACCAGTGGCGGCTTGTGCTCTTGTGCATCAAAACTTCGGTGAGGCAACACTTCATAAGATAATTGAGTACTATAACTACAGCTCTATTTTATTTAGCCAGTTGATTTATTTAAAATAAAACCTATATTTTCTTTAATTAGTTTAGGAAATTGATATTTGTTAAATTAGAACTCCCAGCCGAAGCCATTATATTTTTTGTTTTCAATTAAAATATAGAAACATTATTTAAATGTATAAACACAAGGAAAAAATATAAGGATTAAATACTGTTATGTATATTTTCGAATGCAATATGCAGGTAATAATACTTAATTTGACTCGTAACAACGTACAGTACATATACGTTCTCCTGCACTTACAAAATTTGCTACTACGCAGACAGAGAATCAGAATTCTATTCACGTACGGTCAAGGTCTCTATAAAGCCTTGTGGAAAGTACGTATCTTTTATTCTTTACGCACTCATTGCATATTGCATTTGAGGCTAGCCTCAAACAGCTCCTTGTCTAGCGCACGTATCGATAACCGGGAGGAAAGCAGTATCAAAAACATTAGACATTATACTATTTATTTCGAGTATATATCAGAGGCAAACCTCACAAGGTGTAAATTAGGTGAACTACATTACATTATTAGTTATGGTGTTGATGTTCTTTATTTATAAAGACAGGCATTAACGGAATAAGTTGAAATTTAATTTACATACTACTTTACATTATTTACAGCTTATTAGTTCAAATTAGTAATTTGTTAAAATGATATTGAGTTATTTGTTTCTGATGAGGCACTGCCGCACCTGCCTACCCTGACAAACCGCCACTGATTACTACTTATTAAAAGTAGTAATACTACAAAAAAATAATATTACCTACCGTTATGTATTTCAAATGTAGGGATATATGTTGAAACATAAGGTCATGTGGATCATAAATATCAGATATTAAAAATGGTGTAAAACTGTCAGTCAGTCAGTAAATATTACAATCGTGTGTCTTAAATTTAATAGTTAACAAAAAATATATCTAGTTCCTGAGATTTTAACCACAACACCTATTAATAATTAGGTATTACGAACTATAAAAGTGGTAATAGTAGTTATAATACAGATATTAAAACATTTGGCCCTTCTACGCTTTCGTGATTTATTTATATTTATAACTTTATTCAAAAGTGGAATTCAATTTCAAGCCCTGTACTTTTACCTCCCGCTACCTTTGATAAGGGAAGTATAGGGATCGTGCTAAAAATCGCATATCGAGATTTTGGTAAATGACTACATTTTAAGGTTCCTAGATAACTGGAAATGGCAATTTACTTGAAGCTCGAAATAGTTTTTCTTCGAAAAATACATTTAAATATTATTTTTTCGAGATTTATATTATTGAAAAATGAGAGATTATTAAATTTTCTACAGGTTTGCATTAATACCTTTTCTATATATTTTATGGATAAATTTATAAAACTGTCTATAATTTTAATCCCGGAGCCTACGCTTTAAACAAAACTTCATGGTTACACAGTTCATTGGTGGAACCATGCCACATTGTAATTGATATTAACTTTATATATTAAACGACCAAATCATAATCAAGTCAATTGCTATTTTGTACTATACCATATTGATAATACATAATTGATAAATGATTCGGATATCTTCGGCTTGGATTGATAAATCTACGTACATTTCAAAAACATTGTGTAGACACGCCTGCGCATACAATCATTTGAATAAACAACTGAATTATTTATTTATTGTTGACGATTATATACTGTAAATAAATAATAATTAAATTTTAATTAACAGTTCTCTTATACTTAAATACATTTAAAATGTTACCAGTTAATTTATTTATTTTACGGAGACAACAATACGAAGAACGAAAACGACTATTACTAGACTCTAATTAATTCGCAGAACAATGAGAATTCCAAGTAATCCATTTACTTTAGACGATATCCTTTTTGTTTGTTTATTTGGCCTTAGCAAAGATCTTGTACATAATCTTATTCAACAGCTTTCGCAAAATATGTCAAATTCAAACCATCCAATATCTATTGCACCTGAATTAAAAATATTTGACGCGTTAAGTTTTAATGCTACTAGCAATTATCAAAATTAATTGGACAAAGTTACAATATAGGTATGAATAATTATAAAAATAACATTATAACGCACGGTTAGGAATTTGGGTTCGAATTGCTGCCGAGAGGGATTAAAATAAATAAACGTGGTTTAGCTATATTTTAACATAAAGAAATTTAAGCGGGTAAACAAACACAAATAGAAATTATTAACAATACAAACACTCGAAATTATACACACGAACACATAACACAATTGAAAAAACTAAAGAGATATTTTTTAAGAATACACAGACAATGCTAACAAGATAACGAACAACTAGCCAGGCGGGCGAACAAGAACTGAGAGCTGGGCATCTAGGTTCACCCCCGTTCTGTGAATTCCACCCCTCTCATCAAGGGCGAAATCCGTGAAGAACCAGGAAAACCCTGAGTGGGAAAATACCACGTGCTACAACATATATTTTATAAAATTACGTATGTTTAAGTGCTATTAAATATCTATAAATCCAACACACGATGGTTTATAGTTAAAGCAACAACTTTATTTTGTCGCTTTCTATCAAGTCAATAATTTCTACATATCAATAAAAATAAAGCAATAGCAATATCGTGTAGTTCCAAAATATTGAGATCGACAAGTGATCTTAGGAAGGGGTAAAGTGCAGTAAGGGGAACATATCAATGTCAATGTGGCGTGGTACTACCACAGATCTCAAATGTATGTAACTGACACATAAATGTCATTGTCAAAAAAACTAATAATTTCAAACTAATAATAGTAACGTTTTAAAAAGAAAATAGTAAGTAGAACAATAATTATATGGAAAGGAACTTAATACAGTTTCCAGCATAAGTAAATATGTAGAAATGTAGGTATGTATTTAATATATAAAATAAATGTAAGTTACCACAGTCCATACAGTTGAAATTGAATTTCGTATAGAATTATTTGACACCTTAGTTCCTTTTTGAATAAAACTGTAATATCTTATTTCATATAGTTAGTCATAGACAAATATTCTTGTAGTAAACTTAATAAACGACATTATTGTAACTCAAGTAAATAAAAATTGTTTTTAAAAACCCTTTTTCGAATCAACAAAATATAACTGGCGCAGTCGGTAGGATAATTTTCGGGCGAATTCCCGAATATAGTGAAATCCGCTTTCGTATCAACGATTAACCAAAAACCAGAAGGAAGAAAGAAACAAGAAGAAAGAAAAGACCCAGTACGAGTCCATATGTTCAACACATCTACAAGAGAACATTGTGACGTGCAGAACCATGCCTAGACGAATACAGAGCTGACCCTAGGAGTCGACATTACCCATTGACAGCGTAATTCTTCTATTGTAACACATGCCAGATAATTATCAATATCCCTCAGACTCAGATTCTGATCCTGGTACAACAAATACTACCAAAGAATCCTCTGACTCGGAACCAGAATTTCTATTCACCAGTAACACAAAAGCAGCAAGCTATACCTGTACCCCCGCCAAAATTAGAAAAATATTATTTAGATAATATACCTAAATTTGTAGCTGTGTGCCTGAGTGTCTGGTCACGAATTTGGGGACCCGGGTTCGACCCCGACTGACGAGAAAACTTATTTCGAATTTTAATAATAATAATAATTCGTTTATTTGTTGTAAGAAAAAGGCTCCTATACAAATGACGATTGGCAACCCAAATACAAAATATAATACATATTGGCAATATATGACAATTATGAATTTGGCAACCCATATACAAAATAAGATAAATATTAACAATATAAGACAATTATGAATTTTAAACACAAACAAGAAAGTAACTAGACTTATATAATAAAGTACTTATTATAATTGTACCTATTTAACCTATGTTTATAATACATAAAAAAAGAAAGAAAATTTCGATACAAAAAGTATTATAAATGATTACCTAGATAGTAGGATTTGTCATGTCTCTTACAATGTAAACAAACAATAAATTAAACTACGTAATAATAATTAACAAATAAATTCATGTTTTCGACTTATTCGGTTAAGCAAAAGCTTCTTAATTTCATAGCATTTATTGTATAATAAAACAAATTATTAATTTTCTCTTTATTTGGATTTTGAAATATGGTGTAGAAGTTGAAATCTGATATTTAATGAATATTGAATATCGTTAAATAACTTTGGCGAAAAGGGAAGAGTATTGGGCACTCAATAAGAAAATGATACAAACCGAGTGAGGTTACAAATAGTGCAAATCGTGGCGGAATCTAATTTATATGTTATGTTGTTGTAAAAAATAGTTAATCCCCTTTTATTAGATAGTTTTAATTGAACATAAATTCGTAATTTTAAAATTGTAATTATAAAGTTGTAATATTGTTGAAGTTCGAAGTTTTGATTTAACAGTTTATAATGATCATTATATTTTAAGACTGTTGCGGTATGTATATCTTTTTTCTGCATTTTTATTTTAAAATTATTGATTATCATTTAACTGATTTGTATTTAAAGACTGGTTGACCCATATATTATTTTTATTGCATTGCTTTAAGAAGTTTTTAATTTGTGTTCTCCAATTAAAGTATACTTTGTTGCCAGGTGATTCATCGAGTAAACGCATATATAAAATTTTTGGATAGCGTGTGACGTCCATTGATAACTATTTTCTATCATTTTAATGCTCTGTGCCATACTTGGTGAGTAATGTGATTGGCCCCTGTTTCTAACCTTAACATGTAACTTGGTGTACTTTTCGGCCATTGTCGTATTCGTTTCAAGAATCTGGTTTGGTTAGTTTCTATGTTGTCAACATATCGTAGCCCCCAAATTTCTGAGCCATACAGTGTAGTTGCATTTACAATTGTATTCAGTAATATAGATTTTTCTTGCCATGTATTTGACTTGCCACGAGCTAATATTTGATTTACGTTGTAGTTGGCTATTTCTGCTTTCTTCGTGCTCTCGATTACTGCGGCGTTAAATTTACCTAATGATGAAAATGTAATGCGCAAATAAGAGAATTTGCTCACCACTTCTATTTCACTGTTGTATAAAAAGGATCTCCGTGTTGGTGCTTTTCCTTTGTGAAAGCACAGTATTTTTGTTTTTTCGACATTGAATTGTAGAGAGTTGTTGTGACAGTATGTGTACAAGTGATCTAATTTTTTTTTGTACGTCTATAGCTGACTTACCGAATATCACCATATCATCGACATATACAAGCAGTATGATGTCGTTTATACCGTCAACGTTTAAACCTTCGAAGAAAATGATTTTCTAAGTCGTTCACAAAAATCGAAAATAGCAAGGGGCTGAGTATTTTCCCTTGCAGAACTCCTTCAGTAATGAGTACCTCTTCGGATACCTGTTGATGACATTTTATTTGAACGGTAGCGTTGGTGTAGAGTTTTTGTATTATACGGATTATTTTTGAACTAATTCCTGAGGAGTAAAGCTTGTTCCATAATAAGCTATGGTTCACAGAGTCAAAAGCTCGCTTTAGATCGATGAAAATTGCGTAAGCATAATTTTTCTTCACGCGAAGTTGTAAATGAGATATGGCTGCAAGGCAAAATATGTTATCAATTGTACCGCGATTGCTCCGGAAGCCTGATTGGTTCTCATGTAGTATATTGTTCTCTTCTGTCCAGAATTGGAGTCTTCTATAAAATATTTGGGTGAAAAGTTTACATATGCAGTTTAGTAATGAAATTAGTCTATAGTTTGACGGGTCTTTTTTGTCCCGCTTTTTATAGTATAGCGCAAATAATTGTATTTTAGACCAAGAAGATGGTATTGTTTCATTTTCAAGAATAATATTTAACATGTTAAGTACCTATGTAGTTATTCCAATTTTCTGGTAAGTTTTTGTAAAATTCGTAATTTATACAGTCTTCGCCTGGTGTTTTATTTAATTTAGAAAAGGCTATACTAATTTCTAGTTCATTTAGTGATATGGAGTGGTCAAAGGAAGGATGTAAACAATCTATGAAGGTGTCATTGTTTGTAATGGTGGGTTTGTACGTGTTCTTTAAAAAGTCTTCCTATTGTTTAAGTTCTACTTCATTAACGTATTTGGATTTATTTCTTAATACGTTGACTGTTTTCCAGAAGTTTTGACTGTCTGTAGTTTTGCTCAGGGATTCGGTAATTTGCTGGTAATATGCGTTTTTGTGATATTTTAGAGTTTTTCGGTAAGTACTTTTATTTTGAATGAATTCGTTTAAACTTTCGTTTGAACGGTCCTTATGATATTTCCTTAAGCTATGATTTGTTTAGCTTTTTTAACTGAGCACATTCCTTATTGAACCAGGTTTTATTTTTGTCTAGTTTTGATGTGTTATTCATGTTTATTTTTTGGAAGTTAATCATTGAAGATTGAGATGCTGAATGCAGTATGGCGTTTAAGAGATTACTGTTGAGAGTATTGGGGTCAAGAGAAGAAAAGTATATGTTAGATAATTTTAAGTTAGTTTTATAGGTGCTTACATTATTATTATTAAAGTTAAATTTTGTTACATAGTAGGAGTTTAATTTTTTGTTGTATTTAGTGTCAAGTTGATTTGGGCACAAAATTTACTCCTGTGGTGCATTCTCCACGCCAGCAATGAGTGCTCGTGAGGTGACGCCTGGTACAAATATTTCATCATTACCGGTATCTGTGTACAACGCAGATTGGCATACCCAGCAATGGGTAATATGCCGTGATGATATATTTATTTATATCTGAATTTTATGGCGACAATAAATTATTGGCCAGATTCATTGAAATCTGCGAAAAACTAGTGAACAAATTCTATAATTTGGTTGACACGACAGCGTTTCAGAATGAATTCTTGATGTCAAGCATACTCGCTAAAATAAAAGGCGATGCCGCGATTAACATTGCTAGCACCACAATTGATAAGTGGGAAGACTTAAAACAAGCAATATTAAACGCGTATTCTGATAAGCGCGATTTATATACTTTAAACATCGAAATGACAGAATTAGGGCAAGGAAATGAAACAGCGTTTGAATTTTATAATCGTCTAAATCTACAAATTTCGTATATCAATAATCACATTGTCGAAGCCGCAGGAGCTGTAGCTATTTTCAAAATTATTCTCTTAGAATATTACTTCGTGGACTCAAAGAGCCATTATAGAGTCTTATGAGAACCAAAGACTCGAAAGATTTGAATAGCGTACACATGCACATACACAATTCAAAAATAACACTCATCACACTTAACAATCCAAACAAAAACAAGCTACCCATACCCAATATAGACAAATACAACACCATCAAATAATGTACAGACCTATTCCACCTAACACCCAAAATTTTAGACCTACTAATCAACAATTCTCTACTAATCAACAGTATAATAAACCTTTCAACAATCACTATTCTAATAATCAAATTGTTAAACCCAATAACCAACATGAACAACAAAAAATGTTTTTAAACCAAAACCTAATTTTAAACCTTCCAAATCGACGCCTATGAGTGTCAGCACATGGGCACAAGGCAGTCAACGACACCACGTCCTTATCGCCCGCAACAATTCTTCCAGTCCCAAAACAGACCCATCGTTATCACTGAAGAACTGTTTAACACCGAAATAGACGATTACACAGAACCCGAAATTATTGAACAAAATTTAGATTATTGTGAAAACAAACCCAATTCAGATTATTACCTAACCGAACCCGATCAAAACGAGCAAACTGAGTTTTTTCCTATAACAGCCTCGGAACGAATGCAATACATAATTACAGAAAACCACCATTTATTATTTTACCGGAAATGGATCTAAAAGCTTTGATAGACACTGGCAGTACACGTTCTCTTATAAATCCGACTGTTGCTAATAAATTCTTCAGAAACAAAATTAAAAACGACCCATTCAAAATTACCACTGCACATGGAACATCTCTTGAAAATTTCACTGTTATAATACCCTCTTCAAAATTATTTAACTCTCCCAATACTATGCAAAAATATAATTTATTCAATTAATTTTTGTTTTTTATATTCTATTAGGTGCACACACTGATTTGACTAATAACAAAAATAATTACCTCCAACCAGGAAATAAAAATTTATTATCATAATTAAAATTCTACCAAAATCTTATGTAGAGCTATTTTGGGGATAGCGGGCAGAAAGTTGGCATGAGATTTCTCGGGCGCCAACGGTCGGATAGCAGGTTTGGAGATAGGGTGAAATATGAAGAACACAATTAACATAAAATTTACAAGACAACTTTATTGTATGATAACTTGCTGTACAAAATAGTATGGTGGTTGCTAATGGGTCAAAATGGATGCTGGGTGTGCAAATTAGTCGAATTACTGGTTTTCGGAAAAACGACGCCGGGTGTCGCGACGGCGGTGACGGCGGAGGGTGAATGGTAGATGCGCGGATATCAAGAATTCGTATAGAAATGTGTTTGGACGGTTTCGATTTGACCGACGCTATAGTCGCGACGGCGGTGACGGCGGCGAGTAAGCAGTAGATACGGTGATCTTAAGGATCCGTATAGAAACGTGTCCGGACAGTTTTGGCGTGATCGACGACAGGCTTCGCGACGCTAATTTCGCGTTGGTTCTGCGGCTAATGGCGGTAATAACGGGAGGGGTGTAGGTACGCGTTTCTGCTGTAATCGTAATTGTACATGAAAATCAATGGTATATGCGGTGCACAACAAGAAAGTCGACCCAGGCAAACCTCACAAACTCTAGGCCTTGAGTGCCCCGGCTTACGCACTGGGGCGTCGCGGCGCAGTCGGAAAAACGCACTTGGGTCAATGAACGCTAAAATAGATGCCTCGGGATAACGGGCCGTTTTACAGTAACTCTGGACAAACACGCGGACTCGACATCTGTAACGCCCGGGTTTACACACCGACGGCGTCAAGTCGCTAAAACTCGCAACGAGTCACTGTAAAATGGCTAGACACGTGCAACTGGTGAATTTAGTCCACGGAGATGTTTACGGTCGGTGTCAGTAGTAGTGTCTCTGGATGTTTTCAAATACGCCTTTCGAAGATGATTTGGCCTACGCTCAACAAGCGTTGTGACATCGGGCGTATGAATCTGACAACGAGACACTAAGACTAACTTGCAGTATACAACTAAACAACTCGAATGGAGAGCTCACGGTACGAGTTTTAAAGAAATGGAAACTTTGCTGGAGGTCGGCTTCGATGTCTTGACGGATTACTCGTAGTTAAGTGTCGATGGAGTAACCACAATCGCCTAACTAGTTGTTGGCTGCCCTTTATGCGGTTTATTTCTCGGTCAAATTACACGCCTTGTTCCAGATGCCGGGAAGAAAAGTTTTCACGGTCCGCGGATTTATACGGGCTTAGCTACGCGGCTTTGAACCCATAAAACTTGTGACAGATCCATATCGTCAGAAAAAATTTCCAAAATATTCGTTCACAACATCCAAAATGATGAAGCACTCATCCCCGAAACTTAAATAAAGAATATAATTATCCCAGAAGGTCTTGCTAAGATTCAAAATTATGAAATTATTTATCCAATTATAAATTTAGGCGAAAAGGAAGACATTTTAAATTCTGTAAATTGTGTACAAATCCATCCTTTAAACAATTTCGAAATAAATAATTTAAATTTTGAACAAAATTAAATAAAAAAAAATAGATATGAGCAAAATTAGACTTGAACATATGAACGAGTGATAATAAATCTTTATCATTTACTAATGAAGTAAAACATTTCAATCGCACGAAAGATGAAATGCCCGTTTATGCAAAAACTTATAGATACCCCAAAATACATTAGACCAAAACATAATCCGTCATTCGCATTCACCCTGGTCATCCCCTGTATGGATTGTCCCTAAAAAGATAGACGCATCCGGCAAAAAGAAATGGGAGACTAATAATAGACTACCGAAAATTAAATGGAAAACCGATCGACGACAAATACCCTATACCCAACATTAACACGCTACTCGACAAACTTGACAAATGTCAATACTTTTCGACCTTAGAGCCTCAGGATTTCATCAAATCGAAATGAATGGATCCGATATTCAAAAAACCGCTTTCAGAATAGAAAATGGACACTATTTTGAGAATGCCATTCGGACTAAAGAATGCGCCCGCTACTTTTCAAAGAGTAATAGACAATGTTCTACGAAATTTAGTTAATGAAATTTGTCTCGTTTATTTAGACGATGTCATTATTTTCAATACATCCCTTCAGGAATATGCTCAAAATTTAAGGACAGTATTTAATTGTTTAAAATAGCAAATTTAAAAATACAACTAGACAAATCCGATTTTTTGCGTAGAGAAGTAGCATATCTTGGACATGTAGTAACCCCCGACGGAGTAAAACCCAATCCTGGCAAGATTTATGCCATCCACAATTATCCACTACCCAAAAATACTAATGAAATAAAAGCATTGTTAGGACTTTTAGGCTATTACAGAAAATTTATTAAAAATTTAGCACACCTTACAAACTCATGACTAAATATTTAAAGACAAACGCTACTATTAAATACAAAGATCCCCAATATATTCAATGTTTCAATACCTGTAAAAACTTCTAATGTCGACCCCACCCTATAATACCCAGACTTTAAGAAACCATTTAATCTTATTGAAAATAAAACATTTACATTGCTTTCTTAGATATGTTTTTAAAACATTTTTGTTTGTCATACAAAATCTAGTAAGGCCTGTTATTACTCAATAAAAATATTGTTATATGTTTTTCTGTCAGTTGCTTAATGTATGTATGTATGTCACCATTTTTCTAGTTACTGTATCTTTATTACTTCAATAAATAAATCACATTAATATTCCACATTTTAATATTAACATGGTAGCAGAGCGTAGTTCGCTATATGTGGATTAGTAATTTTTATTGCAAGTAAAGAAATTATAGTAGCGGTAGTAAGAGTAAAACCTAAAACATGGAGTTCCAAGGTATCGAAAAGCTTCGAGGTGCAGAAAATTGGAACTTGTGGAAATTTGTAATTCGGAATCTGTTGCGGGGAACAGACGGCATATGAAGTATGCACAGGTGAAATTACAAAACCGGCGGAACTTCTCCCTAATGCTACACAAAATGAGATTGCTACATACAACACAAATCTAAAAATTTGGGATAAGGCAGATAGAGCAGCGAGTCAAATAATTGTAAAGACTCTGGAGAGTAAAGTCATGGCATTGCTTGTCACATGCGAAACTGCTGGGGATATGTGGACTAAATTACATAATATTTTCGAACAACAAACACAACAAGCTACACATACGGTTCAGTCTGAGTTCTTCAATTTCACTATGAATCCTACATATGATATGATAACACATATAGCTAAATTTGAAGGACTAATAGTGCGCTTACAACAGTTAAAAGTTAAACCTGACGAGTCTTCTTTGATGGTTAAGTTATTGGATACTTTACCTGAAGATTTTGAAAGTTTCCGTCAAGCTTGGTGGGCGAGATCCGATAATCAGCGAAATTTTGCCAATTTAGTAAGCCTTTTGACATCAGAAGATAAACGTCGTCAACAACGAGTTGTCAAGCAAGAAGAGATTGCTGCTTTACTGGCAAAGAAAGTAAATTTTCGTCAGAAAGGAGAGCTTTCTCAAAGTAAGCAGGCAGAAAAATCAAAGAAACAGAAGCAGTTTCAATGCTACAAATGTCATGGAACAGGTCACTTCCGTAAAGACTGTCCTTCATACGGAACAGGTAACATTCGCAGAGACTGTCCTTCAATGAAGCAACACAAAAATAAAAATCAGGACAAACCAAAAGGAAGTAATGACCAAGCATTTATTTCGGAATTTTTGAATTCAGAATTAGATGATGATATATGGATAATTGACTCTGGTGCAACAGATCATATAACTCATCATCGTGAATGGTTTAATTCATTTGAAATGTTTGACAAGCCATTGAAGGTTTACATTGGAAATAAGTCAACCATGGATGCAGTTGGACGAGGTCGCATCAACTTTAAATCTTTGGTCAATGGCGAATGGCTGCAATGTCATATGGAGAATGTTTTGTATATTCCAAGTGCACGCAGAAACTTATTTTCTGTGACATCTGCTCTGGACAAAAACTTAACTTTCTATTCTTCAAAGATGGAATGCACATTTGTCAACAATGGAATCATCAAGGCCCGCGGTGTTCGATACGGTCAGCTATTTAAAATGATGATTAAAGTGGAATTACCTAAAACATGTGTCAATGACATTCCGGTGACATGTGTCAACGAAACTAATGTCACGTCAAAAGATTTGTTGCAGTTGTGGCATGAGAAGCTTGGACACCAAAATAAACAGCATGTTCAGAAGATCCTCAAGCAAAATGGAATTAATTTGCATGAAGATGAAGAATTCTGTGGTGCGTGTGTTGAAGGCAAACAACACAGACTTCCCTTTCGATCACGATGTCAGCGTGCAAGAGAATGTGGTGAGATTATGCATGCGGATCTCTGTGGTCCGATGCAGTGTACATCATTGAGAGGTGCGAAATACTTTTTATGTTTCACCTGTGATTATTCTCGTATGCGTTTTGTATACTTCTTGAAAGAAAAATCTGAAACTATGAAAATAATCAACGAAATGTTACAAGTAGTTAACAATAGCTTTGGAAAATTAGTGAAATCCTTACATTGTGATGGAGGTCTCGAATTCAACAATTACAATGTAAAGAAACTCTTAAGAACAAAAAGTATACAGCTTGTAATTACCAACCCTTATACACCGGAACAAAATGGTTGCGCAGAGCGGACGAATAGAACAGTGGTTGAGTTGGCTAGAACCATGTTACTTGCCAAGAATTTGCCGAAATTTTTATGGGCCAAAGCAGTTAACACAGCTGTCTATGTGTTGAATCATACAGGTCCAAGTAGTATAGAAGGTGAGACCCCTTTGTCATTATTTACTGGCAAAACTACTCATTTAACTGAACTTCATGTTTTTGGTACCGAGTGTTTTGTTCACGTCGCAGAAAATGGGACTCAAAATCGCAAAAGGGTATCTTCGTTGGATATTCCGATGGTGTAAATGGATTTCGTGTCCTGTTACAATCTGGAAATCAAGTTATTAGAAGTAGGGACGTGATATTTACACCGGAAGAAGCTGGGAAAACATTAGCTTTGTTTCCTCAAGAAGAAAATGACAAAGAAGAATCTGAACACAGCGTTACACCGACAATTGAAAGAACTACAAGAGAATCTACAACTGAGCCAGAGCAGAGACAACTAAGGGACAGGACGAACCTTAAACCTCCTGATCATTTAATACAATCAATGATAGTAGAGGTTGAAGAAACAAGAAATTTTGATGAAGCTATGAAGTCACCAGATCGACTGCGTTGGAAGATAGCAATGGAAGATGAAATGTCATCACTAGAGAAAAATTCAACCTGGATTTTGGTTGAATTACCAGAGAATAGGAAACCCATTTCAAATCGTTGGGTACATCGCATTAAACGCAATTCGGATGGCGAAATTACTCGGTTCAAAGCTCGGCTGGTTGTTCGAGGTTATAGTCAAAAGCAGGGTGTTGACTACAACGAAACCTTTAGTCCTGTGGCACGCTTTGACACAATTCGCACTGTTTTAAGTATTGCTGCATGCGAATGTCTTGAAATGCAACAATTCGACGTGGAAACTGCGTTCCTGAATGGTATTCTGGAGGAAGAGATATATATGGAACAGCCCAAAGGATTTGAAGATGAAACCAACAGAGTTTGCAAACTTCAAAGGAGTCTTTATGGACTGAAGCAGTCTCCCAGAATTTGGAATAAAAGATTTAAGGACTTCCTTATCTCTCTTGGTTTATCTGTAAGTACAGCTGATCCTTGTCTTTTCTACAAAAACGCAGAACAAGAGAAACTAATAGTAGCATTGTATGTTGGTGATGGCTTGGTTGCCGCTTCAAGTAAGAGTTATATTGATAATTTTATGCACACATTACAAAAGGAATTTAAAATGACAATTGGCCCAGTAGGATGTTTTTTAAATGTTTTAATTAAACGACATGAAGATGGCTCAATATCAGTCAGTCAAGAAAAGTATGCAGAAAGTATCATTCGTCGATTTATTATGCAATATGCAAACAATACAGCTACTCCAATGGTTCAGTACTTAAATCATGAGGATGCAGAAGACAGCACATTAACAACAGCTCCATACAGAGAGGCAGTTGGGTGTTTAATGTATTTGGCCATTGCAACAAGGCCAGATATTGCCTTTACTGTAAACTATATTTCACAGTTTTTGGAGAAACCAGAACAAAAACACTGGGAACTGATTAAACGTCTTCTAAGGTATATTAAAGGAACAACTAAAATGGGAATTATATATAAAAAGGAGAAAGAACATGGAAAATTGGACGCTTTCAGCGATGCTGATTTTGCCAATGAACCAACGACTCGTCGTTCGATTAGTGGAATTGTATTCAAGTACAGTGGCGGCGCTATAACGTGGGCAAGTAAGAAACAGCAAAGTGTTTCACTGTCTACCACCGAGGCAGAGTACGTCGCAGCATGTGAGGCGGCCAAGGAAGCAGTATGGTTGTACCGTATTTTTGACGAGATATCGCCATTGAAATATGTTCCCGTGCTCTTAGTGGACAGTTTAAGTGCAGTTAGATTAGTTAAAAACCCGGAATTTCATAAACGCTCAAAGCATATAGAAATAAGATATCATTTTGTGCGCGAAAGAGTTGAACAAGGTAAATTAACTATAGATCATATTTCTAGTGAGAAACAAGTAGCTGATATTTTAACAAAACCATTACCGCGAATAAGGTTTGAGCGTTTACGTGAACTTTTGGGAATGACTAGTATTTAAAGGTTTATGAGTATTTTTAAGTCTCGAAAGCAATCTAAAGTTGTAGGGAAGGTATTGAAAATAAAACATTTACATTGCTTTCTTAGATATGTTTTTAAAACATTTTTGTTTGTCATACAAAATCTAGTAAGGCCTGTTATTACTAAATAAAAATATTGTTATATGTTTTTCTGTCAGTTGCTTAATGTATTTTTCTAGTTACTGTATCTTTATTACTTCAATAAATAAATCACATTAATATTCCACATTTTAATATTAACAAATCTCACCACAAACGCAAGTGATTATACCGTAGGAGCAGTGTTATCAGAAGGCCTTATCGGATCTGATCTGCCTATTGTTTACGCTAGCAGAACGCCCAATAGCACTGAACAAAATTACCGTACAACAGAAAAATAATTATTAGCCGTAATATGAGCAACCAAATATTTCAGGACATCTTTACGGAAGAAAATTCAAAATTATAACAGACCACAAACCATTACAGTATTTACACTTGTTAAAAGAACCCCATTCCAAATTAATGCGTTAGAGACTTAAACTCGAAGAATATGATTACGAAGCAATTCACAAAAAAAGGATCCCTGAATACAAATGCAGATTCGCTCTCACTCATCGAACTAAATGTAGATTCAGACTTCTAAAATCTTTTCGACCTTATAGTAAATTTCAATGATAACTATAACCCCGAAGACACCCAATCTCCATGGGCGTACGCAGGAATTTCTTCAGGGGGGGAGCAAGAAGAAATTATGTTTAAAATGCTTTTGTTAAAGGTAAAGGTTTACTTAAAGTAAATACCAAAGATAAACATTTTATTTAAAAAAGAACAAATAAAAATTAATAATATATTTAGTGAATTTAAACTTTCTAAAATATGAACCTTAGTGGATTTTCAGAAAATCTTTGTGTCACTTCTACCTCTATACGTATAAAAGTATATGTTCTTGGTTATTATAATTGTATAACTGTAATTTTTTTAAAGATGTCCGATCAACAAATTGGATGAATTAGGATTTTAGCTCCGCCTATTCCGATAAATACAGTAGTGTCGTTCACTTAGGTTTTATGTGGGTCCATAAGATACTACTGTTATTTTATTATTATAGCAATATATGTTAATGCAAAAGCATTCAAAATTCAAAACGGAAATGGACTAATACATGTGAAACCAAAAATGTGAAAAATATGATACTGACACTCTGTTAGGGTCAGTGATACTGATGGAAAATAAAGTTATTCGTACGGCTTTGAATCAAGGTAATATATCTGAATTAATAAATAAACTTGCGTTACAGCGAAAGTAATGTCAACAACGAGCATCGTTTTAAAATGGAATACCCTAACTTAGTCGAAACAATATTAATATTTGAAAGACAAGCGTATTGTATCCATCCTTATCGCACACGCTTCGTGTTATGTAAATGAAAGAAATAAATGTATGCCAATTTATTAATTCGGTCATGATTACAGATGACCTTGATCGGACATCCTTAAAAAAAATGCTGTATGTTATTATACCTTTACAATACACATGTATTATACATTTCATAATGTATTCCTTCTGAGCAGTTCAAAAATATTTAGTATTGATCATATTATATCATTTCATACACGTATATTATATTTTTATACAGTATTTTACGTATGTATGATACATATGCAATATAAAATGTATAATACTTTTATTTTATATACATATATACAGTAAATTTTCCATTTTACTTTTTATATGGAAACTTTAGGGGGGGCAACTGCCCCACCTTGCCCCACCCTGCGTACGCCCATGCCAATCTCTAATAGCACAACCAGATGAAGACGAACACAATTATGTTTATTAAAAGTAATTCAAAATTAATAGACGTAGAAGATGATGATGAAATTTTACAAGTCATTACAAATTATCATGAAGGTAAAACGAACCACCACGGAATTTACGCGAAGTCCGCACATAAATCAGGAGGCGATATTATTGGCCAAATCAACTAAAAACTATCATAGACTTTATAAATAAATGCAAAATTTGTTTGGCAGCAAAATACGAGAGAAATCCTATCAAACCCAAACTTAATATTATTCCTACTATTCACATAGAAACACACCCTAGAAAATACAAAATTCCTCACCATCATTGACGCATTTTCCAAATATGCACAAGCATATAAAGTAAGTGAACTCTACCAATGCTATTGAAATCTCAACAAATTAAGGTTACAACAGTGTTTTTGCGTAGTGTGCAAAATAAAAACATGCTATGTTAAATATTTTATATTATCTGACGACATATGTTTCAAAATGAACATTTTCATTCATTACGATAAATTTTGACCACCATTGTATGTGTAATTTTAAGTTTTTCAATATATTTTAAATAATAAATGTCATTACTACAAGATATTAAATGTTATTATATAATTTCACCTCCTGGGGAAGGCACAAAAGGTGCTGAAACTAGTCGAGGCCAGAAATAAATAATTATAATCTTTGACTGATCTCCAGAAGTGTTTCTTTACCCATCAAAAATTTTCCCAGTCAAGAAGTCTAAGAACAACACAACATTAATATACATAATTTCAAATTAATAATAATGTTTTAAAACGAAAATTGTGAATAGAACAATAGTTAAATGGAAAGGAACTTAACATATATAATTTCTAGTATTAGTAAATATGCAGGTATGTATTTAAATAAGAAAATATTACATATTACCCATTGCTGGATATGCTAATACACAGATTGTACACAGATTTAGGTAATGGTGATGACATAGTTGTATCGTAAGGGCGTTTATCATGCGTCACCTCACTGGTACTCATTTTTGGCGTGGAGAGTGCATCACAGGGGTTAGTTATGTGCCATTTAAAATTTGAAATCTTTGATAGTAGGAATTGAATCCGGTTCCCCAGATTTTCCACCAGACACTCAGGCACGTGGCCATGAGACCCCGTAGGTATATGTATTTAAATTAATAAAAAATAAATGGCGGGAGGTTTTGTGTTGGCCACATCAGATTTTTTTGTTATATAATTAATTATAGTTTACTATAATAGTACTGGTATCTGTATTGTACATATACTTGGTTGCATAAATTATATTATATTTTTTTTTTGTATCATTGACTATGTTTTACTACGAATAAACATATCTGTATTGTAGCGCGCGTCTACCCGACGCGCCCGAATGCGACCTCCGCCGCTGGTAGAAAGTCAGGGAAGCCACACATCGTGAATAAACCGCTAGTGATATACATAAATAGTCAACGAGTTGTGAATATAAATAAATATAACTATATTAATAAATATAGTGAAATAAATATTGTTTAAATAAATAATCCTAGTGTTTAAGTATTTAATAATATTATTAGTCTTAAATTAGTGTTTATAATTATTTAATCATAGTATAATTTATTCTTATTATGTCTATCTTAATTATTCATCGTTTAATAAACTTTTATTTTAATTAATAATATTTATCTGATTTTAACACTTCACCCATATAAATAAACGTTACATTATTATACTACCGTGATTTATTAAAAGGCAGTATCTAATTTTCACAAAGTTTGGAGGATATAAGGATTTAGTGTTTGCTTGCAACCATTTTGTATTCTACACTAATTATATGAAATAAAAATTTATAGACGTAATGGACTCTAAATTTGTAAGATATGTTTACAATGCGTGGTAGTCATATATTTCAATAATAAATCACTTACTGTCTTTTTCCATAATTACCTCCCGCTATCCTTGGTAAAGCGATGTATAGGAATCGTGCTAAAAATTGCATATCGAGATTAAGGTCCCTAGAATTAGATCTTAACATTCTCACGATAATATCTGTGGGTGTCTGTGTATGTGTGTGTGTATATGTGTGTGTGGATCCTCTCTGCGCTCTAACTCAAATACTATCATTCTGAAAATATTTAAACTGTGTATTCTTACTCCTCTATAATATGGAAAGAAGTCATTAGATTTTGGTGTAAATCAGATAACCGGAAATGACACTTTACTTGAAGCTCAGAACAGTTTTTCTTCGAAAAATACATTTAAATTAATTTTTTTCGCGATTTGTGTTATTATAAAAATTAGAAATTATCAAATTTTCTACAGATATACAGTAATACTTTTTCTACATATTTTATGAATAAATTTATAAAATAATTTATTTTATGCTTTAATGATAAACATATCTCCTTGGTTACACAATTCAGATCTCAAATTTATGTAACTGACAACAAATTCATCATTTCAATAATAATGATTTCTTGCCCAACAGCTGAACTATTTATCGGGCAATATAAATGAAACATGAATAACAATTATACAGGGTATAAAAGAAATAAGTACATTCCTGGTTTGTTTCCGTTGTGACTTGCGACTGTGAGTGAATTGTCAACACAAAAGAAAGTTTCCAAACTAGTGAATAGATTGATAGATACACCAGAAGATGAAACTATACATAAATCGGGAAAGTTAAGAGATAGAATAGAATACCTCGACTAAGGTAACAAAAAAAATTATACGTCAAATTTTTATGTTACAACAGTTTGAACAATCCAAAAATGGTAGAACATTTATACAATGCAATCGACCAAGAACAATTTTACAATTGACGGAAGAAGAAAACGCATAAAGATGATTAAAAGTGATGCAGACTTAAATGAAATCACACTAAATGTTCAAAATGGCCACCATCATTGCCAATACAGCACTGAAGGCGTCGACGACATGATGTAACTGTTATACTTTCAATATCCCCAAATCATCGTATGTGACACTCTGTGTTTTAGTGCTATTCTTTGAGTACTAGATCCTGGTTGAGCTTCAAAATTGACCAAAGAAATCCTGTTCAATATTCTCTATGTGATTAATTCATGTATTTCTCTTACACTCTGTATTAGGATAGGTACATAAAAAAAATCATAAAAATTGAAAATTACAAATTACGTTTTCATATAACATGTTCGCATCGCGACATATGATAGTTACGGGGGAACGATGTAGCACATCGGACTGGGCGGGAGGAGGTTGAAAAGTACTTGGAAACCTGGACGCCTGACGTGGAATATGGAATTGGACACGCGATAAAAGGCGCTTCAACTCCTCCACGTAGCAAAAGCCATAGGAACTTTGCGCAACTCATCTCTCACCGGGCAGTCAGTGATGGCACATCATGGCGTTGAAGAAGGGACAGTTAATCCGTACCATGAACCGAATAGATCCTATCTAATTTGTATGACAAAAATTTCAAAATTCTGGTTTTCTTCCATCTTTCAGGGAAAGTACTTGAACTAATTGACAAATTTGTGATGAAAGCAAGTGGTTTTGAGGGGACAAAACGGCTATCTTTCAACAAGAAACTGGGAATCATATCTTCTCCAGCTGTAAACTTTGTTAACCTAGTAGGTAATGTGCAAACGGTTTTGCTCTATCGTTAATATTACCCGAGATAACTCAAGAAAAACTTCGAAAATGAGACAGCCTGTACATATGCATTATATTTACATTGTAAAAATAGTTTCTTGCACGTGCCTTGTATGTATTTTTTTTCTAGTATGATGTATGTAAACTACACTTGTATTTTAACTCTAATATTTATTTGTCAATCATAAATATTTGAATTTGTCAACAAGTGTTCTTAGACGACAATATGCTGAAAGATTTATAATACCAATAACATATAATTTTATAATTATTTTCTATGCCTGAAAAGATGTAATTAAAATCTGATGTGGCCAACACAATACCTACCATTTAATTTAATTTTTATTCATGTAAATACTTAAAATTAAACTAAATATAAATACCGGGCTCGATCCTGACCGACGTCAAATATTTCGATTTTTAAATGGCACGAAAATGACCCCTGTGGTGCACTCTCCACGCCAGCAATAAGTGCTCGTGAGGTGACACCTGGTATACGCCTGTACGGTACAAAAATGTTATCATCGTTACCGAAATCTGTATACAAAGCAGATTGGCGGACCCAGAAATGGGTAATATACCGTGATAATATATTTATTTTATTTATTTATATACTTACCTATATTCATTGCTGGCATGGAGAGTACACCACAAGAGTCAATTTTGTGCCATTTAAAATTCTTAAAATATTTGGCGTCCGTCGGGATCAAACCTGTTCCCCAGATTCGCGTGAAGTGACGCCTGGTAAATGCCAGTACGGTACAAACATGTCATCATTATTACTACCGACATCTGTGTACAAAGCAAATTGGGTCACCCAGCAATGGGTTATGCCGTGATGATATATTATATATTTTTATTATCTTACCTACATTCCTACATATTTATGCTGGAAACTGTATTAGGTTTCTTTCCATATAATTATTGTTCCATTCACTATTTTCTTTTTAAAGTGTTACTATTATTATTTCAGTGACATACATCTGTCAGTTACATACATTTGAGATCTGAATTGTAACCATGGAGTTGTGTTTAAAGCATAGGCTCCGGGATTATAATTACAGATAATTTTAGAAATTTATCCATAAAATATATACAAAACGTCTTAACACAAACGTAGAAAATTTGAAAATCATTAATTTTTTTATAACATAAATCTCGAAAAAATAACACTTAAATGTATTTTTCGAAGAAAAACTATTTTGGGCTTCCAATAAAGTGCCATTTCCGGTTATCTGATACCAGGTTTTCAAATTTTCTGAACGATAGTATTTGAGTTAGAACGTAGAGAGGATCCACACACACACACACATATATATATATATATATATATATATACAGGCATCATCGAGAAAATGTTAAAATTGGATTTATAGGAACCTTAAAACGTGGTAATTTACCAAAATCTCGATATGCGATTTTTTGCACGATCCTATATCTCCCTTACCAAGGGTAGCGGGAGGTAAAAAAACAAAAATTAATAGATAGAAAATGATTTTTTCTTTGATATAAGTATGTAATAACAAGAATTCCGAAAACATGATATTTAATACGTATTTTTCGAAGAAATACTGTTAGAGTTTCTAATAAAGTTCTTCGTTCGGTTGCCAAAAAATAATCAACTTTATCCACTAATATTGATTTTATGTATTGTGTACTACATACTACTTAAACGTTTATACAGGTGTCCAACCTATCTTGTCCAACATAGGTACAGAATTATAAGAGAGACGAAGTTAGTTAATTTACATTAGGCGCAACTTTAGTGGTATATTGTTTATCCGAAAAAAAAATGCTTATATCATTAGATATAATGTAAATTTTGTCATTTTTTAAATTTCACATATAACTTCCTGAGTGTCTGGTCGCGAATCTGGGGACCCGGGTTCGATCCCGACCGACGCCAAAAATTACATCGCATTTTAATGGCACAAAAATTGACCCCAGTGGCGCACTCTCCACGCCAGCAATGAGTGCCCGTGAGGTGACGCCTGGTAAGCGCCCGCACGGTACAAATATTCCATCATTACCGATATCTGTGTATTAAGCAGATTGGCACACCCAGCAATGGGTAATATGCCGTGATGAAATATTAATTTATTTATTTATTTATGACAATGTAACATATCAAGTAATGATGTCAAATTTCTAATGTTTATATGGGCGTCGCAGTAGAATGTTACACCATTGATGGCCGCTTGCACTAACGTAACTAAAATATTACACTTGACTTAAACTGAGAATATTGCATCGAAATGAAATGTTAAATGAATTATAATATATTGCTGCCAAAATTTCGATACGCAGTTTTTGTTTAAATCAGGTTCAAAATTTAAGCCTTGTTGGTGAAACTGGCCAAATAATTTTTGCTTTCCAACGATGTAGATTTTGTCAGTGTTCATTCTTTTGAAACAGCAAAAGTACAACAATTAAATTTATACGGTAAAAAAATAGCAATGAAACAAATTAAAATATTTCAAAAATGTTTCATGGCTGAGTTAATTAGAAATATGTATGTATACCTAAATGAAAATTAACAAATAAACTTGAAAAAAATAAATCACTTGCTAATAATAATTAACTGATTTGTTTTTTATTACCATAGCCTTCGTTTTCACCCATAAATTTATTAATTGTTGTATTTTTGTCATTTAATAGCTATTATTGAAAACATTGGAAAACAAACTGTATTTTCTTTTCAATGGTGTAACTTTCTAATATGACCTCCATATAAAAATTATACTAAGATATCATAACTAAAAATTCATCAGTGATAAAAAAATAAGCATTACCATTCGAAAGAGCATTAAAAAGAGCTTTAAAAAAGTGCAAACCAAATTCCAGTATTACTTCATACTTGGAAGTTATTTGTACAAATATTTAAAAAAAATCTGTTGTAGCCAGCACAATACCCCTCGCCACTTCCGTTTTTGATTACATAAGTGTAGGGCGCGAGCAATCATGTGATATTGCTGGCCTTGACAAGCAGATATGGGGGCCCGTTTCAGAATGATAATTACTAATTATGTACATAGATGTCAAATGTCAGAATTTTTCATTAAAAATTTCAAGATTTTCTAAATTCACGTAGTTAATTTGTCACCAGGTGCGTGGAATTTTCTTGTCGTGGAAAGTAAATCACATGGAATTGGAAAATCACTAAATTTAGAATGAGAAATTATGATATTTGACGCCTATGTACATAATTACTAGCTATCATTCTGATACGGGCCCCCATATCTGCTTCTCAAGGCCAACAAAGTTGGCGTTGGAAGGACGATTACTCAAAAACTATAAGAATTTATATTTGTTTAACTACGTATTTCCCAATCGGACATTCATGGGAAGATTTGAAAAGGTTTTGGTAACAATTGGACAACCGGAAGTAGCAGATTCTTGAAAAAAAATGAAAATTTATCTTGGTAATATTAAGGAAAATTAAATTTTCAATCTGACACATTTAAAAAAATTATTATATCTCGTATAGGTTTGGAGATATAGTATAATAATATAGAATAATCTGTTGTAAGTAATCTCGTTGCCTAAAAAAACAGTTGAGATATTTAAATGTTTGTAATTGATAGATAAATGAAAAATGTCAGTGTCAAAAATCAGATTTTTTGGGAGGTTCGAGTACATTTAATATATATTATTTTATTATTAATAAAATATGTATTTAAATTATAGGTATGTTAATATTACATATATCCTAAAGAAATACCGTTAATACTGTCAATGAATTTGAAGAATTTTGAACATATTAGAAGAGTAGGACAAAATTCCTCATAGAGCGAAAGAAGTATGTACAAGAAATGTTAAATTCGTTGCTTATAGGGCGCGAGGAGTCATGTGACTTTGTTGGCCTTGGCGAACAGATATGAGGATCCGTGTCAGAATGACGACTAGCAGTTATTTACATAGATGTCAAAGTTCTCATAATTTTTCATTGAAAATTTCAAAATATTCGGATGTTTATTTGTCATCAATAGTATGGAATATACTTATCGGGGAAAATAATCTACATGGATTTGGAAAATCATGATGTTTTAAATGAAAAATTATGATACTTGACACCTATGTAAATTATTAATAGCTCTCATTCTAACACGGGCCCCCATATCTGCATGCCAAGGCTAACAAAGTCACATGACTGCTCGCGCCCTATGCAACATAAAATGAACATGAAAATGTGCTGGCCACAACAGTTTTTTATTATTATTTAAGTGTCTCGTATTGATTTACGTGATTTATCAATAATGCCATAACAAAACTATCGATTAGGGTTAGAATAACGGTCTTGTTTGCAATTTTGCATGTGTGTTTCCAAAGGCAGAAAAATATGGTATCCTAGTAGGTGTCAGCACAATTTGTGAATACAGAGAATTCAACTATTTATAAACGAAATATTAATGCGCAAATGCCATTCGTCCGTGAAGAATACTATAGTACCAACCTTGTAAAACAAAAATTTACTTATCGAAATGAAAGCTCATTCAATACGCAATTGGGTTTCGTTATGACTTCATTATGAACGGAAAATATAAAAATATCGTTTAAATAAATAATCTTAGTGTTTAAGTGTTTAATAATACAAGGCCATTCTCATAAACGTTCAGTTAAATTTACTTCCAAAGTAAATTTAATTATATGAACAAATTCGTATCAGTTTCTGTTACTTGATTTTGATAATTTGAATAAAAAAATATAGTTAGTTTTGAAAAAAAACATTATGATCATGTCAATCAATGGGGTAGTTTCGCCTGTTTTGATTTTTTATTAGAAACAAGTATTTCAAATTTAAATTTTCCATATTTTTTTTATTTTGCACAATTTTTGTTTTTAAAAGAGAAAAAAATACTGAAAATACCGGACATATCTATTCCCCCCATTGTGACGTTACCCTTACTGTTTCCGTTGCAACTTAGTTCCGACGTGTGCTCGAAGTATGACAAAGATATTTTGCGACGTATGTCTTGGAGTGTAAGGGGAACTTGTTTGTTAGGTTAGATTGCTATCAAGTTAGCACATATTTTTACTTATTTATTTTTGTTTGAGCAAGTTTGTAATGACGTTTTGTATTACAGTTGATAAATAGAAACCAGGTTATGTCCACGGCGTCAGTATCACCATCAACTGTCACTTTGACATGTCACATCCCATCACTGTAAAACGACACTAGTGACATTTGCGGTTTTAAATATGTAAGCGTGACGTCACAGAGAAAAGGTCGATTTGAATCATTAATATTTTAAAAAACTTTTTGAAATATTTACATAATAAATGGTGAATTTTATTGTAGTATACTTATTATGAGTCATATATTGTAAACAAATAAGAATTTCATTAAATTTTAACATATGGTAACTACCCCATATAGTTATTTACGTCATTTTTCTGTAGATATACTCAACAGCTATTTTGAAAGCTAGTTATTTAGAATAATTATTATTTAATCAAAAGTGACGTTTGTTTTGAACAAGTTTGCTGTGATGCGTGGAGATGAAAAACCCATTGAACTGAAAGAATATACTTCGCAGGAAGAAAGAAAAAACAGATTTAGAGAAATATAACTATGTGAAAAAAAGTGCAATAGCTGCATCAATAATATTATGTTCTATAGACACTAGTCAAGCACAAGTAATAAAATATTGATGAAGCAATATTAATTTGGATAAAATTAAAATCGACCCACGAAGGTAAAATTTCGGCACGTCGAGTTAACCTACGTATAGAACTAAGCACTATAAAGAAAAATTAAGATGAGATAATTGAGCAATATTTTGGACGAGCGCAATAAATCCGTGATTAACTAGCCCAGTGTGAAGCAACTATTGAAGACGAAGAATTTTTTGCACTTTTGTTAAACGGTCTGCCAAGATCTTTTAAATACTATAAGACTACAAATGAAATAAAAACGAACTAAAGGCGCAAGAAGATGAAATAAAGTTAACCGAAGTAGATATTAAGATGGAATCTGCGTGTATATAAAAAAATAAGAAATATAATAATTCATTTAGAGAAAGGAAATTAAACATAAATTGAATATCTAACAAAGAAGTACACTTTGTACGATACTGCTATCATCGCTTCGACGTGCGTCAAGAAATTAGTCATGAAAGATGAGGAGAAAGAGAAGACAAAGGTAGAGGAAGAATAGAGTTATTACAAACCGGCGTGAAGTTAGCCCCGCCCAAACTAGCACCAACGTCATTTTTTGTCTTATTAGTTAGTGCATCGTTAGTGCTGTTTAGTGCACTATAGATGAACGTTAGTGCACATCGCATTATTGAGTAAATTATAAAAATTAGGGGTGGGCCAACTTCAAATTAAATTTTAAGATTTAATTCATATGTAACATATCACTAGTTAGTGCATCGTTAGTGCTTTCTAATGAACCCAACAGTTTCGTTCGTGCTATTACCAAACACTAGAAATTAAGAAAAAACTCTGGGTGGGCCAACTTCAAATTAAATTTTAAGATTTAATTCATATGTAACATATCACTAGTTAGTGCATCGTTAGTGCTTGCTAATGAACCGAACAGTTACGTTCGTATTATTAAGAATTTATACATATACTTCTCTTTCTTTCTTTATCATTGTCTATCTTTCCTTATTTTTCTTTCGTGCGCTCTCTCCTTTTTCACAGACCCACACATACGCGCACGTACGCACACATAGACAAGGGCATGCCCGCTCACACACACACACTCCAATTTTTTTACTATCTCATCGTCTCACACACTCCGTCATACTGATGATCCTGATAATTCAGGAACGAAAGATTAAATATGAAAAATCTACACATGTTGCACAACTTCAGAAGAAATGCCTCATTCGATAGCTAAATGGTTACAGTCAATCAAAAAATTTAGGAGTATTTAGTTTTATAGACAAAGTATTTTTAGTGTTTATTGATTTATAATACATATAAAAGTGAAAACTTGATTGCTATGCAAATCTACACGGTTTTACATATCTATACCAAATTTTGTTGAGATGTTTTAACCATACCTTTCTGCTGTCATTCAATCATTTGCATTAAAAAATAAATATTTCCGACAAATTTTAGATATAAATAAATGATTTTCTGTTAATTGTTTGTGTTTCCTGTAAATTTCTGCCGAATTCGTAACCAAATAAAAGTTTTGATATTTTTCACAAAAGATGTCGCATCTTAGATATATTAAATAAAACTTTGTCCAGACGGTTTTCAGATTTGAAAATGAGTTAATTTATATCTTAAACCCCGAAAAGCACGAAATCGAAATATTGACCGAAATATTGACCGAATTTGCCAAAAATGTACAATTTTTGAACCCGGGTTTGAGGAGTTTTTTAACCGGTAATTAAAGTACTTTTCTAACGGAAATATACAAATCAACCATATCTCAAGGTATAATAAATACATATAGTTATAGAGGCAAAGATTTTGAAATGCATTAATTACAATGATGTTACTTCAAAGTTTGCTGAAGAAAAATCGACGCAAAGAAACTAAATTAATTAATGTAAATTTCACATTTTATAATCAAATTTATATTACGTACTTATATGAAAATGTGACTGTTCCGACGTTTATTGAATATAATCGTTAATTTTATTAATCCTGTGTATGTGCATTTTTTATTTTCATTTATTTCCTATACTATTTGAATTTTTAGATTTTTAATTAAAATATATATTATTATTTTGGCCTCTAATATCGTTCCGCCTCAGGCATCCAAATTTGTAAAAGTGGCTCAGACCAGCCATTATTTTTTCAGTAAACATGTCACTATATTTATTTAAAATGTTATTTTGTTACATTTTTTTTTATTTCTTCACCATCTTTTTTTCTTAAATCACCTATTGAAATACCTCTGAAACAGATTTAGAAGGACATATTTTATTCTAAGCACAGGAAATATAATGTTATAATGTTTTATTAGCGATTTTTACCTTTTTTAAAAAATGCATTAGAACATAATTGTTTAGAATTAAGAACTGCATCATAAGCTAATAAAAGGATCGTTTAGTCGAAACCTATCAGCCCTGTTGTTCCTTGCACTTTTACTTCCTCAACCTAATTTATTTATTTTGTGTGTGTGTGTGTGTGTGTGTGTGTGTGCGTGTGCGTGCTTGCTTGCGTGCGTGCGTTTGTGTATGTGTGTGGATCCTCTACGTTTTATATCAAATACAAACATGTTAAAAGTCATATTGTGTATTACACATATTTATTTTATTTATTTATTTATTTATTTATTTATCGATCCAACAGGATTCAAGATCCCAATTACAGGACGATCATATGACATACAAATACAGAAACGAATGAGTTGAACAGTAAATACATATAAGAAATTTAACAAGTGACTTATTACAACAAAGAAACGAATGAGTTGAACAGTAAATACATACAAGAAATTTACCAAATGACTTATTACAAGAAATATTTTAATAAGATATTCTTAAATTTAGAAAAGGAGTCGCCAAATATATCAATGTCAATAATACATGATACACTGTTATATGCTACACAGAGTTGTCTTATTGGAGATTTCAATTCATAATTAGTCCTAGCTGCTTTACAAAGAAATGGTACTTTATTTCTTGAAGTGACGCGTGGAACGTGAAATGGTATTAGCTCAAGACTACATGGGTCATCAATACAATTATTAATTAATTTGTATAAGTAGAGAGATAATTGTAAATTTCTTCTGCTACTTAATGGCACCAAGTTCACTTCAGGCAATAAATCAGAATAATCATGGGTAAAGATAGGATATTGTCCATGTATTTTAAAATAACAATATTTAATGAATTTATGCTGGACAGACTCAATCTTAGATATATATTTATGATATATTGGATTCCAGACTTGTAGACAATATTCTAGCTTGGAGCGGACAAATGCATAATACAAGCTTTTGAGTGTAGTTGTTTTACAGAAAGACCGACAATTTCTAATTACAAATCCAAGATTTTTGTAGGATGATCTTACAGTAGTCTCAATGTGTACATTAAATGTTAGTTTTGGGTCAAATATAATCCCAAGATCCTTAAACTGAGTTACTTTCTCAAGCGAATTAGTTTCCATGTGATAAGCATAAGTGTAAACGTATTTTTTAACAAAGTAACTCATTATTTTACATTTGCTGTAGTTAAAGAACAATTTTGAGTTATGGGACCATTTTAAAATGTTGTTGATGTCGTTTTGTAAGAGAATACAGTCATTAATCGAGTTGATGTTTTTATAAATTTTTATGTCATCGGCATACAAAAGTATTTGCGAATGTTGAACACAGTCCACCACGTCATTAATGAAGAGGTTGAATAATAGTGGGCCCAAGTTTGATCCTTGTGGGACCCCAGAAGTAGCAGTGAACGGGTTTGATTTAAAGTTATTTAGTTGTACAGTCATTTCGCGATCTCTGAGGTAGGAGTTGAGAAAATGAAGGAGGTCCTCAGTAAAGTGAAAATATTTACTGAGTTTTTCCAGAAGCACATTGTGATTTACACTGTCGAAAGCCTTTTTAAAATCTGTGTATATAACATCTACTTGAGAGTTGTCACGTAGAGAATTAAGAGTGAATTCAGTGAAGTTCATAAGGTTAGTCGTGGTTGATCTACCAGACATGAATCCATGTTGATGACGAGAAATATGTGTGGAAATAGAATTATATATGTACTTATATAAAATACATTCAAAGATTTTAGAGATGTTAGAAAGAATGGTAATAGGACGGTAGTTAGAAATATCAGTATTGTCACCAGCTTTGAAGATGGGACAAATGAAGGAGTTTTTAAGTACAGAGGGAAAGCGATTGGTTGATAGAGAGAGGTTAAAAAGAAAATGTAAAGGTTTAACAAAAAAGTGACTACATGCTTTAATGATATATGCAGGTAAGTGATCAGGACCAGGATTACGTGATGCTTTAAGTTTCCGAATTGCAAGTAAGATATCATCCTCAGTAATGTTAGGTATTGATACTGCATTACAGTTAATATCAGTTGTTGTTCCTGCATACATATTTGAATTATTATCTGTGGTGGAATATACACTAGAAAAATAATCCGCAAATCCTTGAACTATATCTGCTGTGTTATCGAAAGATTTATTATTAAAGTGCATATTACCCGGAATCCTTGAGACGCGTTTTTTGTTGTTAATGTAAGTCCATATGTTGTTAGGATTCATAGCTAAGTTATTTTCTATGCCATCTAAATATTTTTTGTGTTCAAACTTAATCTGTTTTTTAATAAGAGTGCGGAGATTTTTAAATTCACTGAGGTAATATTCAGTCTTATGTGCTTTGTACAATTTCAAAGTATATTCTTTTCGTTTAATATTCTTAATTATGTTACTATTAAACCAAGGTGGGTATTTGGGTGTCTTTCTTATGTTGCAGGGAATACATTTGTTCATAATATTATACAATGTTGAGTAAAATATAGAGAATGCAGTATCAATATCATTACATTGATATATAGAATTCCAGTTGCATTCAGAGAGTAAATTACATAGAAGATGAAAATCTGCATTACGAAAGTTATAGGTTTTAGAATTCGAATTAAATGAAGAAACGGAAGGTTTTGCAGATAAAATAGAAGGCAAAGAAATTGATAATGAAGGGTGAAGAGGATCCTCATCAACAATTGGATTCATATCACGAGCTACCGAACACGACATATTTGATATGACGACATCCAGAATTCGGTTAGAGGAATTAGTGACAATGTTATACTGTGTTGCATTTAAAAAAGAAATGAAGTTATGATAGTTAGTTATTATATTATATTATCAGTATAATATAAATAAGACAAAATAGTATGATAGATTAACAGCGGTAATTAATTAATAATTTCCTATTTCCAGATTAGGTATTCCGAGAATATCTCTTAACCCTGTGTTAAAATGACGTTTATGGAGAGTTTATTCTGGAGTTAAGTCTTATTCCATGTTTATTATTATACATTTTATGGATTAAACTCGTGATAAAATAGGAATAGGTATTCCTGTGTTAAAAAAGAAGCTATTCTGAACTTAACCCTTGTTTATTATTACCGCTGTAAATCTTTATTTCTCTTATCACAAAATCCAAAATAGATTGATTTTATTGTAAATTTATAAACACTAAAATTACATATCTATAAAACCAAGTACTGCTAGGTTTTTAACTGGCTGTAATGGTTCCTTCTAAAGTTGTGCAACACGTTTAGATTTTTCATCTTTAATGTTTCGTTCCTGAATTATCCGGATCAAGATCAAAAGTATGCCAGAGTATGTGAGAAACGGCAAGAGATGATAAGTAAAAAAATTACGCGTGTGTGTGTGTGTGAAAGAGAGAAATCGGCAGGGCGTGCGTGCGCGTATGTGTGGGCGTATGTGTGTGTGTGAAAGAGAGAGAGAGAGAAATAAAAATAGAAAAAAAAGAAAAAGAGAGAAAGTGAGAAAGCACACGAATGAAAAGTAAGAAAATATGGAGAATGATAAAGAAAGAGAGAGCTGTATGTACAAATTCCAGTGTAAGGTAATAGTACGACCAAAACTGGTGGATACATTAGAAAGCACTAACGATGCACTAACTAGTGATATGTTACATATGAATTAAATCTTAAAATTTAATTTGAAGTTGGCCCACTCAGAGTTTTTTCTTAATTTCCAGTGTTTGGTAATAGCACGAACGAAACTGTTGGGTTCATTAAAAAGCACTCACGATGCACTAAGTAGTGATATATTACATAGGAATTAAATCTTAAAAGTTAATTTGAAGTTGGCCCACCCAGAGTTTTTTCTTAATTTCTAGTGTATGGTAATAGCACGAACGAAACTGTTGGGTTCATTAGAAAGCACTAACGATGCACTAACTAGTGATATGTTACATATGAATTAAATCTTAAAATTTAATTTAAAGTTGGCCCACCAAGAGTTTTTTCTTAATTTCTAGTGTATGGTAATAGCACGAACGAAACTGTTGGGTTCATTAGAAAGCACTAACGATGCACTAACTAGTGATATGTTACATATGAATTAAATCTTAAAATTTAATTTGAAGTTGGCACACCCAGAGTTTTTTCTTAATTTCTAGTGTTTGGTAATAGCACGAACGAAACTGTTGGGTTCATTAGAAAGCACTAACGATGCACTAAGTAGTGATATATTACATAGGAATTAAATCTTAAAAGTTAATTTGAAGTTGGCCCACCCAGAGTTTTTTCTTAATTTCTAGTGTATGGTAATAGCACGAACGAAACTGTTGGGTTCATTAGAAAGCACTAACGATGCACTAACTAGTGATATGTTACATATGAATTAAATCTTAAAATTTAATTTAAAGTTGGCCCACCAAGAGTTTTTTCTTAATTTCTAGTGTATGGTAATAGCACGAACGAAACTGTTGGGTTCATTAGAAAGCACTAACGATGCACTAACTAGTGATATGTTACATATGAATTAAATCTTAAAATTTAATTTGAAGTTGGCACACCCAGAGTTTTTTCTTAATTTCTAGTGTTTGGTAATAGCACGAACGAAACTGTTGGGTTCATTAGAAAGCACTAACGATGCACTAAGTAGTGATATATTACATAGGAATTAAATCTTAAAAGTTAATTTGAAGTTGGCCCACCCAGAGTTTTTTCTTAATTTCTAGTGTATGGTAATAGCACGAACGAAACTGTTGGGTTCATTAGAAAGCACTAACGATGCACTAACTAGTGATATGTTACATATGAATTAAATCTTAAAATTTAATTTAAAGTTGGCCCACCAAGAGTTTTTTCTTAATTTCTAGTGTATGGTAATAGCACGAACGAAACTGTTGGGTTCATTAGAAAGCACTAACGATGCACTAACTAGTGATATGTTACATATGAATTAAATCTTAAAATTTAATTTGAAGTTGGCACACCCAGAGTTTTTTCTTAATTTCTAGTGTTTGGTAATAGCACGAACGAAACTGTTGGGTTCATTAGAAAGCACTAACGATGCACTAAGTAGTGATATATTACATAGGAATTAAATCTTAAAAGTTAATTTGAAGTTGGCCCACCCAGAGTTTTTTCTTAATTTCTAGTGTATGGTAATAGCACGAACGAAACTGTTGGGTTCATTAGAAAGCACTAACGATGCACTAACTAGTGATATGTTACATATGAATTAAATCTTAAAATTTAATTTAAAGTTGGCCCACCAAGAGTTTTTTCTTAATTTCTAGTGTATGGTAATAGCACGAACGAAACTGTTGGGTTCATTAGAAAGCACTAACGATGCACTAACTAGTGATATGTTACATATGAATTAAATCTTAAAATTTAATTTGAAGTTGGCACACCCAGAGTTTTTTCTTAATTTCTAGTGTTTGGTAATAGCACGAACGAAACTGTTGGGTTCATTAGAAAGCACTAACGATGCACTAAGTAGTGATATATTACATAGGAATTAAATCTTAAAAGTTAATTTGAAGTTGGCCCACCCAGAGTTTTTTCTTAATTTCTAGTGTATGGTAATAGCACGAACGAAACTGTTGGGTTCATTAGAAAGCACTAACGATGCACTAACTAGTGATATGTTACATATGAATTAAATCTTAAAATTTAATTTAAAGTTGGCCCACCAAGAGTTTTTTCTTAATTTCTAGTGTATGGTAATAGCACGAACGAAACTGTTGGGTTCATTAGAAAGCACTAACGATGCACTAACTAGTGATATGTTACATATGAATTAAATCTTAAAATTTAATTTGAAGTTGGCACACCCAGAGTTTTTTCTTAATTTCTAGTGTTTGGTAATAGCACGAACGAAACTGTTGGGTTCATTAGAAAGCACTAACGATGCACTAACTAGTGATATGTTACATATGAATTAAATCTTAAAATTTGATTTGAAGTTGGCCCACCCAGAGTTTTTTCTTAATTTCTAGTGTTTGGTAATAGCACGAACGAAACTGTTGGGTTCATTAGAAAGCACTAACGATGCACTAACTAGTGATATGTTACATATGAATTAAATCTTAAAATTTAATTTGAAGTTGGCACACCCAGAGTTTTTTCTTAATTTCTAGTGTTTGGTAATAGCACGAACGAAACTGTTGGGTTCATTAGAAAGCACTAACGATGCACTAACTAGTGATATGTTACATATGAATTAAATCTTAAAATTTGATTTGAAGTTGGCCCACCCAGAGTTTTTTCTTAATTTCTAGTGTTTGGTAATAGCACGAACGAAACTGTTGGGTTCATTAGAAAGCACTAACGATGCACTAACTAGTGATATGTTACATATGAATTAAATCTTAAAATTTAATTTGAAGTTGGCACACCCAGAGTTTTTTCTTAATTTCTAGTGTTTGGTAATAGCACGAACGAAACTGTTGGGTTCATTAGAAAGCACTAACGATGCACTAACTAGTGATATGTTACATATGAATTAAATCTTAAAATTTGATTTGAAGTTGGCCCACCCAGAGTTTTTTCTTAATTTCTAGTGTTTGGTAATAGCACGAACGAAACTGTTGGGTTCATTAGAAAGCACTAACGATGCACTAACTAGTGATATGTTACATATGAATTAAATCTTAAAATTTAATTTGAAGTTGGCACACCCAGAGTTTTTTCTTAATTTCTAGTGTTTGGTAATAGCACGAACGAAACTGTTGGGTTCATTAGAAAGCACTAACGATGCACTAACTAGTGATATGTTACATATGAATTAAATCTTAAAATTTGATTTGAAGTTGGCCCACCCAGAGTTTTTTCTTAATTTCTAGTGTTTGGTAATAGCACGAACGAAACTGTTGGGTTCATTAGAAAGCACTAACGATGCACTAACTAGTGATATGTTACATATGAATTAAATCTTAAAATTTAATTTGAAGTTGGCACACCCAGAGTTTTTTCTTAATTTCTAGTGTTTGGTAATAGCACGAACGAAACTGTTGGGTTCATTAGAAAGCACTAACGATGCACTAACTAGTGATATGTTACATATGAATTAAATCTTAAAATTTGATTTGAAGTTGGCCCACCCAGAGTTTTTTCTTAATTTCTAGTGTTTGGTAATAGCACGAACGAAACTGTTGGGTTCATTAGAAAGCACTAACGATGCACTAACTAGTGATATGTTACATATGAATTAAATCTTAAAATTTAATTTGAAGTTGGCACACCCAGAGTTTTTTCTTAATTTCTAGTGTTTGGTAATAGCACGAACGAAACTGTTGGGTTCATTAGAAAGCACTAACGATGCACTAACTAGTGATATGTTACATATGAATTAAATCTTAAAATTTGATTTGAAGTTGGCCCACCCAGAGTTTTTTCTTAATTTCTAGTGTTTGGTAATAGCACGAACGAAACTGTTGGGTTCATTAGAAAGCACTAACGATGCACTAACTAGTGATATGTTACATATGAATTAAATCTTAAAATTTAATTTGAAGTTGGCACACCCAGAGTTTTTTCTTAATTTCTAGTGTTTGGTAATAGCACGAACGAAACTGTTGGGTTCATTAGAAAGCACTAACGATGCACTAACTAGTGATATGTTACATATGAATTAAATCTTAAAATTTGATTTGAAGTTGGCCCACCCAGAGTTTTTTCTTAATTTCTAGTGTTTGGTAATAGCACGAACGAAACTGTTGGGTTCATTAGAAAGCACTAACGATGCACTAACTAGTGATATGTTACATATGAATTAAATCTTAAAATTTAATTTGAAGTTGGCACACCCAGAGTTTTTTCTTAATTTCTAGTGTTTGGTAATAGCACGAACGAAACTGTTGGGTACATTAGAAAGCACTAACGATGCACTAACTAGTGATATGTTACATATGAATTAAATCTTAAAATTTAATTTGAAGTTGGCACACCCAGAGTTTTTTCTTAATTTCTAGTGTTTGGTAATAGCACGAACGAAACTGTTGGGTTCGTTAGAAAGCACTAACGATGCACTAACTAGTGATATGTTACATATGAATTAAATCTTAAAATTTGATTTGAAGTTGGCCCACCCAGAGTTTTTTCTTAATTTCTAGTGTATGGTAATAGCACGAACGAAACTGTTGAGTTCATTAGAAAGCACTAACGATGCACTAACTAGTGATATGTTACATGTGAATTAAATCTTAAAATTTAATTTAAAGTTGGCCCACCCAGAGTTTTTTCTTAATTTCTAGTGTATGGTAATAGCACGAACGAAACTGTTGAGTTCATTAGAAAGCACTAACGATGCACTAACTAGTGATATGTTACATGTGAATTAAATCTTAAAATTTAATTTAAAGTTGGCACACCCAGAGTTTTTTCTTAATTTCTAGTGTTTGGTAATAGCACGAACGAAACTGTTGGGTTCATTAGAAAGCACTAACGATGCACTAACTAGTGATATGTTACATATGAATTCAATCTTAATATTAGATTTGAAGTTGGCCCACCCAGAGTTTTTTCTTAATTTCTAGTGTATGGTAATAGCACGAACGAAACTGTTGAGTTCATTAGAAAGCACTAACGATGCACTAACTAGTGATATGTTACCTATGAATTAAATCTTAAAATTTAATTTGAAGTTGGCCCACCCCTAATTTTTATAATTTATTCACGGTTTATCACAACGGATGAAAAAAGAAAATGATATCAACAGAAAAACATTGATCAGTGGTACATTAACTCAGGTGCCACCAGCCACATGACAAATAATGACAATAAATCTATTTCATATATATGAACAGAAATGATGCACAAAATATAAAATTAATTAATGTTCAAATATACACAGAAGGTTTGGAAATCAAGATATAAACAAATTAAAAATTATGAAAAATAAATATTATGTAAATGGACTGAAATTTCAAGAAAAAGAAATAACTAATTGTGTAAGCTGCCTAAGCGGAAAACTAGCAAGAAAATCTTTTACAAAACTTAGAGAAATATCAAATTCAGATATACTAGAATGAATACATATGGATTTATGTGGACGTATGCAAGAATCGTCAATAGGAAACTTAAGATATTTATATGTAGGTACTAGTCGACGATTTTACGAGAAAAATATCGTTTATTTGCCAAAAACGAAAAATGAAGCTTTGAAAAAGTTCAAAATATTTAAAGCCGAAGTTGAAAATCAAGGAAATAAAAGAATAAAGAAAATTCGAAGCGACTGCGGCAAAGAATTTGAGAAAAAAAAAATTCAGAATTATTTGAATAAAGAATGAATTATTTACGAAAAACCCGTTCCATATACTTCACAAGAAAACGGAATTGCAGAAAGAACCAATCGAACAATTATTCAAATGGTAAAATGTATGTTAAATGATACACGTCTACCAGTAAAATTTTGGCCAGAAGCAGCTAATTATATTTTAAAAAATAAAACTTATATGGAGCAAATAAATCAAACACTTAAAAAAAAAATACTGTAATACGAAACCAGATGTAAGAAATATTAAAATACTTGTATCATTAGCATATTTTCTAATTACAAATGCTAATCTACAAAAATTAAATTCAAAAGTTAAGATAGGTATATTTATTGGATTTAATAGCACAACAGAACAATTAAGAATATATTCTACAGAAGGCAGTACTATTAAACAGTCCGAGACGCAAGAATAATAGAAAATCAAAGAGGATCAGAACTATTAAACTTGAATGATAGTTGTTCAAGAAATAAGAATATAGATATACGTACCAATTTTTGATATAAAAGAAGACGATACAATTCCTCAATGCATTCAAGAAATTGAAAATAATAAGGAGATGAAAGAATGGAAAATCATATCATAGAAATAACCGAGAAAGAGAAAAGTGAAGAAAATAAATTAAAAGTATTTCAAAAACAGGAGCTGGAGAGAGACAACATAAATGAAGATAATCACGAACTTGAAAATATACACATACAACTATGAACATCTAAAAGAATAAGAAATAAGAAGGAAGACGAAAATAACCACGAATTTGGAGAAATACACATACAATCAAGAAGATTTGAAAATGTAAGGAAAAAGGTGGAATATATAGCAAATTTAGCTAGAAATATGAAGATACGGTATACATATGAACAAGCCTTACTAAGAAATGACAGCAAATACTGGGAATTAAATTAATAATAGACTGAAGATGGTTATTCAAAATCAAAGAAAAACCTAATGAAACAATTGATAAATATAAAGCCAGGATTGTTGCAAGACGCTACAATCAGAGAAAAGGTGAAGACTATGATGGCATTTTTTCTCCATACTAAATTTTGAAAACAATTGTTTTAGCTGCACAAGAAGATCTTGATTTATACCAATATGATATAACAACCACTTATTTAAATGGCATAATTGAAAAGAACATAAAGTTTGTAAAATGAGCAAGGGCTTATATGGCTAAGACAGAGTGCCAAAGCCTGATATATCAAAATCAAAAATGATTTAATATAAAATAATTTCAAAGCATTGAATTCAGGATCATGCGTGTTTTTACGAACAAACGATGATGGTATCATTCTCTGTTTATACGTAGACGATATATTACTTGCTACAAAGTCAAAGAAATTGGTTGAAGAAACAACAACTCAATTATAAAGAAAATTCGAGTTGAACTTCTTTGGAGACGCTATATATTTGCTTGGATGGGAAATCGAACAAAGGCATTACTAATATTAGACAAGAGAAATGCAGAGGTGTCAGTACACCGTTTCAGATAAATACACACAAGAATGAAGATAATGAAAACATAATTAAAAATCTGATGTGGCCAACACAATACCTGCCGTTTAATTTAATTTTTATTCATGTAAATACTTAAAATTAATTAAATATAAATACCGGGTTCGATCCTGACCGACGCCATATATTTCGATTTTTAAATGGTACGAAAATGACCCCTGCGGTGCAGTCTCCACGCCAGCAATAAGTGCTCGTGAGGTGACACCTGGTATACACCTGTACGGTACAAATATGTTATCATCGTTACCGAAATATGTATATACAAAGCAGATTGGCGGAGCAATGGGTAATATGCCGTGATGATATATTTATTTTATTTATATATATATATATATATATATATATATATATATATATATATATATATATACACCTATATTCATTGCTCGCGTGGTGAGTACACCATAGGGGTCAATTTTGTGCCATTTAAAATTCTAAAATATTTGGCGTCGGTTGGGATCGAACCTGTTCCCCAGATTCGCGTGAAGTGACGCCTGGTAAACGCCCGCACGGTACAAATATGTCATAATTATTACTACTGTTAGCGGCATTTTGAGTTATGCAAGTATTATTTTTATTTACTTCCATCTATAATCTTTTAATTTCAGATTTATATTGAATTACATGACCGTATATCGATGGTTTAAAGCATAATTATTGTATGTCCACTTTTTTCCTATTTCTAGTTTTTACTATATAATTTTTGTATATGATTATATATTTCTTCCGCACAAACATAGTATATCCTTATATGTCCACAGAACGAAATTTATTATAATTTCCAATTATTGTATGTCCCATAGTTATTTATTTTTACTTCACATATGTAGCATGCCACTGAAATTATATGTGCATTTAAAGGTTTCGTATTATGTAGTATACAGATATTATATGTCCGGACATTGTTGTGAATAAATTATTATCTTTCATTGGTGAATTATCATTCTTAAATAAATTTTAAATTTCAATTTATTCAAAATATAGTAAACTGGACATACAACAAATGTCCTTTAAACCATCGATATATTAAATGATTGTTTATTTAGGTATCGGTCAGTTGTGCTAGAGCTGCTGAAGCGACAATATCAGGGTACAGAGGATGTATTTATTTATTTTTGAGTAACGGTGAGTGCTAGAGTTGTTTTGTTACTATATGTTCTTGCTCTCATGCTGCGGTATTGAGAAAAAGCTATTCTGCAGTTTAACTGTACCCTCGCTTGCGGGCTGAGGAAGAGTCTACACTGCGGCTGGAACTGGTACCTAATCCTATCATAATCCCAAAGCTAGGCCACGACCTTGCGTATTTACGTGGATCCTAAGCACTCACTGAGAGAATGTACTCATCTATTTTTTATTTGTTCCAGGCTATTGGCGCTCGCAGGAGAGAGTCTGGACCATCCAGGGATTAGGGATTATTATATTTGTTTGGATCTGTTTTCCATTATGTATTTTTGTGATCTTTCATCCATTAATTATATTGGTTTCTTACACTACCGATATCTGTGTACAAAGCAAATTGGGTCACCCAGCAATTGGTTATGCCGTGATGATATATTATATATTTTTATTATCTTACCTATATTCCTGTTCATATTTTCTATATGTTTTGTTTAATTATATATATGTTTCGTAGAATTGTAGGAAAGAGTGGGGGTTGCGACCCCCACTCCTTCTAAGTAACCACCCTGTATTTGAATACGAGAGAGCATAGACAAAATAAAATACTACGTATTCCTTATTCTATGCGAGAGAGTCGAAGACAAACAGTCGTGAGAGAAGGTCGTAAGACCGAGAGTCAATAAAAATTAGTCATATTCCAAATCTCATCTATTATTCATAAAAAACACTACCTTCTCCAAATCACAAACAATTCCTGCATAATATTTACTTATGCTGGAAACTGTATTAAGTTTCTTTCCATATAATTATTGTTCCATTCACTATTTTCTTTTTAAAATGTTACTATTATTATTTGAAATGATTAGTTTGTTGACAGTGACATATATGTCAGTTACATATATTTGAGATATGAACTGTGTAACCATAGAGTTGTGTTAAAAGCGAAGACTTCGCGATTAAAATTATAGATAATTTTAGAAATATATACAAAAAGTATTAACGCGAACCTGTAGAAAATTTTAAAAACTTTAATTTTTATAATAACAAATCTCGAAATAAATAACATTTTTCGAAGAAAAACTATTTTGAGCTTCCAGTAAAGTGCCATTTCCGGTTATTAGATTTGCTCCAAAGTCTAATGGCATCTTTCCATATAAGAGTAAGGTAGAAATACAAGGTTTCAAAATTTTCTGAACGATAGTATTTAAAGTTAGAGCAAAAAGAGGACCCACACATACAAACATACATCATCGTGAAAATGTTAAAATTTGATTCTAGGGACCTTAAAACGTGGTCATTTGCCAAAATCTCGATATGCGATTTTTTAGCACGATCCCTACTTATACCTCACTTACCAAGGATAGCGGGAGGTAATAATAACAAATATCCATACCAAAAACGCATTGGCAGTTTGATTTACTTGTCATTTATTTATTATTTTTTTAGTTGCTACGTTTCGGTGGTTCCACGCCGCCAGCTGTATAAAAATGATTTTACGGTTACGAATATAAAAAAACGGAATACATTTAGTTATGATTATTTATTTCTCGTTCTAAACCATCACGGCATATTACCCATTGTTGGATGTGCCAATCTACTTTGTATGCATATATCGATAATGATGATGACATATGACTGTGCGGGCGTTTGCAGGCGTCATCTCACGGGCACTCATTGCTGACGTGGAGATTGCACTGCAGAAATCACTTTTGTATTATTTTAAATTCGAAATAATTTTTTGCGTCGGTCGGGATCGAACCTGTATCGCCAAATTCGCGATCAGACAATCAGACACTCAGGCACACGACCATGAGACCCCATAATATAAATAATAATCATCAGAACACAGTGTATTTAAACATCGTGGTTTATTTACTACATACACACATTTTATTTTGACAACTGTATGAATTATAGTTGCCGTGACATTAGTATGGATGGATTGACAATTTCTAAAGTTTCCAATTCATGGACAATATTGAAAATACCAAGTTATGAAAAACACCACAGGCAAGGAACGGGCCATACTTATTTGACGGGGACTATAATAAATAAATGGAGATCTATTGTCAAATCATATTATTTTTTTAAATATTATCTTGGATCTACGTTTTTCTCACAATAAACATAAATAGTAACTTCATAAAATATTGTTACTTATTCCTATTTTGAAGTAGAACGAAATAATTATTATTTTTTAAAATCAAACTTTATTATTATATATGGTGATACTTATAGGTTAATACTCACAATACAATTCGTGAAAGGAATACACTTGATACACAATTACTATACTGCACGTAACTCTACTGCTACAGCGTGAACACTGAATATTTTAATTTAACCAGACAAGTTTTGGAAGATTTCCCCTACCAAAATTTCAACATTGTTGGGTATTGAGCAACGTAAACTCATTAAAAACATTGTATGAGTATAGGTATGTATGTATTTAATAATAATAATCATCAATAATTAAGTTTATCTACGACTGCTTGGATAAGGACTTATTATATGTAAATCATTAAACTATTTGAGTAAGATACCTAATATAGTTAGTTACCACATTAGTTGTGTAGTGAAAGAAGGTGTTATGTATTGTACTCATTACCTAACTCATTGTTATTTACAAAAATTATGAACTAAAAAGATATAATTTTTACCTCTCGCTAAGAGAGGTATTGGATTCATGCTAAAAATCGCATATTCATTTTTTAATGAATAAGCACGTTTTAAGGTACCTAGAATCCGATTATAACATTTTTATGATGATGATGTGTGTATGAGTGTGTGTGTGTGTGTTTGTGTGTGTGTGTGGATGTGTGTGAGGTTGTGGAGACACGATTTCTCAAATTCTATAAGACTAAAGACCTGTGTAACTACGGATTCCTCAATCTAACAGTAATGGGAAGAATTGAATAGGTTCTGGTAACAATTGGACAACCGGAAGTGGTAGTTTCTGAAAGAAAATCTAAATATTATTTTTTGAAAATTTGATACTACAAATAATAAAGATAATTAAATTCACATATAATTTTTACCTCTCGCTGAGAGGTATTGGATTCATGCTAAAAATCGCATATCCAGATTTTATTGAATAAGCACGATTTAAGGTCCATAGAATCCGATTTTAACATTTTTACAATGATGTCTGTGTGTGTGTGTGTGTGTGTGTGTGTGTGTGTGTGTGTGTGGATGTGTGTGTGTGTGTGTGTGTGTGTGAGGTTGTTGGAGACACGATTTCTCAAATTCTACAAGACTAAAGACCTGTTTGACTATGGATTCCTCAATCTAACAGTAATGGGAAGAGTTGAATAGGTTCTGGTAACAATTGGACAACCGGAAGTGGTAGTTTCTAAAAAAAAAATTTCTAAATATTATTTTTTGAAAGTTTGTTACTACAAATATTAAAGATAATTACATTCTCAATCTGACACATTTAATTTTTTTTATTATATCTCGTATAGGTTAGGAGATATAGTATATAATAATGTAGAATAATCTGTTGTAATAAATCTCGTTGCCAGAAAAACAGTTGCGATATTAAATTTTTTGTAATTGACAAATAAATGCAAAATGTCAGTGTCAGTTCTGGGAGGTATGAGTACATTTAATATATATTATTGTATTATTAATTAAATATTTATTTAAATTGCAGGTATGTCAATATTACATAAATATCCTTAAGAAGTACCGCTAATACCGTCAATGAATTTGAAGTACTCGTATGTTGAACATATTAGAATAGTAGGATAAAATTTCTCATAGAACGAAAGAAGAGAAACAATTTCAATTATTTGTGTGAAAAAGAAATGTTAAATTCGTTACTTATAGGGCGCGAGCAGCCATGTGACTTTGTTGGCCTTGGCAAGCAGATATCAGGATCCGTGTCTGAATGACGGCTAGTAGTTATTTACATAGATGTCATAATTTTTCATTCAAAAATTCATAATATTCTGTTTATTTGTCATCCATTAGTATGGAATATACTTGTCGAGGATAATAATCCACATGGATTTGGAAAATCATAATGTTTCGAATGAAAACTTATGATACTTGACACCTATGTATATATTACCAGCTGTCATTCTGACACGGGCCCCCATATCTGCTTGCTAAGGCCAACAAAGTCACATAACTGCTCGCGCCCTATGCAAGATAAAATGAAAATGGCGAGAGGTATTGTGCTGGCCACAACAGATTTTTTTATTATATCTCGTATAGGTTTGAGATATAGTATATAATAATATAAAATAATCTGTTGTAATAAATCTCATTGTCCAAAAAACAGTTGAGATATTTAAATGTTTGTAATTGACAGATAAATGTAAAATGTCAATGTCAAAATTTAGCATTTTTACTAACATTACTGGAAGATTTTTCTGGGAGGTACGATTACATTTAATATATATTATTATATTATTAATTAAATATCTATTTAAATTATAGGTATGTTAATATTACACATATCCTTAAGAAATACCGCTAATACCGTCAATGAATTTGAAGAATTTTGAACATATTAGAATAGTAGGACAAAATTTCTCATAGAACGAAAGAAGAGATACAATTTCAATTATGTGTGTACAAGAAATGTTAAATTCGTTACTTATAGGGCGCGAGTAGTCATGTGAATTTGTTGGCCTTTGCAAGCAAATGTGAGGATCCGTATCAGAATGACGGCTAGTAGTTATTTACATAGATGTCACAATTGTCATGTCATAATTTTTCATTCAAAATTTCAAAATATTCTGATGTTTATTTGTCGTCAATAGTATGGACTATACCTGTCGAGGAAATTATACCCATGGATTTGGAAAATCATAGTTTTGAATGAAAACTTATGATACTTGACACCTATGTACTAGCTATAGTGATTAAATGATTAAGCAGAAGATTCACGTCATCGACCTAAAAAAAAACCTTATAAAATTAAATATAACTTGTGGAGATTATTGGTGTTATTTATTTTTAAAAGAAAAAGAAAAAAAGTACTAGTATTAAGTAATGTATATATTAATGATATTTATAATTATTTCCAACTCAATCGTTATTCCTTTTACGGAATATAAAATTATTTGAAATAATTTTAGTTTATTTTCGTACCATACGTTGGCAAATGTCAAATAATTTTATATTCCGTAAAAGGAATAAGGATTGACTTAGAAATAATTGTAAATTAATTAATATATATGTTTCTTTAATACTATACTAGTATATTTTCTCTTTTTTAAAAAAATAAATAAACTAATAATTACTATACAAGGAATAAGGATTGACTTAGAAATAATTGTAAATTAATTAATATATATATGTTTCTTTAATACTATACTAGTATATTTTCTTTTATTTAAAAAAATAAATTTAACTAATAATTACTATACAAGTTATATTTCTTTTTATAAGGTTTTTTTCAGGTTGATGCCTAATCATTTCCACCATATCATTTTGACACGGGCCCCCATATCTGCTTGCCAAGGCCAACAAAGTCACATAAGTGATCGCGCCCCATGCAACATAAAATGAAAATGGCGAGAGGTATGGGACTGGCCACAACAGATTTTTTTAAATACATAATTTTTATCAGTTCTGGGTGAAATTTTGTATATCACACATCATCCTGACGCAGTGATGCACAAACTTCGGCCCGGGGGTCAATTTGGCCCTTTAAACAATTCTATCCGGCCCGCTTTGACATCAATTGATTATAAAAAAATCTGATGTGGCCAGCACAATACCTTCCGTCAATCCTGTGTATTATGTACAAATTCCATACATAAATTTCCTTGCAAAAGATTATAAATTTTTGGTATTATGTGATTCCCTTTCTCGGCAACTGAATTCCATACTCCTGATAACAAACAAACCACATGAAATAAGAAAATTATGAAATTTTGATTGAAAAATTATAACACTTGTCAGTTATGGACATAATTAATTGCTGTCATTTTGACACGGGTCAAAGTCATGTTGCTGCAAGCGCCCCATACATAAATTTTCTTGCAAAAGATCCTATATTTCCAGTAAAGTTATTTCATTAACAAACTATGCAAATTGCACTTGACACTGACATCTTCTTCTTCTTCTTTAGTTTTTCCCATTCGTTAGGGGATCGCTATTTTTTATTTTCTTCTTCCACTCATTTTTGTTTTGCGTGTCGTCCTCATTCAGTTCCTTTTCTCTCAAATCTTCTACAATACAGTCTTTTCATCTTATATTTGGTCTTCCTATGTTTCTTCCACCTTCTATTAATATATTCATCTCTCCTCATAACATGTTCAAACCAATGTAATCGTCTCTATTATATCTAAAAACTTCTAACACTAGAATTACTTCCCTTTTTTTTATTGATACTGACATCTGTCAATTTGAATTACCTGAATATATTAGCAGTTTCCATGGTTAAGTTAGCATAGCTGGCTGAATTATAAAATTTATATAAAATTTATTATCGTTATTCTTCTTTAACTCTATATCTGTTGAATATCAAATATAAAATGCAATCAAATCGTATAGACAATAATATATTCTTTAAGTTATAATAACATTTAATTAGAATAATACAACTTTTTTAATTTAAATTCTGTTTATATTTATTTAAATACGACGTTTCGGCAATATAAACTATTGCCTTCTTCAGGTATGAACATGAACTACAAATCAACAAATACAAATAAACAGAATTTAAACTAAAAAAGGTTGTATTATTCTATTGAAATATGAGTTCTGAAAGATTTTATAACATTTAACTGATTTTTTCAAGAAAAACTGTTAAAACCTTCAAATGAGGGTACTTCCGATTGACCAATTATAACCAAAATCTAAACAGGCCTGCATATGGTTGTAAGGAAGAGGAATACGCAAGAATTGTAATTTTTGGAATTCTAGTATTGGAGATATCGTGCACGAAACGGCGTCCACACACACACACATACATACACACACACACACGCACACACGAACACACACACACACACACACATACAGACATCATCGTAAAAATAGTAAAATCGTATTGTAAAGACCCTAAAACGTGCTTATTCAATGAAAACTCACCACCGAATTTTTTGACCAAAGACAATACCTTCCTTACCTAGAGGTGACAGAAGGTAAAAATATAATGAAAATAAAATTGAAAATAACCACGAACATTCTTAAATTTAATAATCTTAATCATCACATTTTTAAACAATTTCTTGATGAATCAGAATATAAAAATCTTTGGTATCATTTGTAATAAAACTGCTATGCATGAGAAAAACCAAGATTGTACAAATATTGCATATCCTAAATGGCAATATGGTTAAAGTTTTTTAAGCGATATTACTAATTTACTAAATTACAAGGGAAGGGTCAGTTACTAAATCAACTATCAAATTATGTGGATGCTTTTACTGCAAAGTTAAAACTATTCATAACACGAGTGCTGTAATAAACGTTTCTATCTCACTACGAATATAAATAATTAATTTACAAGATGATCACGCGAGAATGAACTAGCAAATATCGCCGTCGAATACAGTCCAATCGTAATTCCGTTCGTTTGATTGAAGGAATTCATTAAAACAAATTCAGTTTTGTTTATTGATTTTGAGAAATGTAAATCTAATGGTTGAACTTATATTCATTTTTTTATTAACAATAATAATATTGTTTATAACATTAATCGCCAGTTGCACTGCTTATAGTTAAATTGTTAACCATTGGTTAAATTGACAATATCGTATCGAAACGAAATTTCAAATGAGTTGTTAAATATTACTGTCAAAATTTCGATATGTACTTTTTTTGTTAACCAGTAGTTAAGACATTAACTATAAGCTGTGCAACTGGCCATAAATCACGTATTAAAAGAAAAAAATCAGTTTTGAAATTTTATGCGCTAAGTTTATAAAATGGTTAAAACTAAACATAAAACAGGCCTCCAAAATCAAAGAAACGAATGGCGACTGCTTTAAAGAGGCGAAAAAATGCTCTTCTTCAACAAAAGAACTTCCAAACAAATATAAATTTGGCCAAAAAGCAACTAGAAGAATTTTGTTGGATTCGTATGACGTTCCCAATCAAATGCCACAAAATTCTGAAGTACTAATTAGTTTGGAAGATGGCACACATAATTCAGATGATTTAATTAATTTCGAAGATGTTTGGTGCCCAAAAAATGTATACGAAAGGTTTGTTAATACTCCTTTTGTAAATGTTTATGAATATAGTTTATATAATGTAGGGTTGGCAGATATATACCAATAAAATGTTCTAAATGTTGATCAATTATAACCAAAATCTAATCAGCTCTTCATATGGATATAAATAAAAGGAATACGAAATAATTATAATTTTTAGAATTGTAGTGTTCGTGTTATCGTCACACACACAAGCACGCACTCACATACACACACATACACACTCACACATCATCGTAAAAAAATGCTAAAATCGTACTCTACGGACCCTAAAACGTGACGGAAGGTGAAAACTACTCTGATATTTACGGTTCTAATAAATAATTTATTTTTAATATAAATTATGTATTGAAAGTGATCCTAATTCTACGAGTGAATTTGCTTTTGAGAAAACCATAACAGGTAATAGAATTGTGCAATTAGGATATGTTCTAAAATGAGCCATGAAATTACAACTGGATTATTCTAAAATTTGCACTGTGGGTCACTTATATCCGAAACCTGCAGAGGATTAGGTCTAGTAAGCCTAACATGCTTCAAATGTTCAATGTATGATATTGAAATTTCTAAATACACCGAAGAATCAAATAAAGAAAAATCAGAAATAAATATTGGTTGCGTATGGGGCAATATAGCAACTGCTGGTACAAATTCGCACAAAGAATAATTGCTTTCTACCATAAACATTAAATCTCTGAATAAGGATACATTTTACAAAATTGAACATGATCTTGAAAAGGTATATATCCACCTCCTAATAAATTCACTAATAAATTTATTTAGCTGATTAATAAAAAATATCTCGGAAACATAAACTTCTGTCACATACATATATCATAACATTGCTTTCATAAACAATATTTTATAAGCTGTGCCTAGCCTCCCAGCGTCGGTATAAGTATTAATCCCGGTTTTCTAGTTATGTCTTAGCCAGATTGTAAAATTAGCCAAATTATAAAACACCTATACATTTCACAATATGGATAGACGTTTTAATAAACGAAGAATAGCTTCCATACAAGCTAAGTGCACACGAATAGCCAGATTGTAAATCATTGTACTCAACGAATATTTGACAATGTGGCGGTACTTTACAATCTCGCCACTTTTTATTTAGAATGCATGTTACCGGAAATCATGAACAGGAAAATTTCAAATGGGTTATTCTGCAAAAGAGAAATAAGTCACTTGAGGGAATTAAATTTAGAATAAATTCAGAATAAAATTATCTATCGTTCTATGTAAAAGTATATGTTTCCATTTAAAAAAATACGTATTCCAACTTGAAAAACTATTTTCTTTTATAAGTAGCTGTCACTTTTGGCTCCTACAACTTTATTATTTACATATATGCTTTGCTCTTAAAAAACTTGCACAAAATACCATAGTAAATATAGCAAAAAAAATATGTTGCACAATTTTATAGTCAGTCATATGGCATAATTTTCTGGTGCTGCCCTCCTAATGCCGTTCGCATTTTTATATTACAGAAACGAGCTACAGAAATATTTATAACCTAAGCTACAGAAGTACCTGTAAACATAGTTTTATAAAAGAAAAGTTTCTTACTCTGCCATGTTTGTATATTTTAAATGTCATTTTATTTATTAGAAAAAATAAAAATCAAATTTTAAAATATAAGAATTGCCATAGTTATAATACTAGAGAAAAGAGAATTTAGTGCTTCCAACAAGTGAAATTTAACTCTAAATAATCCTTTTGTAATAGGAATCAAATTATATAACCATTACCAAAACATATAAAGAACATTGATTCGTTTAATTTATTTAAAAGAAACTAAAATATTTATTAATTGATAAATGTTACTACATTAATGAATATTATACGGATAATTTTAAGTAGGTACTTTGTTTATTGAAATACCATGAACACTATATTTGTGACATGTTTGTATTTTTGACATTCCATATACCGATGCAATTTTGGTCTTACTTGAAGAATAAATTATTATTATTGTTTATTTATTATTATTATTATTATTATTATTATTATTATTATTATTATTATTATTATTATTATTATTATTATTATTATTATTATTATTATTATTATTATTATTATTATTATTATTATTATTATTATTATTATTATTATTATTATTATTATTATTATTATTATTATTATTATTATTATTATTATTATTATAGAATTATTTTTTAACTTGAATAATAGAGAAATTATAGGGAGCCGCGTTTTTACCTTCCGTCACCTCTAGGTAAGGAAGGTTTTGTCTTTGGTCAAAAAATTCGGTGGTGAGTTTTCATTGAATAAGCACATTTTAGGGTCTTTACAATACGATTTTACTATTTTTACGATGATGTCTGTATGTGTGTGTGTGTTCGTATGTGCGTGTGTGTGTGTGTGTGTGTGTGTGTGTGTATGTGTGTGTGTGTATGTGACCGCCGGGTCGTCAACGATAACTCAAATACTAGAATTCCAAAAATTACAATTCTTGCATATTCCTCTTCCTTACAACCATATGCAGACTTGATTAGATTTTGGTTATAATTGGTCAACCGGAAGTATCCTCATTTGAAGATTTTAACTGTTTATCTTGAAAAACTCAGTTAGATTTTATAATAAATTAAAGAATATATTATTCTCCATTCAATTTGATTGCATTTTATATTTCATATTCAACAGATATGGAGTTAAAGAATTATAAAGATTATAAAAATTATAAAATTTCATAAATCAGCCAGCTGTGCTAACTTAACCATGGAGACTGCTAATATATTCAGGTAATTCAAATTGACAGATGTCAATATCAATAAAAAGTAAATGATGAAAGAATAAGGGAAATAACTCTAATATTGGGCGTTTCTAGAAAGATATAAGAGAGACGATTACATTGGTTTGAACATGTCATAAGGAGAGATGAGTATATTGGAAGAATGAATAGCTTATAACAGAGGTTGGAAGAAATATAGGAAGACCAAATATAATATGAAAGAAGAAAATAAAAAATAGCGATCCCCTAACGAATGGGAAAAACTAAAGAAGAAGAAGATGTTAGTGTCAAGTGTAATGCGAATAGTTTGTATATGAAATAATTTAACTGGAAATATAGGATCTTTTGCAAAAAAAAATTATGTGTAGGGCGAGTGCAGTGACGTGACTTTGCTGACTTTGGCAAGCAGATATGTGGACCCGTGTCAAAATGACAGCTATTAATTACGTCCATAACTGACGAATGTCATTCAAAATTTCATGATTTTCTTATTTCATGTGGTACATTTATTATCAGGGGTGTGGAATTCAGTTGCCGAGAAATGGAATCATAAAATACCAAAAAAATAAATTTTGAATGAAAAAATTTGACATGAGTATGACGCGCAAAATAGAAATGAATGGAAGAAAAATATAAAAAATAGCGACCCCTAACGAATGGGAAAAGCTAAAGAAGAAGAAAATGTTAGTGTCAAGTGCCATTTGCATGAAATAATATTACTGGAAATTTATAATCTTTTACAACACATTTTATGAATGGAATTTGTATATAATACACAGGATTGACGAAAGGTATTGTGCTGGCCACATCAGATTTTTTTTTTTAGATATGTTCTTTATGTACTCGTAGTATAAATATAAACCCTAATTATATTTATAAAAACACAATTTTTCTTGAAACCAAAATTAAATACTTTTAGTTCTTGAAGTATGAAAAAATAAATATACTGCAGTGTAGAGATATTTCCCGGCCAGTACGTAGTAGACTAGCCTCCAACCGAAGTATTATCGCTCGCATTGGCCATAATTTTGAAATCTTGCTCTTTGAGATTTTCGCGCCTCTCCGTGCGATTGTAGCGCTAGAGATCCGCAGCGGATTAGTTTGTCAAGCCCAATTCGACGGCGACCTTAAGGGAGGTAGCGTTAGCTTCATATAAAAAAAAATAGTATGAACAATAAGAACAATAAGATTTATCAAATTCCAAATGGAACATGCTTCATATATATATTTAATGTTTTCATATTTTCGAAAATTTGCATAACAGTGGTGGTAAAAAATTGTGCGTTGAAGTTTGAAAGAATAAAATAAAAGACGTTTGAAATTGAAATATGTAGGGGAAAGTTGCCATAATCGTACTACCTAAAAGACTTTTTCTACTCCCATGCGTGAAGTGATTACTTCACGTATCAATTTTTATGTGTGAAGCTTGTTTTTTTGTACACTGTACGTGAAGTAAATAGTTCAGTTTTAACACATACAATGAATATCTTTATATATACGTTGTCAGCGAGATTTCCATAAACGACCTGATTCAAAAGCCAATAGGATCACCGTGACGACCAGTTCCATAAAATAAAAAATGTAAAACAAAATTACATGAAGTGTATCTCTCTTACTATTTTGTGTTGTAATAAAATGTTATACTTGTAATCGGGTATTTATTTCATATCATCATCCACTTCCCAGCTCCATCAGGTTATGGGCACCAGGCGTATGGAATGACTTTAGATATGAAATACGAGTGATACAAGAAACGTTGAGGTACGCGATCGCGACGAGTCAGTTGAGTTATCGAAAAAAAGCGAAATCGATAAGAGTGCTGCGTTATCGCGAATTGACCGCTAGTGTGGTATCGTACAATACTACAAACGCGAAAAAGGATTGTTGTGTAGTGTGTTCGGAAAAATATACACAGAGAACTCATGTTGGGGCGTTATCGGTCATTTTGGTTTGAATTTGGGCGTTGACAGTGACAGTCGGGGCGAAGCGTCAAAAATTAGCTAATTTCGTACGTCAAAAATTATCTCTACGATGAACGCTAATGTTGTACGCATCGAGGCACTCGGGCGCGAAAATTATGACACGTGGAAGCTTCAAATGCGTGCATTGTTAGTCAAGAACGATGCATGGGGCTATGTGAGCGGCGAGATTGTGAAGCCCGAATCGACAAAAGACAATGAAGAAGCGATTCGAGATTGGAAAAACAGGGACGAAAAAGCTAAGTCTGATTTAATTTTATCCATAGGTGCAAGTAATCTAAAGCTAATTAAAAATTACACGACATCTCATGAAGTATGGATTAAATTAGAAAATACGTTTCAATCGAAAGGGCCTGTGCGTAAAGCCACATTATTAAACAGTCTTATCTTGCAGAAAATGAGTGAATGCGGCGATGTGCATGAACATTTACATAATTTCTTTGACGCAGTTGACAAGTTAGCTGATATGGATGTCATCATAAATCCGGATCAACTTGCAATCATGATGCTGTACAGTCTGCCATCAAGTTTCGAAAATTTTAGAATCGCCATAGAAAGTCGTGATGAGCTACCCACACCCGAAAATTTGCGTACTAAAATAATCGAAGAGCATGATGCAAGAAGAAACACAGATTCGACAACTTCAGTCCAAGGCGCTATGTACGTCAAGAAGTCGAAGAAACCAAAAGGCAATTTTGGTTACAGGAAGAAAGAGGAACAAAAGAGGGAAAATACGTTCAAGTACAAGTGTTTCAGATGTCACGAAAAGGGGCACAAGGCTTCTGAGTGCACGGCACGAAAAGTAGACGACAGAAAACCTTCAAATGTATCCTTTTTATTGAATGAAGACAAATATGACAGCTGTCAAATAGTAGACAATGTAGCTAAAAATGTTTGGTGTTTAGATAGTGGCTGCACATCACACATCTGTAGGGACATTAACATGTTTACCGATATCGAAGAAAGCAAATTGGATAAACTAAAGTTAGCGAACAGTGCATCTGCAGAAATAAGAGCAGAATTTGTGTCAGCTTTGAATGGTAGAAAGAGTGAAGTAACTTTAAATGATACGCTACACGTTCCTGAGCTGCGGACGAATTTGCTGTCTGTGGCAAAGATTACTGATAAGGGATACGAGGTACTGTTCGACAAACAAAGGGCAACGATAGTTGACGCACATGGAAATGTAAAGTTGGTTGCGAAACGGGTCAATAATCTGTACTACGTAGAGGGAGTATCATTGGATAGCTGTCGAAACGCGGAACCTGTAGTCCATAAGAAAGGTAAGTCATCAGCATCCACGCAGACTTGGCATCGGCGAATGGGTCACCTCAACTACCGTGATTTGATCATCGCATGGAAAAATGGATCAATTCGTGGCATTGATCTTCAAGACGGCAATGAAATAAAGAGTTGTGAGATTTGCATTCAGGGAAAAATGGCACGGCCATCTTTTCCGAAGAAGTCAAATAGAGAATCAACGAAGTTAGGACTGATTAATACAGACATATGTGGTCCAATGAGGGTACAATCAAACGGTGGGTCAACGTACTTTATTACTTTCACTGATGACAATTCGAGATGGACGGAGGTAAAATTCATCAAAAACAAGAGCCAAGCACTTGAAGAATTCAAAGCGTTCAAGGCATTCGTCGAAAAGCAGCACGAAATGAAGATAAAGGCTGTGCAATCTGACAATGGCCGTGAGTATGTAAATAGGGAGTTCAACGAATATTTAAAGTTACAGGGAAATCAACGTCGACTTACAACGGCCTACACACCCGAACAAAATGGGGTGGCGGAGAGGAAAAATCGAACTTTGGTAGAGTCTGCACGATGTCTTCTACTTCAGTCTGGTTTGCCGCCATCGTTTTGGGCTGAGGCGGTTTCTGTGGCAAACTATATCAGAAATCGCTGTCCAACGAAGAAGCTAGACGGAAAAACACCGTATGAAGCATGGCACGGCAAAGTACCAACTGTAAGTTATTTTAAAGAATTTGGATGTAAAGTGTTCTGCCTCAACAAAACTCCGACAAAGGGAAAATTCGACGTTCGATCCAGGGAGGGGATATTTATTGGTTATTCCGAAGAATCGAAAGCTTTCCGAATTTGGTTACCGGAAGTCCGCAAAGTCGAAGTTACAAGAGATGTGAGATTTTTAGAAGAACCCGCTAGTACATCAAAAACGTCGTTTGAAGATTTCTACCCGGAAAATGTTTCGCGTGATTTCCATGATCATGCGGAAACAGAGGTAGGGATCGACATCGAACTAATGGTAAAACGTCCAGATACAGTAGACGAGAACTTTGAAGAAGTCACTGAGGAACGAGGGGAAGCAGATGTCCAAAATAAAGAAATTATACCGGCACGAAGACGCGGGCGTCCACGTATAATTAGAACTAGACGACCGGGAAGACCTCGAAAAGATCAGACCAGAAGTATACCAGAAGAAGCAGAGATTGTCAACATTGCCGAAATTCCTGTTGCACAAACAATCCGAGGAGAAGACTCACCTGCATGGAAAGATGTAATGGCTTCAGAGGTAGTTTCTTTAATTAAAAACAATAATTGGATCTTGGTAAAACGTCCTGATGATCAGCAGGTGATTGGGAGCAGATTTGTTTTGCGAAATAAGTACGGGTCGGATGGAGCAATTGAGAAAAGGAAGGCACGTGTGGTGGCACGTGGATTTTCTCAGAGGCCAGGTGTAGATTTCCGTGAAACATTTGCACCGGTGGCAAGGTTGAGTTCCATACGAGTAGCGATGGCTGCAGCAGTCCAGCAAAATATGAATATAGAACAACTCGATGTCGCCACTGCTTATTTAAATGGCGATATTGAGGAGCATATATTGATGGAACCGCCGGAGCACCTCGAAGATATCTTGGAGCACATCATTCAAGCAGGGCATGGAAACAGATCCATACTAGAAGCTGCGAAAAAGATGTTGCGCGAGATGAAGAAGGGAAACACGGTTTGTCTACTGCACAGACCATCTACACTATCAGACTTGCCAACTCTATAGTAAATATAAAAACGCAGTTCGCAGCACCTCTGCCCTTGCAGGGATGAACTAAACTAAAAAGGCGGGAAAATTGAATGATAGCTTCAAATAATTCAAATTTAAAATTCTGTCATTCTGTAACACAATATTTAATTTTTATATATCGATAATACTTTTGACAAGTGAAATTTTAAAATAGTTTTGTCAGGTATTTTTTATTATATAAAAATTATCGATATATAAAAATTAAACTATTGTGTTACAGAATATATTAATACTTAAATATAGAAAATCTGAAAGTAATTAATAAAAAAACATTTTTCTACTTCTATGCTTTAATATACTTATTAAATATAGGTAGGTATGTCATACGTACTTGAATGACACTCATTATGATACAAATTTTCATTTCGATACAGATTATCATTATGATACAGATTTAGTTATTATTTCGATACAGATGTGATAGATTTTGTTATCATTTCGTCACAGATTATCATTATGATACAATGAATTTTATAAAAAAATTATTGGTTTAGAAAAACTAATGTATGCAACTCCACTTATGGCTCGTATCGCAAACTTCATGCAGCAAAACGTTTTCGTCTCTTCGGTGTAACCGGTGCAATATTTCCCGTATTATCGGAAGGAAGTTCAATAAATGATACGCCTGTCTTCGGTGTTTCTGGATCAGCAACTGAAAAGACAAAAAAATATTAGTTGACAATTTAAAATAACTTTCAAAACTCATAATTAACCGTAAGTTAAGTGCAATATAAAACTAAAAATGATTTAAAATAAAAGCATACCAGAAACAGAAGCAGTAGCATCACCAGCAGAACATTTACGTGTTTTCGGTGTCCCTTCGATAGCAGGCATATTATTAGCAAGAACTTCAAATACTGGTTCCTCTTCCTCCGTCATTTTTGAAGCAGCAACTAAAAAATAATAATAAATTATTAGTTATTTCTGAAACAGTTTTAATAAAGAAATAAAGCCTTCATGGAAATACGAAAACAGCAAAGTTTAATAATCTTACGTAAAGAAATATTTCGTATTTCGGCGGTTATGCATTACTTAACCTATATTTTCAAAGCAATTTTAGTATAAAAGAAAATCTTACCAGAATTAAAAACGTCCACAGGTATTTCATGACGATTCAAATTCTTTTTTTTTCCGAAATTGCTTATCAGTATAATGAAGTCGGCAGACTCGGAATCCTCGATCTAATATTTGCTGGTACGACAATTCGAGTAGATCAAGACAACCCATCCGGATGATCCATTCCCGCCGTAGGCTTTCCAATCTTGGAAAACAAAACATATGCCCTTGTTCTTCGACAGGGAGACTGATTGTAATACATTTATGATGGACACATGTTGGTTACTGAAAAAAATAACATTATTTTATTTTAATATAACAATAAAACACATAAACTTATGATCAAGGCTAAGAATGTAATCAAATTTGAATTGTTTATACTTACAGATCTCGTCATTTTTCACAATATGTATAATTACCACTAAACCCACTTAACAGAACACAATTCGCTGCTAGTAACTGCACAACTAAATTGCACAAAATGGTTTGAAAAGCATTGACTTAAATCAGAAGATTCTGACAACTTTCAGATCAAATTCAAACGTGACAAACGAACCGCCCCAGTTGCCTGGTTACGATACTAGCACAGATACTAGCGCTTTTCTGCGGACTGGTTTCGCAGGGATGAACTATTGCTTTGCAATTAGAAAACCATTAAGGTGTCAGCCGCCTGGTCTACTGAAAAAGGCTCTGTATGGGCTGCGTCAAGCAGGCCGTGCTTGGTATTTTCGTCTCGATAAGGAACTTCGAGAAATTGGAGCTGTTTCGTCGAATGCTGACCCGTGCATCTATCACATCGGGCCGATTGAAAACAGAAGCTTTATCATCATCTACGTTGATGACATTTTGCTGATGTCACGTGATGATGTAATTATAAAGAAGGTGAAAAGTCATCTTAGTTCCAAATTCGAATTAAAAGAACTGGGTAATGTCAAATACTGTTTGGGCCTGGAGTTTACGAGAAATGAGAATAGTATCGCAATTAGCCAGAAGGGATACATTCAAGATATTCTCGACAGGTTTGGTATGTCCGAATGTAAGCCAGTTTCGACGCCATTAGAACCGGGTCTCAAGCTGTCAGATGAAAAGATCGAAGAAGACAAAAATATGGCCAGAGTTCCTTATCGAGAACTGGTAGGGGCTTTGATGTACTTGTCTGTGGGGACAAGGCCCGATATAACGCATACAGTCAGTTATTTAAGCCAATTCAATGACTGTTATACAGAAAATCACTGGAAAGTAGCAAAGCGGGTCCTACGCTATTTGAAGGGAACCAGCGATATGGGTCTTTTATTTATACGTTCCAACGATCAACCAATGATGTACGCTGACGCCGATTGGGGTGGCTGCCACTTGGATCGAAGATCATACACTGGCCACGTCTTCATGATAAACGGTGGCGCAGTTAGCTGGGACTCCAAGAAACAGCGCACCGTGGCATTGTCATCGACGGAAGCCGAGTACATGGCTTTATCCGAAGCAACCAAGGAGGCTATGTACATGAAAAGGCTGTTAGACGAGTTTGGGGTCAAACTGAAAAGTGTCATCCTGAAGATCGACAACATGGGCGCACAGAAGTTAGCGCTGAATCCGATATACCATGCACGTACAAAACACATCGACATTAGGCATCATTTTGTGCGTGATGCAGTCAAGGAGGAGTTGGTGTCGATTGAGTATGTGCCGACCGACGAGATGACAGCGGATATCCTGACAAAAGGATTGACGAAGATAAAGCACGAGAAATGTGTTAGGCTTCTCGGGCTTAAATCTATTAGTAAGTAGAAGATTAATCTTTTGATTCAGATCGAGGGGAAGTGTCAGCGAGATTTCCATAAACGACCTGATTCAAAAGCCAATAGGATCACCGTGACGACCAGTTCCATAAAATAAAAAATGTAAAACAAAATTACATGAAGTGTATCTCTCTTACTATTTTGTGTTGTAATAAAATGTTATACTTGTAATCGGGTATTTATTTCATATCATCATCCACTTCCCAGCTCCATCACACGTAAATCATGTGTTGGTAAATGGTCTGTAGATATAACAACTTCATGAGAAATGTGTTATTAATTTATAAACAAAATATTATATTTTATTGCAACGTAGAAAAACTATAGTATGTAACACGTTTGTGAAGCCTATTTTATATTCGGGTGGTTTGCAACACTCGCCTTCGGCTCGTGTCGCAATCTCCACCCTCATGTAAAAATTTCAGCTTCACACACTTGCCACATAATATACTATTTTATTATTTATTATTGAGCATGAATTGGTACGAAGTTTATGTTTCTGCCTATGATATTTTGTGATGCTTTTCTTTTACAAGTACAGCCTTTTTTAAATAATATTGTAACGTTTTATTTATATGGTGAAATGTAAATAATCAGAGAAATATTATTATTTAAAATAATACGTTTATTAAACGATAAATAATTAGATTAAATATTAACAAGATGATAAAAGTAACTAACACTATTAAATAATTAAAAACACTAAGAATATTATTAAATGCTTAAACACTAATATTATTTATTTACCTAATATTTATATCACTACATTTATTTATATAACTACATTTATTTATGTTAACAACTCGTAGACTACTTATTTATATCACCAACTTCATTGCTCGTTGCTTCTATATCACAGACTATCCCTCCGCTGTCATTCAGATGGTATTTATACAGCTCATATCCTTCTAGAACCCTCCGGCGCCACAGCGATACCGAGTACAAAAGATTTAGGTCACGGCGTAATTAACCTCACAATATATACCTTTTAAGCCACTTTATAGGACAGGACACTGTAAAAGATACCTTTTAGGAAACTTATTCTTTAAATGTTTCCAAAATTAGACGAATAAAAATATGAAATTTGTTTTTAGAACATTAGGTAATTTATTTTGTTAATAGCTCGACTAATTTACAAAAAAAAAATAATGAAACAATATATTATTGACTATATCATTCATTAAGTTGTAAACTAATAAGAATGCGTGATTTTCCTTAGTTACCACGTATTACATCGATTATTATTAAGCATCCATGGTGAACGAATATACGATCCTTTGTATATTCGAATATACCTACCTTCGTATATTCACTCATAGGTGCGTCGGGTATTTTGTTCTATGTACTCAAAACTGTCAATGTTATTTTTAATTATATTTACGGAGCATAAAGTATGATCTTTTTCCTTCGAACACAGTACCGAGTACATAAATGAATCTGTAGTTAGGCTTTGAGAAGAAAAATCGTGCTTTGTATGCTCAAGTATAGTCAAATTTTTTGACTCTGTCGGTGTCGGGTACAGTAATAAAACTATAAATGAACTATAAATATCGCAATTATGATAAAGCGGCATATCCTTTACTTTCTGTAGTATAATACTGTTTGGTATCGGCCCATATTTTTGAGCCGCTCTATTCATGCATTGAATCAAACGTCTACCAGGTATGTATAGGAAAATAGCCTTACAGTCCTTTACTGCAGTTTTCATTCCCATAAGATATTATTTGGAACAAAAATAGACTTTATGTTAAAGGACTATAAGGCTATTTTCCTATCGGGGTGGGATTCTGTAACAAGTCCGTTATGGTTTGAGTGCGTTATATAACCGATGAAAATAACAGACATAAACAAAGCGAGTGATTCTGTAACTACGTACGTTATTATCATCTGTTATATAACAGATGGTAATAAGTACCATGTACATAAGAAGCATGTTACAAATATTAGCGAATCACAATGCGTATTTAAAATGCGCGCGAATTTGTGATGGGAGGAATAGCTGCGTGCGAGTGCTATGCGCAATTTATATATTTTGACAAGTTGTCGACTTGTTGTGAGTTCTGATAAGTTTTCTTGCGATAAATTATTGAAATTATAAATTGTCTTAGATAACTATAACAATATTTTTTACAATAATTATTCATATAACACTATTTTATTGATACTTATAAGTTCTATTGTAGTAATATCTGTATATTTTTATTATTTTTCATTGTAATATTTAGTTAGTGTCAGGTTAGTGTTAGTGTTGACAGTATTTTTAAGTTATACCTAGTTCTACGAAGGATAGTTGGAAAGATCTTGGTTAAAGATAATTAAAATGAACTTATAAATACAGAATGTATTTTCATTAATTCGTATATGATTTTTAGATGGACAACTTGTTGATTCATCGTTTTGTACGTCAACGGGAGAGAAGACGTTCCTTGAGGTTGCAGAGACGCCAACTACGTGATGCCAGCAATCCTTTTGATTTACCCGGTGATAGATTTGTTGAACTGTTTCGTTTTCCTCAGTTTTGGGTGTTGCAAATCATAGAAATGATTGCACCATTTATGACTGCAAGGACTAGACGATCCGGAATACCCATTCATCTACGCGTTTTAGGTGCTTTAAACTTGTACGCTACGGGATCTTATCAACGCAGCGTTGGGCAAGACTACAATTTGGGAATGTCGCAAACCATGATGAGTGGGTAATTCATGAAGTGAGTGAAGTCATCGAGAGACATCTCCTACTTGTGTGGGTAAAGTTTCCATTTACCGAAGCTGAGAAAACGGTAGTGAAACAACGGTAATGATATGCAATATTCATGTATACAGCGTTGTTTCGAATACATTATTTTTGCATAAAGATTTGTGGAGAAGACTTGTTTCCCTAGCGTTTGTGGTGCGATTGATTGTACCCATGTAGCGATACTTGCACCGCGCCAAGAAGAACACAAGTTTTTAATTTATGCTGCTAAAGTTTAAATTTCATAAAAGTATTATTGCAGGTTATTCAAAATTATATTATAAATATATTCATTATTACTTAAATTTTAAAAAAACTATGTAGTAAATAAATAATTGTATTTATTATACTTAAATGTAATTATTAGCTAGTAAAATAAAACTATTCTAAAAACAAAACATTTCCATTTTAATAGGTGATTTATTCCTTTGAAATAAGAAGTGTTATCAACTCTTTCATTACTTCCGTATTTTCTCGTATTGCCTTTGTACAATCTTTAAAACTTTCGTTAATGCCTTGTATGTTTTCAGATATGTTTTCCATTAATTTGATTTGTTTTGCTTGATTTTCTATTATAATTTTATCAGTAATTTTTCTTTTTCTAGTTTTTGAAGGAAGGGAAATAGAGGATTGGTTTTCTGTTCTTGTTCTGGATGTGGAGGTAGTTTGTGGAGGTGGAATTGTTGAAATGGTTTCGTTTTCATCATTTGGAAGTACAGGAACTGTCGGTAGTTCGACAATGTACAGAGACGCTGTTTCTTCGGTTGCAACGCCACATAAACTCTCATGTGTTTCTCCATCACCTACAAGGGATGAGTGGCCGATTAATACATTCAGCCTTTCTTCAATGGGTGTGAGTTTCACTTCTATCATTGGACCGCCTCCAGTTTTAGTCTGACTTTCTTTAATTACTCGCCATTTCTTTTTTATGTTGGTTTTCCAGTCGTTCCATACCTAAGGATAATGTAAGGATAGGTTTTTTAACGGAATTTAAAAGGAAATCAACGCATACCCTAATATTATGTATTTATTAAACAAATTATCTCAAATATGTATTAATATTATAGGTACATTAATATGGTCTCTCCGTTTCTTTTGAAAGATCATGCTTGATTGCAACAAATAAGTGTAATAACAATTAGAATTTGATTACAACAAAGAAAATGATTGATTACAAAAATTAATTATAATAATGGTTTCAGACAAATAGTAAAACACAAACTTTGATAACTTCTTTAGAAACTAGGTACTCATTCAATCACAACTAAATTTGTAAATTTAAAACGTACTAGAACGGTGGTTTTGTTTTAGTGGGAAAATTAAAACATTTCTTTTCAAACACTCTCTACAAATGTTGATAGGGTAGTAAGGTTGGGATAAAATATCTTTCAGATTATAAATCATATTAGGACCGTTTATAATACTTACTGCCTGCAACTGTTTTGGCTCTTTTTGTGGTCCCAGTTCTGCATTTAGTATTGCCGCCAAATTTTCCTACTCGTTTTTCGACCGTTGTCGAGCATTCAAACCTCGCAGTCTGCCATGTGCCAAATCTGAGTGATTTTCCATAAAGGAAATTAGTTTCTCGTATTGTAATTGCGTGGTTTTACCCAATCTTTTCGGCGCCACTTATTTTATAATAATAATTCTGTGTACAAACACACACGATGACAACATATTTTGTAGTTATAAAATATTTAATTTCAGATAAATTCTTGATATTTATATAAAATAGGTATACCATATTCATTTAACAAAAAAAAATATAATGTTATTAATTATTTAGGTATACTTACTTAAAAATTACGTTTTATTCTTTGAAGCTGTTATTCTGTGACAGATGCAATTGATCGTCTGTTATGATAACGGATTCAAATAACGCAATCAACTGTTATTTTAGTACGTTATGTAGTTACAGAATCGCAACTTTGATTTGAATACGTTATATAACGTATGCATCTGTTATAACATCGGTTATGAAGTTACAGAATCCCACACGTTTGATTCAATGCATGAATAGAGCGGCTCAAAAATATGGGCCGATGCCAAACAGTATTATACTACAGAAAGTAAAGGATATGCCGCTTTATCATAATTGCGATATTTATAGTTCAATTGTAGTTTTATTACTGTACCCGACAGAGTCAAAAAAATTGACTATAGTAGACATCTTAAATGACACTGACAGCTCCAAATGTATCGAAACAAATAATTGAACGCACCTATTACTTGACAGCAAGGCATTATTGAAGTAAAAATTTGACAATTAAAGAAATAATTATTTGGATCCCACGTCTAGAACTGCACGGTTGCTAGTTTATTTGAAATACGAGCATTTATTTTGAAATACAAGCATTTCAATGTCATTTTACATAATAATACAGCTATATTTAAAAAAAAGGTTATGTACCAAACAGTTTGACGTTTCTGTCAATGAAAAATAGATTATAGGGCTCCGCTAAATTTACTATTTACTTTTTAATTAATATTTTATTTATGATATAGTCTACCTCTACCTGTATACAACACGACAATAGAAAATTGTCGACATACTCAACGAGTTGCCTCATGGATATACCACTCGATCTTCGGTCTCGTGGTGTTTCCAGGCAACACGTTTCGTATAGTCGAGAATTTTCAATCGTGTTGTTGTATAATACATGACTATATCATTCATAAATTGTAAAGCAATAAGAAGGCGTGCTTTTCCTTAGTTACTACGTATTACATCGGTTATTATTAAGTAACCATGGTGAACGAATATACGAACCTTTGTATATTCGAATATACCTACATATCTTCGTATATTCTTTTATAGATGCGTTTGATTATTTTGTTCTATGTAATCAGAACTGCCAATGTAATTTTTAATAACATTTACAGAGCATAAAGTATGATCTTTTTTCCTTCAAACACAGTATCGAGTACATAAATGAAACTGTAGTTAAGACTTTGAGGAGAAAAAAATATATTTTATTCATGATATAGTCTACCTGTCCTGTATACAACCACAGATCAGTACATTATTAATAATTAATTTGTGCATACAACCCTATTGGAAATATCACTCGACCTCGATCTCGTAGTGTTTCCAAGCAACACGTTTCGTATTATCGAGAATTTTCAATCGTCTTGTTGTATAATATATAAATATAATGGCGAACATTTTAATTTTCTGTAATACAATGTACTGTTTGTTTACCTCCAGTGTAAAGTAAATTATGTGTACTTTTCAAAAATAAATATGAAAACAGTATAATCCATTTATAAAATTTCAAAATTGGTATAACCTACTCCGGAACATGAATGAATATAACACTTTGTTTCTTGTTGATACGGTATCATCTAATTGCCCATATTCTCATCTATAGAACAATATGCTTGTATGAAGATAATCCGTATCTTTTCATCCTTATGAGATACGAGTAGATAGTAGATATTTGTTAATTCATTCTCGCTTGATCACCTCGTATTCTCTATATAGATGTGCATCTGCACCAAAAACCTGTACATGAGTTTAACATAGGACTTTAGGTGATGATAAATAATCAGTGCTTATAATTGTTGCAGTTATTGTTTTTGCATTGTAGTTCATAATTTAATTTAAATGTTATAAAATGGATGTATACAAATATAAGAAAAAAATAGTTTATAAAATCACAACACAGTGGAAATAGTTACGTCCCACCTTGAAATTGTATTTTATTTCTATGGTCGTGTTATTCTTGACAAACTTGTATATCATTCGATATCTGAAGTACATTATCTCGTGCTACTGTTTTCGTTGCACATTATCTTGTATAATCATATATTCATAGTAAAAGCTATTAATTTGTGGATAGAAATAGTATGTTACAAATTTAGGTTTTACGCAGAATTATTTTATAGGATATTACTTATATTATGTATATCAGTAGTACTAAATAGTGTATATATACGACTTCTTAAAAAAATAGTGATCATCTTTCTCTTGGACATTGCAGAGTATACAGTGGTGATTAATATGATAATTTGTCAGTAGGTATAATAGCATCATAGTAGAAAAGAAAGTATTCACGCCTACATATTTTATGTTTAGTAGGAGGTTGGTTTGGTTGAATTGGACGTCTTTGTAGTGAAAGTTTTGAGTAAAATTATTAATTTTTAATGTATTTTTTTCTTTTCATAAACTTTTTGGCTATACTTATAATATATTTTTATGTATTTTCTATTTCATTATATACATATTGTAAGTTCTGCATAATTTAATTTGTAAAATATTATTATTACTGCGAAGATCCAAGAAATTATATTTTTCTATTTCGGTGTTCTATGTATAACTCTATAAAGCACTGAAAACACCATGTCCATTGTAAAACTCACCTCGAGGCTAGTTTTACAAATTTGGACTAGTACGTTAACAGATTGCTTTATGATGATGTTTTTTAATGTACTATTCTTTAGTTTTACATCTCTATACATAGTTACTAATTATATGTTATTCAGTTTAGTACAATAAAATACTCATCTTAATATTTTTTTAAATGATAAAACTCTATATTCTATTTTCAAACATTAAGATAAAATGCAAAGTATAGGTATGGTATAAGATATGCTAATATTATGGAATATCTAAATAAAAAATTAAATTAATATAAACAATTAATCATCACAAAATAATACTTACATAAATTCTTTTATTCGTTATAAATTAATTGTATGGATTTGAGATATTTAGCGAAATGCACATTGTTAAATTTTGGAAGTTAGTTTTTGAATATGGATACACAGTCAAATTATTAAGCAAAAATGATATGGAATAATATTTATTTAAATAAAAAACTACAATAGAGAAAAGTATTTTCTTCCGAAAACATTTTTAGGGCAGCATTCTTGAATTAGAAAACAAATATTAAAACAGAAATTTATACATTTCTTACTCTTTAAATAAATAAATACATACATGTTTAATATTTACTATAAATTTTAAATTGAAAATATGTAATACTTACAATAAATATCAAAATGTCCGATCAATTCTAAACAATTTTAATAAAATCAGGAGAAAATGACAAAAACTTGAACTCGAAGAAGCAATATTTATAAAATATCAAATTTGATTTTACAGGTCCCCAAACGTTTAAAATAAAATCTGTATAGTGATTTTTGGGGTAGAATAGAAATATTTTTGGCTAAATTCAATTGACAACTTTTACGCAAGAAAAAACTGATATTCCAAATTAAACGCACATGGCTCGCTTTTTAATTAACAACACCCTGTGTAAATATTTGTATATATTTGTATTCCTATTAATTTTCACACGGTAATTACCTGGTAAGCTAAAAATTAAACGGCATTTAAAATCAGTAAAGTACACAGTAATTTATCAACAAAATAAATGATGGCAATTTTACACCTTTATCCACAATAAATTAACCATTCCTGTTTTATAAAATATTGAATTTTAATCGATTAAATAAATTTAATTCCTAAATAAATAAAATAAATAAATATATCATCACAGCATCTGCTTTGTACACAGATTTCGGTAATTATGATGACATATTTGTACCGTGGTGTTTATAAGTCGTTATTAACCCCGGTTCCCCAGATTCGCGACCAGTCACTCAAGCATTTTATGGTAAATGTATATTGTATATCCATAGATATGGTACGAAACAATAATCCGACAAAGTAAATATATTTTTAAAATGCGATATGAATAATACTGTTTTAGCTAATTAAATTTCGTGGTCTCCTATAAAAAAACGACATAAAAATTCCAATAATAACTTTGATTGCAGGTGACCTGTGCTTCAAGGTAATCTTCAAATTATATAAATATCGTACCGCCTTTTTATTGTACTTTTAAGGTAAACATCGTATTACCATTAGAGTATAATTGTAAACATATTATATAATACAGAATTCATTGAACAATGTATTAAATTATATTTACAAAAGTATTTTTTTTAGTCCATTCTATACATAGATAGGTAATTTTTTGCATTGTATAATTTCTATTCCACCAACAGATGATAAATGAACGATAATTTTTAAAATATTGTTATTGTATTTAATGGTAGTCATTTGAATACGTAGAAAACAGTAAGATAATGTGGCACGTTACTCGTTAGCAACGGAAATTTTGCTTGTTTACTTGTAGCTAATGACGTTTTGTTTGTGGTTCCTTAGAATCGTTTTAAAGTTTTCACATATGACACTGATCAACTAAAAAAATAATCATAAAAAATCTGTTGTGGCCAGCACAATACCTCTCGCCAGTTCCGTTTTTGGTTACATAAGTATAGGGCGCGAGCAGTCTTGTGACATTGTTGGACCTTGACAAGCAGATATGGGGGCCCGTGTCAGAATCATAATTAGTAATTATGTACATAGATGTCAAATGTCAGAATTTTTCATTAAAAATTTCAAGATTTTCTATATTCACGTAGTTAGTTTGTCATACTTGGCCTAGACAAGCTGATATAGAGACCCTTCTCAAAATGACAGTTAGTAATTATTTACATAAATGGCAAATGTCATAATTTTTCACGTAGTTAATTTGTCACCAGGAATGTGTAATTTATTTGTCGAGGAAAATAAACTAGATGGAATTAGAATATAATGAAATTTGGGATGGAATATTGACACTTGACATCTATGTACATAATTACTAGCTGTCATTCTAACTCGGGCCCCCATATTTACTTGTCAGGTCCAACAAAGTCACATGACTGCTCGCGCCCTACAAATTTCTTATGTCTTTTCTTTATGTTTAGATTATTTTAATAATTTTAAATTTATTTTTTGAGTTTTCTCCTACACTTCTAAATGTTCGAATTTATTCAATAAATCATTGAATAGTAGACATCCCCGGAAGATCTTGATATTGGCAAATAGCACTAATATAATCTCGAATTTGCCGTAAACGGATGGCGGGATAGCACAGTGGTAGAGTGCTAGCCTCTGGACTCAGAGGTCGTAGGTTCGAATCCGGGACAGGTCGAATTTTTCTCGACTGATCTTGATCGGTATCTACTCCCGTTACCTTTTCAAGTTGGGATACAATTAACTTGGCAATCACTAAGCTATCTAGTACCGGCTGGTGGTCGTAACAAGGGCTTGCGCGGGTGGGCAACACACGTGACATCTACGTAGGAAACTTCGTGGCAATTGTAAAAATTTAATAAAATAGATGTTGTGTGTGAGACCATCCTAGGGTTATAACCAGTAATGGTTGAAAATCCCGAAACAAATACATACATACATACATTTACCGTAAACTATGGCCAGAATAATGCCATTATTGTATACAGGATGTATCACGGAAAGTAAAACATAGGCGTTTAGCATGGGAAATCAGTTTTTCCGTGCGCATTGCTCCCCTAATTATTTTAGATAAAAAGTTTCAAATGGATGTTGTAAAGCAAAAATTTCTACATTCGAATCAATAAAAAAAAATCATTTTGGCTATTTCATAACTGCAGAAATAAAATTTGAAAATTGACGGAATTATAATTTAATAGTTTTAGCCATGGAATTAGAAATAAGAGACGGACAAAAGCGTAACGTTTTATTACGTCGGTGACAGAATAATGATTGTCAAAATAAATACTAATAATTTGACGTATAAAACGTTACGCTTTTGTTCGTCTCTTGTTTCTAATTCCATTTTGTTTTATTATTATTATTATCATTATTATTATAATTATAATTATTATTATTATTATTATTATTATTATTATTATTATTATTATTATTATTATTATTATTATTATTATTATTATTATTATTATTCTTATTATTATTATTATTATTATTAAATTTCTATTTATAAAATTAATATTTACTACGTAAAATATTTATTTTGACAATCGTTATTCTGACACTGACGTAATAAAACGTTACGCTTTTGTTCGTCTCTTTTTACCTTCCGTCACCTCTTAAGGAAGGTATTGTCTTTGGTCAAAAAATTCGGTGGTGAGTTTTCATTGAATAAGCACGTTTTATTTTATTTATTTTATATAAATTTCATAATTCAGCCAGCTATGCTAACTTAACCATGGAAACTGCTAATATATTCAGGTAATTCAAATTGACAGATGTCAGTATCAATAAAATGAAATCAATGAAATAATAAGGGAAGTAACTCTAGTGTTAGAAGTTTCTAGATATAAGAGAGACGATTACATATTGGTTTGAACATGTCATGAGGAGAGATAAATATATTAATAGAAGGTGGAAGAAACATAGGAAGACCAAATATAAGATGAAAAGACTGTATTGCAGAAGACTTGAGAGAAAAGGAACTGAATGAGGACGACACGCAAAACAAAAATTCGTGGAAGAAGAAAATAAAAAATAGCGACCCCCTAACGAATGGGAAAAACTAAAGAAGAAGAAGAAGATGTCAGTGTCAAGTGCAATTTGCATAGTTTGTTAATGAAATAACTTTACTGGAAATATAGGATCTTTTGCAAAAAAAATTATGTATGGGACGCGTGCAGTAACATGACTTTGACCCGTGTCAAAATGACAGCAATTAATTATGTCCATAACTGACAAGTGTTATAATTTTTCAATCAAAATTTCATAATTTTCTTATTTCATGTGGTTTGTTTGTTATCAGGAGTATGGAATTCAGTTGCCGAGAAAGGGAATCTCATAATACCAAAAATTTATAATCTTTTGCAAGAAAATTTATGTATGGAATTTGTACATAATACACAGGATTGACGGAAGGTATTGTGCTGGCCACATCAGATTTTTTCTAATTCTATGGCTAATTCCGTGAATTTTCAAATTTTATTTCTTCAATTATAAAGTAGCCAAAACGATTTTTTTATTGATTCGAATGTAGAATTTTTTGCTTTACAACATCCGTTTGGAACTTTTTGTCTAAAGTAATTAGGGGAGCAATGTGCACGGAAAAACTGATTTCCCATGTAAACGCCTGTGTTTTACTTTCCGTGATACACTCTGTATACAATAATTAGTATGCCATGAAAGAAGTATATGAATATTTTGTGCTTTGACAGTTACGAGAAGAAAATATTTACTTCGTTCTATCAGGACACTCTAATTGTATGTAAAGAAAAATAACATATATTCATTTACTCCATTCGTGGCACTCTTGACTCTTACTTACTATAGCCATATTTTAATCAAATTAGTATAAAAGTTTATACGCATTTTTCTCAAAAAAATCGTTAATTATTATATCACTGAATTCAGAATTAAATGTTCTATCGAATGAGCAAATACAATATATGTTCTTATTTAAAATTTAAAAAAATAGGTCGCGTATTTTGAGAACCACAGGTTGAAATAAATACATTTTCTTTTCTTTAAATTTGTCTTGTGAAATAAAAATGTTTGCCCATTTAACCGTCATTGTTATAGTTCTCGAGGTAGCAGTTTGTAAAGAACAAATTTCCAGAGGTCGAATGTACAAAGTTGACCTCCAAACATCCAGAAAGTTACTCGTCATTCAAAATCGTCATAAATGATTCCAATATTAAAGACGCCCTAAAGGAGGACACATGGCCTTCCGGGGTGTTTGTCACAAGGTTTTTTCAAAGAACCCCTGCGAACTCAAAGGAAAAGTAACATCGGTTCCCAATTATACAATGTTTAACCATGGGTACAACGATCAACGCCCGAATAACGACAACATAACTCTGGACTCTAATGAGAGATATGGTAATAGTGATTTTCTTGTGCTAAATTGTCAGTCATTAACTTTAGACAAAGTGAACGTAATTTTTTCCGAATACATTAGCAATAATTCAAATACTCTTAAATTTTTATGCCTCACCGAAATATGGCGCAATATACATGCTATAATAACATACACTTTATAAATTTTATAAACGTCGCGAATTACTGTAGAACCACGTTTCAATGTGGTGGAGTTGGAATTTGGTGTCATAAAAATCTAAATGTAAAACCTATTGAAATAAATAATTATAGTGTTGATAAACATTTTGAGATCTGCGGAGCCGTTTGGAACTCAAATTTCAACAATACCACTATAATACTCACTTGCTATAGATCACCTAGTGGTGACTTTAACATATTTTGTACCAAACTATCTTTAGTCTTAGATTCAATATTCAAGCCAAATGTAAACATTATCCTTGCAGGTGATTTTAACATAGACCCTGTCAGAGATACGAATGAATATGCTTTGTTAACTAATATATTGTTATCCTACAGGTTAATTAATATTGTAAATGAACCCACAAGAGAAGACAAAATTTTGGATCATATTTATACGAATCTAAATTCAACAGTTGTTCATGTGCAGTCCAACTTCATTTCGGATCACAGAAGTATTCTTCTTAATAGTAATATTTCTGATGCCACACCCAGGCCACAAAAACTTAAACGAATCTTTAGTACAGACAATATGGGTAAGTTTCATCAATCACTTGAAAATGCAAACTGGTCGTCCATCTATGAAGTGAGCGATACTAACAAAGCATTTAACCTGTTTCATAATATATTTATGTATCACTTTAATACACATTTTCCGATAACTAAAATCAAAAATTATACAGAGAAAGGATGGGTTACCAATGAAATTAAAGTCTCAAGTCATAAGTTAAAAACCGCTTATCAGCTCCAGAAGCAATATCCAGAACTACGGGACTATTATATTATTCTTAAAAAAAAACACACTGCTCTATTAAAAACTTCTAAACAATTATATTATCAAAATAAAATCTGTAATTCTGAAAATCCGGCCAAAAGTGCTTGGTCCGTAATTAACAACATGAATAATAATTCATTAAATGAAAATATTAACATCATTAACAATGGTCATGTCTTAGTAAATCCGAATTATATCGCAGAAAGTTTCAACAATTTTTTCAGGGATGCACCATTAGACATTCTGAAACAAATCTCGAGTAATGACTCATTGTCAAACTCAACACAAAATTTTCAACAAAACGACATAATAAACTTTTTTTTGGCTCCTTTTTGTGAACCGGAAATCCTATCAGTACTAAAAAATAAATTAAAAAACAAATACTCATCAGGGCCGGACGAGATCCCGAGTTTTCTAATAAGGAAAGTATCTTCTGTAATATGTCAACCACTAACTTACTTAATAAATCTCTCATTTGAAAGTGGCGAATTTCCAAAACATTTAAAAATAAACAAAATCGTCCCGGTTCACAAAAAGGGGGACAAAAATGAGATAAATAATTACAGACCAATAGCTCTGTCATCTATCTTTTCAAAAATATATGAGTATTGCTTTCTAATAAGACTAGACGAGTTCTTACGGAAAACAAATATCTTGCAAGTAAATCAGTTCGGATTTCGTGGAAAATTCTCAACAATGGATGCAATACAACATCTTTATGGAAAAATAATTTCTTCACTAGAAAATAATGAATGGCCTGTAGGCCTCTTTTGTGACATGAGCAAGGCTTTTGATTGTGTAAACCATAAGCGTCTACTGGATAAATTAGAGAGCATTGGCATTCGCGGTATTCCTCTGAACTGGCTACAAAGTTTTTTGCATGACAGGCAGCAATATATCTCTCTTAAATATTTCTGCGACTCCTCTAAAACACAAAAGTACACAAACTCTAGTACTTTGGTTACAAATGTCGGCGTGCCCCAAGGGGCAGTACTTGCCCCGACTTTATTTATTCTGTATACCAATGAGATTACAAAAGTACTGGGCAAAGATGTCACAGTATCACTATATGCGGACGATACATCAATTGTTGTATCAAATGAAAACAGCGGGAAACTTCTCGAAAATTGTAATAATTGTCTGCAGCAGTTCTCAAAGTGGTGCAACGATAACTTTTTACATTTAAATGAAACAAAAACTACTTATGTACAATTCCATAATTATCAAAATAGAAATGTTCCGCAGTTGAACATCTCCATTTCTGAAAATCCATTACAAAAATCACTTTCAACCAACTTTTTAGGTCTAGAAATAGACGGAAACCTTAATTGGAAGCAACACTGTAAAAAAGTCACTGTTGCACTTAGTCGATGCTGCTATCAAATTAGACATTTGAGAAGCTTCCTCAGTAAACAGCAACTATTGGTGTACTACCATGCAGTGGTGGAATCTAGATTGAGGTATGGAGTATGCTTCTGGGGGGGCTCAACTGCGGCTCAAGAGGTAGGGTACAGTGGGGTGAGATGGCCAATGTTTTAAAACATGCATACTTGTGACTTTTTGAAATGCTTACAGATAATATTTTCTACTTCCAAAGTTACTCACCACCAATGTCAACATGTATACAAAAAACTAAGATGGAAATACTGAAAGGCATTTATTTTTAAACGTTTATAAAAAAAAATACATTTGGCCATCTATCCCCACCCAACTGGGTGAGTTGGCCAATGCAATACGGGAGAGATGGCCACAAGAATAAATGACATTAACATAAGGAAATATAAAAATAAAAAACTTGTAATGGAAAATAAGCTAACTTCGGCGTCTACTTCTTCTTTTTGGATGCGATTTTACCGCAGTTCTGGCAAGTGTTCATAAAAGAAGAGCAGTTTTCATGATACCAGCTCTTGCATATGATACACTCCAACCAGTCTTCCATTTTTCGGGTGCTATTATAACTTTCTCCACATCGTACGCATTCGTCTTCGCCGTCATCTTCATCGATATCACTTTCCTCTTCATACTGAACCACTGTATCCTCGTCCTCTTCGTCTAAACTTGGCGAAGGAGAGCGTCTGCTTTTTTGAGCATTTTTTTTCCTAATATTTTCTTTCCTTGTTTATTTGTTTTATTTTCAGCTTTATTTGTGTTCTCATCCTGTTCCTCTGAATTTGGCGAAGGTAAGCGTATTCTCTTTTGAGAATTTCTTTTTCCTAAAATTTTCCTTCCTTCATTTTTTGTTTTTTTCTCAGCTTTATTTTTAAGAAGTGAAATGTTTTCTGGGGAAGTTAATAGAGCAGCCACGGATTTCGCTCGTTTCTTTACGGAATTAACAAGCTTGGGTGTGGGGTGGATTTGTTCTAAAAGTTTTCCTGGGGTCAAATCTGGAACAGATATATCCGGCACTGGCGTTTCGCATCTAGCTTCGGTAATTTCCTTGCTACATGATGGTACTGCAGCTGACGCATTTACAGCTGATTGAGGGTCTTCACCCTGAGATGTTTCAGAGTCTGTTGGTTGGGAGTCTGCATTGTGATCGTTTATTTCTTGGGGATGCGTTCTTCTTTGCTCTTCTGTTTGGATTTGATCGGACACTGTGTAAGCATGATCGGGAATACAGTCCGGATTCCAGGGAAATATCCCCGTGGCTCTAAAGCCCGACACAGCATTTCCAACGGTGGCTGAGTTTCCCCAGCTTTGTGTTAAGAGTTCACCAAACTGCAGACGTCCTATCTTTCTTCCTAGGTGTCCTTTCATCCATTCTCTACAGGCTTGGTAATAGTAAGATTTTAGTGACTTGAAAAACGCTCTATCGAGTGGCTGTAAATAATGCGTAGTATGCGGAGGCAGGCACAACAAAACGACACTATTCGCTTCAGCTGTTTCTAAAAGCTCAACAGAAGAGCAATGAGATGCATGCCCGTCAAGAATCAACAAAGTTTATCCCTCGGCCTTGCGTGGAAGGAAGTGGCCTGTAAACCAGCGCAAAAATATTTCTGCGGTCACGTAGGCTGATTTTTGTGACATAATAATATCAGAACCAGGCGGCATCGAATCAGTCCACTCCCTCTTCAAATTCTTCCCTTTGAAGATACAAACTGGAGGCAGAAAAGAACCCTCGGCATTGCAGCAGGCGATGCAAGATATTGTTTCGCCTTTCTCCCCAGAAGTTACCGTAACAACATCTTTTGATCCTTTTTGTGCTACAACATGCCCCGGTCGATTGTTTAGTTGCAGTCCCGTTTCATCGACATTAAAAATAGAGCCCGGTTTGTTGAAGAGTTCATTTTCTTCTACCGTAGCTTGCAAAAGTGAAAAGTAATTCCCCACATCTAGGCGATTCATCCCCTGCCCTCGCCCGATAGACACACCTTCAGATTTCCGGATGCACAGGTCTGGGTGTCTTCTTAAGAAGGACCTAAGCCAATCGGCACCTGCTATTTCCTTTTCTTTATTAAATTTGTGCTTGATATGCAGGTTCTCAGCGAAATTATAGGCAAGCTTCCGAACATCTGGCATAGTCATAGGGAATCCAAATTTTTGAGCCTTCTTAATGTGTAGAACTAATTTTCTTTCATTAGCTTCCGTTAACATGCAGTCCGGGCCCATTTTACCTAATGTGGAAATATTATTTTTAATCTTCCTTTCAAGGGTTTTCCTAGGAATGCCGAAATTTTTAGAAGCACCGTTTACAGATGAACCATTTCTCACAGCTTCTATTGCATGTCTCATATTTTCTTCAGTATAATTTCCACGGTTTGAGTTTTTCCTTTTATATTCTGTTGGCATTTTTCTGTAATAAATTTAAAACACAGTCAATCAATGGAACAATACACATAAAAAATGACTGGCCATCTATCCCTGAGAGTTAGTGGCTCTCTCTCCCAAATGCATGGGAGAGATGGCCACCTTGTGAAACAAAACCTCGTTGGAATTTTGACGAGTATTTAGAGGTTAGACTAGTTGAATAAACACTGCACTTACCTAATTCAAGGAAATCAGTAATCTCCTTCAACCCACACATTCACAAAATTGAGTAATGTATACTGATACTGAAATTTTTCAACAGCACAAAAACGTTTTTGTTGTTTAATTGCACAAATATCACTTTAACGCATCAAAAAACACAATGCTTGCAGTCGTCTGACAACGTATGTGAACTGACTGGACATGCAGTGCCATCTAACCGTATCTTCGTGAAAATATGGCGGTTGGCCATCTCTCCCGCTTGGCCATCTCACCCTACTTTACCCTATTTATTACACAAAAAAGAACAATACGATGTATAATCAATGTAAAACAAACTGTTAGTTGCAGAGATCTATTTAAAAGTCTTGGTATCCTTCCTCTCTGCTGTATATTTATACTTGAAATATGTAAATTTATATATCGCAACAAACTCAAGTTTTTCTCTAATAGTGATATTCATACATTCAACACAAGGCAAAAAGACCACTTCCGAAAACCCTTTTGTAAAATGAATATAGCTAAAAATGCTCCCCATATGGTTGGACTGCACATATATAACTGTCTTCCTTCATATATTAAAAAAGTGAGCACATTCAACTCATTCAAAATTAGTCTTAAACAGTATCTACTTACCCATTGCTTTTACAATTTAAATGAATTCTATGACACATGATTGTAAAAACATACGATATTTTTCGGTCTTGAAATATTTAATAAATTATCTGATCCCATTAAAAATCAAACAAATAAGAAAAAAATAATAATAAAAAAATGTAATGATATAATTTCTTATGTAACATTTTCTTTATACTGTATTGTAAATTGTAATATTTCATTTTATTGTAAACTTGACGTTTTCTATACATATTGTATTGTGTCTACAGAAATAAAATCTATCATTATTATTATTAATGGTGGCCCATTTAAAATGAACACCTATATGGCTTAGTAGGTTAATTATGCATCATTTTCTCTTACGTTTTTGTAATTTATTTCTTCAATAAAAATACACTTCAAGCATACCATTGAATTCGTAATTTTACGTAATATATAATAGTTATTTATGTTATAAGGATCATAATGTCAATAATTATGGTACTAGTCGTGAAGATTATCATACGAGGCAAAGCCGAGTTTGATAACACGGCGTGTACCATAATGTTTGACATTATGATCCGTATAACATACAAAATTTTATATGCTGGCGTAAATCAATGAGAAAATAAAATACATTATTTTTTTGACGTCCCAAAAAATTAAATCTAAAAAATCAGATATGCTGATTTTGATGTTCTCTTTATATGGAGTTATGGTAACCACATAGTAACAAATTACTTGTTTACAAATAAACAAGGTTTGACAATAGTGTATGTATATGGTCTGTGATTTTCGGCAAAAAATGAGTGATTCTGAAGAAAGTTTGCCTTTTGATATAGAAAATTCAGCGCAAAATGTTGTTTCATCACTTTTACCACAAAAATCTAAAGCAACTTACGAAATGACGTTCAACCGTTACGAAGAATGGTGTATAAAGAAGAAGGTGAAAAATATTACAAATGAGAAAGTGTTACTGGCATATTTTGAAGAGTTGGCCAAAAACAGAAAATCCTCGTCCCTTTGGTCGTATTACTCCATGTTACGAAGTGTTTTGTCAATTAAGAAGAACATTGATATCAGCAAATATATACACCTGGTCGCATTTTTGAAGCGGAAATCCGAAGGCTATAGCTAAGAAGTCCAGAATTTTTACCAAAGAAGACATCGCAAAGTTTTTGTTAGATGCAGATGATAAACAGTTTTTAATGATAAAGGTAAAAAAATCAATCAAAATAATATTTTTTTCTATTATTTAATCAATCTTTTATATTTAGGTAGTGTTCATCATTGGATTAAGTGGAGCACGTAGAAGGGAAGAACTGAAGGATTTACTTGTAGAAAATGTAACTGATCAAGATCAAGTTTTTAGAATTGTTATTCCTAACACTAAAACTAAAATTGCTCGGGAATTTTTTGTTACATCTGGAAGTGTTGAAGGTGTGAATATGGTAGAACTTACTAGGAAATATGCCGCCTTGCGTCCAAAGCATGCCGCCCATTCTCGTTTTTTTGTGTCATATAGAAACAATAAATGTACAACGCTCCCAGTAGGAATTCACACATTTGGAAATATGCCTAAACTCATCGCTACGTTTCTTAAGCTTCCTAACCCGGAGGAATACACTGGCCACTCCTTTAGAAGATCTTCCGCCTCCTTGTTAGCAGATTCCGGAGCAGATATATTGAAACTGTTAAACGTCACGGAGGATGGAGAAGTAATACAGTTGCAGAAGGATACATAGAAAATTCCGCAGAGAATAAGAAAAAAATATCTGCAGCAATAAGAATAAAAAAAAGAATATACCAATGCAGCAGAATATTCAAAACAATGTTCAAATTAGTAATCAAACAAATGAAACACTTTCGACTTCTTTGCCTGGTGTTACGCTTACCAATTGTAGAAAATGTATTATAAATATTTACAATAATTAAATTGTAATTAAATAAAACTTGTTTCTGCGAATTTCGTTGTTACATTTTTACATAATTTCATTCTGATACTGAGTACCATAATGGTTTCATTATGGTACTGAGTACTATAATGAAAGCCATTAGAGTACTGAAACTGAGGTTTATAATGTTCTTATTATGATACGCCAGCATATAAAAACATATAGGGTTCCCTATTTGAAATATAAAAATTAATGTGACTTACGGTCAACCCGGAAGCACTATCATTATGCCAAATACCATGATTTGTGAGCCCCTAAGCCTAGTTTACAAATATGTAAAGAGAATTAAAAAATAATTACAAAATGATAACGTCCCCCGGACTTTCTTTATATGTTTATTTTGATTGGTTACTATTGCACACGTGATCAAAAATATAGGATTCAATTTTCAGACTAAATCCTAGCGCTGAATATCATGATGATATCTTGCTCCATTTTTCTTATAAATGGCAACACTAATGATGAACAAGGTAGGACATATTTTCACTCAAAAAAATCGATATGGGTAAACAAAATACGTACAAACACAGACAACATTGTAAAAATAGTAAAAATGTGTTGTGGGGACCCTAGTTCGTACTTATACACTGAAAACTCGCTATCGATTTTTTGGACCGAACATACCGAAAGAAATATGTGTTTTATTTACAACAAGCATTACTTTTGTTTCTAAAAACACCCAAAATGAAAAGAATTACTTTCAACTTAAATAAATTGCAGGTAAAAATAAAAAATGCTACTCTTAAAACATACTTTTAATTTTAAAACTATTATAATTTTATTTCAAAATTAATATACTTTTAGATGGTTATTATGTATTTGTAACTTAAATATTGATACTTTTGTTATGAGTAAAATTTACTTAAAAAATAAAGTTATACTTTTGATATAAAATTAATACTGTTTAGCTAAAAACTTAATTCATTTGTGGCCAAAAATTGAGATTTTGAATTGAAAGTTAAAATATTTTTTTAAATTCAAATAAACGTTTTGTTAAAATCAAAGTAAAATGTTTTCTCTTCAAAATAGTAGTACGTTTAAATGCAAGAATAACTTTATAAACAAAAATTATTACTTTCATAGTAAAATATTTACTTTTACGTTAATACATTTAATTTTAAATTAATTTACATACAATTTTAAATTAAAAGTATTAAATTTTGATATCTAGTTGCCGAATTTTGACTGCATAAATCGTTGTCGTCAGTGTTTTGCGTGTGAGTAGTAAGTACGCTGAAAATACAATAGCCATAATTATGGTCATAGCAAACACAGAAAATATTATTAAAGAAATACAATTATATAGGAATAACAAAATTGAGAATGTTTTCCATATTTTAAAGGTAAGTATATACACTCAAAATGATGCGTTTAATTGTACTCGTATTTATACTTGAGAAAACAACTAATTGTAGGCTCTCTACATTCTGCGTCACTTAAACAACTTGGATCTGAAGGAATAGATTCCTGGCTCGAATTTCGGATTAAAGATATTAATACCAAGACAGCTGAATCATTGGAAAGTATGTATTATTATTAATATAGTTACTTATGTTTATTTACTATATTTTTATTACTAGTTCGGTGAAGGATGTAATGCTGCCTACAAAGGTACAAGAATGGTTAAATCAATTATCGCCATCAATCACAACCACTTCATACAATCAAGTAAAAAAGAAAATGTAGTATATATTTACAATTACACATAGCTACTTATAAAATTACAAGTACAAACAAATATGTATGTTAAAAAATTAAGTTCATTTAGACTTAAGGTCGCCGTCGAATACAGTCCAATCTTAATTCAGTTTGTTTGATTGAAGGAACTCATTAAAACAAATGCAGTTTTGTTTATTGATTTTGAGAAATGTAAATCTAATGGTTGAACTTATATTCATTTTTTTATTAACAATAATAATATTGTTTATAACATTAAATCACGTAATAAAATAAAAAAAATGGTTCCAAAGTATGTTCGTCAAATGCAGATATTTTTTTTATAATGAATAATGAAAAAAAAAATTTAATGCAATAAGTAATTGTTATAAACCAATTGAATTACGATATTGCCCTATACTGTAATGTAAATTTAGTGCAGCGTTTTGTCGGAGCGCACTACTGGAGCTCTGCCGTCGCTCTCTCTACACCGCGCTCGCCACCACCCCTCCTCAAGTCATACCCACAAGCTAGAGAGAGGAGAGACAACGATTTCGCATGAAATCTTGTTGGCTCGGTCCGAATAGAGGCTAGCTGGCTAGCATCAGTTTTGAAATTTTATGCGCCAAGTTTATATACTCTTATTATAAAATGGTTAAAACTAAAAATTCAAATTAAAACAGGCCTTCAAAATCAAAGAAACGAACGGCTACTGCTTTAAGGAGGCGAAAAAATGCTCTTCTTCAACAAAAGAACTTGCAAACAAATATAAATTTGGCCAAAAAACCAACTAGAAGAATTTTGTTGGATTCGTATGACGTTCCCAATCAAATGCCATAAAATTCTGAAGTACTAATTAGTTTGGAAGATGGCACACATATTTCAGATGATTTAATTAATTTCGAAGATGTTTGGTGCCAAAAAAATGTATACGAAAGGTTTGTTAATACTCCTTTTGTAAATGTTTATGAATATAGTTTATATAGTGTAGGGTTGGCAGATATGTACCAATAAAATGTTCTAAATGTTGATCAATTATAACCAAAATCTAATCAGCTCTTCATATGGATATAAATAAAAGGTATACGAAATAATTATAATTTTTAGAATTGTAGTGTTCGTGTTATCGTCACACACACACACACGCACGCACGCACTCACATACACACACGCACACATCATCGTAAAAAAATGCTAAAATCGTACTGTACGGACCCTAAAACGTGACGGAAGGTGAAAACTACTCTGATATTTACGATTCTAATAAATAATTTATTTTTAATATAAAAAATTATAAATTATGTATTGCAAGTGATCCTAATCCTACGAGTGAATTTGCTTTTGAGAAAACCATAACAGGTAATAGAATTGTGCAATTAGGATATGTTCTAAAATGGGCCATGAAATTACAACTGGATCATTCTAAAATTTGCACTGTGGGTCACTTATATCCGAAACCTGCAGAGGATTAGGTCTAATAAGCCTAACATGCTTCAAATGTTCAATGTATGATATTTAAATTTCTAAATACACCGAGGAATCAAATAAAGAAAAATCGGAAATAAATAGACTTAACATATGTTTTGTTAATAATTATTGTGTTTATTATTCTATGTACAATTATCTTGTTAGAAATAAGTTTCCATTTCCATTATAAGATCAGAAATCAGAATATTTTTCAGACACCTCATGTTTTGTTAATTATTGTATAATTATTAAAATAAAATACAAGTATTGAGTACGAACATATTAAGTAATTTTAAACTTCGTTCATCAGGAAAAGTAAAGATTTTTTATTTCAAATAAATGAAAATATTAATTTAAAAATAGAATAAATTTAAATGTTATACATATTTTTTCAAAATGAATACTAATACATTTTAATTTTACTGCTTTGATTATTTTGGGTTAATGTTTTAAAAACATTGTTCTAAAATCATATGTTTTTATTTCAAAATTAAATACATTTCACTTAAGTACAAAATAATTTAAAAAATAATACAATACTTTTAACAAATTTGCTTTTGATATGGCGGTATTTACTTTTGTCTCAAAATCCTAAATAAAGCTTGAAAGCAAGGGTACTTTTAAATCAAATATAAACTTTGTTGGATTTTTTTTAAAAGTAAAAATATTTGATTTAACCTGCAATTCCATAAGTATTAAAGTAAAATTTCTTAGGGTGCACACACATCACCGTAAAAATGTTAAAAACGGGTGCTGCGGACTTTAAAAATTGCATATTCGCTAAAATCATTTTTATCATACATCCAATATCTCTCTGATTAGTCCCGGTTTTACCGTCTTCGTATTAAGAAATAACATGCAGTTAAATTAATATTAGTAGAAAAAGTTGTTTTTCCATTCCATGTTATCCATAACTTAAATGAAAAATACATGTTATTTTAACATCTGGAAAAAGATGTTAACTTGGTAACATAAACTTACCTTAAATTTTGTCCAGTTTTAATTTAAAATCTGACAGTGACATCGTTTAATAATTATAAATCCATATGATGTAAATGCATATAGCAGTAATGAGCAGGTGCCAATAAGGGCAGTAAGGATATTTCGACATAAGCCAAATAATTTCGAAAAACATTGTGGGAAGGAGTTTTTTAAAAGATTCAGGCTGTCCGCGATAACTGCCGAAAAGATTATAGAGCAGAGCAAGTTGAAGACGCCATTCGCTATGAAACATAACTGGTGCACTTGGAAGATGGGTCTATTTTATTGGGTTTGTGTTTTAAAATTTCGTAATTTGTTTTCCTAATAAGTTCGTATTATGTGTTAACATGATATGTGTAAATCATTACTTTTCAAATCGGTGGAAGTGTTAGCATAAGATTACTTGATTCCTGATTTGAAAATTTATTATAAACCAAATATTGTTTATAGCGTGCTGTTGTCACTTGAAATAATAGTTGTAAATATAATTTTCTGTGTTCTTATCATATGTGTGTTTCTTTTATAAAACTACCAGTAATTATAATTTCCACAGAAGTCATAAATCTAACATAAATTTCATATTTAATGGTTTAAATCAAAAGTTTTTATTACTTTAAAATTTATACCAAGGAGGATTTGCACATTTACACAACGCAAAGACGTAAACCAAATAATACCAAAAATTAAATGTTATAAAAGAAAATAAATGTGTCAAAATTCAATGTAGCCAACTCTATAAAACTCCGCTTAGTGAGAAAATTGTACCAATCTCATAAAAACAACCAAAAAAATTAGATTCGCTAACATGCAGTTTCCAATTGTATGGAATAACGTTTACGGTTGTAACCGAACATTACGTTCATGTTACTTTTAACGCCATTTTCCATAACCGCATCTTGATTTATACTTGGTAAAACCGGGCCTTAGCGAGAGCTAAAAGAGATAATAAATGTGTAACCTATATATTCTGTAATATTTTTATTTGTAATAACAAATTATCCAAAAATAATAAGTTTTATAGGATTTGAGATATCATCTGTCTAAATCCGCATACAAACGTACATACACACACTGACGAGGACGCTTACACATAACATTAATTCTAATTCAGACGTGTCCACTTTTGTGTAAAATTTTGTTTTCAACCGTTTCAATCATTGACGTATTATATAAATGGATCCGGCCTAGAGAGAGAGAGGAATTGACGCTCACCTCAGAAAAGGACAGCGCTAGTTTGGGCAATGTCAAAAGGTGAAAAATAACACAGAGCTATATTTCAGAATTCTTTTAAACTGGTAATGTCGTGCAGTGCATATGATGCACAGTTTATCAAAAAGACAAAGAGATAAAATTTCACAAGCAAGTATTCCGTTTTCGTCGTATATTCAACTGTCATAATCTTATGTGAATTTTTTTTTTAGGAGATTTCAGAAGAATGAAAAACTGTACAAAGTGGCTTATTACAGTTAGATGGCACAATTTCAAGCCATCCAAACATTCTGTAATATGCAGCAATCATTTCCAATCGACGGCCTTAAATATGTATAGGGCGCGAGCAGTCATGTGACTTTGTTGGTCTTGGCTATCAGATATGGGGGCCCGTGTCAGAATGACAGTTAGTAATAATGTACATAGATGTCAAGTATCATAATTTTTTATTCAAAACATCATGATTTTCCAAAACCATATGTATTATTTTCCTCGACAAGTATATTCCACACAACTGATGACATATAAACGACATGAAATCAGAATATTTTGAAATTTTCAATGAAATATTATGACATGACAATTGTGACATCTATGTAAATAACTACAAGCTGTCATTCTGACACGGGCTCCCATATCTGCTTACCAAGGCCAACAAAGTCACATGACTGCTCGCGGCCTATAAAAATAAAATTTTAAATAAAAATTAATTCAATGTATGAAGCTGTTGGCACGTTGAACGTTTGTTTGTATATATATAAGTTATAATATAAATTTATTTATATTCCAAAAAAATTTATTTATATTATTACAAAAATTTATAAATACAACTATAAGTATTATCAGATTTATTACAAAAGATATATCAGAGTTACAAGTTATACGATCGAGATTCTGGACTAGACTGACTGTTGTGTGTGTCTTGGTTTTACTGGAAGACACCTGAGATGGCTGGGTCGACGTTTTTCGTATTATGGTTTATTCCGCGGATGTGGAATATTCCGATGCAGTGTCAGCGGAATTGCAGGAAAGCTATGTGCTAACACCTCCCCCCTAAAATTGGGCTTCATCGGGTAGTCGAATGGACTGGCAAGGTGAAGGCCTTAGTTCGATGCCCTGGTTTGGTGCTTGGTTCCTTGGCTTAGAATGTTCAAGTTTTTTAAGAATGTAAACTGTAACTAAACTGAATACAATTATTACAAGTAGGGCATATAAAATTATTATAGGGTAGTTGATTGATGCGAAGTTGTCGATCGGTTCGGGTTCGATGTCTTCGAATTTATTGATCGGTATTTGTAATTCTTGGATTGTATTCAAGTCGATGGTTAATTTCGGTGCTTGATTTTTAATTAGATTGATTTTGTAGTTGTCTAGTATAATTGGTTTGCCGAAAGATTTTTGATTAAAAGTCAATATTTCATTTTTGAATTTTAGTTTACAATTATCATCCTTTATTAAAAATATTCCTTCTAGGTTTTTAATTTTATCACTTTCGTTGCAAGATATGTGGATAGTCTCTGGTTTAGGAAATACTGCCAAGAATTGATTTATTTCTTCCAATATTTCGACGTGATTCTTTTTAATTTTCGTTTTGATATATTGGCAGTTTTCTGCGTTGTTCTTCAAGATGATGTTCTTCTCGCAGGAATTGTCTTCGACCTGGTTGATTTTATTGGGACATTGGTACTTATCTCCTTTGGTACATAAGCCAGTTAGAGAAATTATTTTACCATCAATTGATTTTAAAAAGTAATTTTTGTTTGGTATAACAGTTACAAAATCGTCTTGGTGCTTCGTAGGGATAGGTATGAGATGGAGTAATTCAAATTCTGTTTCGTAATTAAGCGGGATTTCAATAAAATAAATTATTCTTGTGGGTTCTAATTTGCAATTTACTGTTATAAATTTTTCAAATTTTGGTACATTTTCAGGAATAGGTTCAAAGGGTAATTCGTTATTATAATATTTGTAAATTTTGCTTAATTCTGCCAAAAGCTCATGTTTTTGAATAATACTTGGATGTAAAACGTGTAGGTTGCAAAACGTTAAAGAGTTTTCAATGTCTTGTAGGGTATTTAATATCATTGTGAAAAGTGTGTTAAACTGGTTGTAAATATCGTGAACAAAAAGTTTATTTTGATTAAAGGTTCCACCGACTACAATGTGTTGCAACTGTTCGATTTTATTTTTCAAAATGTTTTCATTTTGTTTAATAGTTACTAAGGTGTTGTTGAACTGTTCTGTGAGCTTAAGATTGACTGAATACTGTTGTTTTAATTGTTTATTTAAATTTTGTTGGTTATTTCCTAAATGTTTTAAAATTTCGTTATAACGTTTCTCGTCTTCAGCGTCGAGATTGCCGCTAATTGCTTTTATAATAGTTCCAAGACCATTTATTGCACCTCGTTTTTGTCTTTGTATAGGGCTGTCTGAATTTAGTGTTAAATGATTAATCTTGTTATCAATTGAATTTTGAATATAATTAATTATTTTATTGTTATTTATGAATTCATATGAAACGTCTTTTGTGATACTTTGTTTTAGATTAAAGTATTGAATATTTAAATTGTTATAGTGTTCGAATAATGATGTAAGGTCATAGTAATGAAGGAATGTGTGTTTGGATTTCTGCAAGTTTGCTTGTCCTAGGTTAATTGTCAGCAGTCCAGGGTTATATGTTATGTCCAACAGGTTTAGTCCGTGGGTGAACGTGAACAGGACGGACCTGGAATATTTGAATTTTTTGTTACTTTCCTTGGTCTTTTAATATTGGATAAATGAATTTTAGGTTGTTTTTTGTCTTTAATATCAATTGCTATTTCTGCTGTTTTCAAATTTTCGTTAACAGTTTTAATTTTTTCTTTCTTATATTTAGCTTGTTTTGTTTTGTTGACTTTTTGTTTATTGTGTACATAAACTGTGTTTGGTATATCGGGTAAATCGTCGCGAGATTCATTTAATTTTGAAATATTTTTTACTTTGCCTGATTGTAATCGTTCATTAATAATTGTGTAAATTTGTTTAGTTTTTTCTTTATGTTTTTGCACGTAATCTTGGGTAATTTGGTTTTCTATTTCTATGTCTAAAGGGGAATTTGTGTCTAAATGTCCATTAATTATTTCTAAAGGCTTGAGTTTTATTGAAGAGTGCGTGGTGTTATTATATGCGAGGATTGCATAGCATACTTTTACATCAATAGGTTCGCGTTTGAAATTGTCTTGAAGGTTGTATAATCGGATGTGTTCGATTAGGGTGGAGTGAAATCTCTCTATTAAGCCATTTGAATCGGGGTGTTGAGAACTTATAAAGTGAATTTCTACTCTGTGTAGAGCTAATAGTTCTTTTACTACATTATTTTTGAATTCTAGACCATTGTCAGAGACGATTTGTCTAGGTGTGCCATGATGTGAGAAATAATGTATTAATTTGTTACTAATTTCAATAGCGTTATTAGAATTTAGTTTATATGCCTGGGCATATTTCGAAAAGGCGTCTATTATGGTTAAAAATTTTGAATTTTCTAAACTCAGTGTGTCAACATGAAGTGTGTCGAATGGTTTCGAGGGTGTAGGTGTTATATTAAATTTTGGTTTCACGGGGTTACGTTCGTATTTGGAGGCAAGACATATTTCGCATTGATTAATATAATCTGTAATAGTTTTAATTTGGTTTGGCCAATAGTAAATTTTCTTAATTTGATTATGAACTTCGTGAATACCTCTGTGGTTCGTTTTTCCTTCGTGGTAATTCCTTATCTTTTCTAAGATATCGTCTTCTCTCTCGACGTCTATCAGTTTCGTGTTACATTTTACAAAATTTATCTCTGAATGTTTAAAATTTGTTTGTAAAGCATTACTAAAGTTTTCATATATAGGATGTTCGAAATATAGGTAATATTTAACCTTAGGTGCGATGTAATCTTTAATAAATTTCGTGATGTCTTTTTCAAAATTATTTTTTGAAATTTGTAAATGGATTCTCATTTTATCGGAGTGAAATTTAGTGATTTTTGGTTGGGATGGAGAGTGTGTAACTTCGGAAATAATGATTTGGTTTTTTCCAACATTGACAGGAGAATCGGATATAGGAATGCCTATTATTGGGTTCTCGGAGTTGGAGTGTACCGTATCGTATGAGTCTGAGTCGGGTGAGTCATCTGGTTCTGCTATCATTGAACCTGTGTTTTCATTCTTTTCTAGCTGCTCATTGAAATTTTTCATATAGTCGAAAAATGACTGACAACTAGGATCGACAGTGTTTACATTTAATTCTATTCTTGAGAGGGCGTCAGCGTTTTTGTTCAAGGATCCCTTTTTATAGATAATTTTGTAATCATATTCTTCTAATTTTAATCTCCAGCGGATTAATTTTGAATTTGGTTCTTTTAGTGAAACAAGCCATTCTAAAGGTTTATGATCGGTGATAATGTTAAATTTCCTTCCAAAAATATAGGTTCTAAAATATTTGGTAGCCCATACGATAGCCAATAGCTCTTTCTCAATTGTCGAGTAATTTTGCTCGGAATCGTTTAGAGTACGGCTAGCATATGCTATAGGGAGATCTGAGCCAATAGGGCCTTGGGAGAGTACAGCACCTATAGCGAAGTTGCTGGCGTCAGTTGTCAAGTTGAATGTCTTTGTAAAGTCAGGATATTGTAGGATGGGTTCATTGGTCAGGAGGTCTTTACACGCGTTGAAACAACTTGTGTAATCTGAATCTTTTACATTTATCTGTACACCTTTCTTTAATCTTTTTGTGAGTGGTTTTGTTATATTTGCAAAATCTTTTATGAATTTTCGATAATATCCGAGGAGTCCGAGAAAAGCTTTGATTTGTTTTGTGTTTTTGGGTATTGGGTAATTTCTAATAGCTGTAATTTTGTCAGGGTTTGGTTTGACTCCGTCTGGTGTTACGACGTGTCCTAAGTATGCAACTTCTTTTCTACAAAATTCCGACTTGTCTAGTTGTATTTTTAGGTTGGCCTTTTTTAATCTTTCGAATACAGCTCGTAGGCTATGAACGTGCTCTTGTAAGCTAGTGCTGAATATTATGACATCGTCTAGGTAGACGAGACAAATATTATTTACTAGGCCGCGAAGGACATTGTCCATTACGCGTTGGAACGTAGCGGGCGCGTTCTTTAACCCAAATGGCATTCTGAGGAATTCAAAGTGTCCGTTTTCAGTAGAGAATGCAGTTTTCTCTATATCATCGGGATGCATCTCAATCTGATGGAATCCGGATGCAAGGTCAAGAGTTGTGAAATATTGGCATCTGCCTAACTTGTCTAAAAGGGTGTTAATATTGGGAATCGGATATTTGTCGCTAATAGTTTTATCATTTACTTTTCTATAGTCAATAACAATGCGCCACTTCCGCTTTCCGGAGGCGTCTAGTTTTTTGGGCACAACCCATACTGGGGATGACCATGGAGAGTGCGAATGTCTAATAATTTTTTGATTTAGCATTTCTTGTGTTTGATTTTCAACTTCTTTACGGTGAATTTCTGGATATCGATATGTTTTCGTATAGACAGGAGATTCGTCTGATGTTCTTATGACATGTTTAATTTTGTTGGTGAAACTAAGGGGTTTATCAGCAGTATGAAATAAGTCAGAATATTGTTTTAATAATTTTGTAATTTCGCATTTTTCTTCGGAATTCATATGATCGGTTCTGATTTTTGAAATATCTAAAATATTTTTTGAATTTAGAATATTAAAATTTAGATTGTTTAGTTCAAAATTTTCTAAAGGTTGCGCGGTAATTTGGAGTCCTGATGTAAAGATTTGTTCGCTAGTGTTTGTGTTGATAACGGGGTATAGTGTTTCATAATTCTCAACTTTCGCTATGCCTTCTGGTATTATAATATTATTTAATTTTAATTCGGGAATAATAACTTCTCCATTTTCGATATTATGGACGTATAGTTTGGTAATTTTTTCCGTTTTCGGAGGGATATTAATATAATGAGTAATTGGCATAATTTTGTGGTAGTGTATGTTAATATCGTGTGTGGGCGTTATTAATTTATCTCTTGTAAGATCTATTATTGCGTCTACTAATTTTAAATTGTCAAGTCCGAGTAAGATGTCAAAATTATTATGGAAGTCAAAAAGATGGTATTTTAATATTAATTTTGTTTGTTTAAATAATTTAGAGCATGGTAAATGAACGCTAAAATTTTCTGTAGATGTACCGTGTGCAGTTGTAATTTTGAAATAATCATTTACAATTTTATCGCCAAAATATTTCTGTGCTATATCAGGTTTTATAAATGAACGGGTGCTACCTGTATCTATTAATGCTTTTAGATTATGTTCGGGGAATATAATGAATGGTAGTTCGCTCTGTGTACTGATGTTATTTAAATTTAATAATTCTATTGGTTGTCCGAGGCTTCTATCGCTAAAAAATGATTTGGATCGTACATTTGTTCGTATTCTATATTATTATCAAAATTTTGGTCATTTTCAACTTCATTTGGTTCTTCTACATTGTAATTTTGTTCGTCTGTATTTATGTCATGCACTTCTGTGTTGTGTAATTCTTCAAATGTAAAGTCAGGTCTACGTGCTTGTTGCGACGGACGGTATTGTTGTGTATTGTTGAATGGGCCGGATCTAGGGATTGTGGACTGCCTTGTGCTAATGCTCATAGGCGTCGGGTTTGGAAATCTTTGGTTGTTATTTGGTTTGAAAACATTTGTTTGGTTGAAGGTATTTTTGTATTGTGGATTATTAGGGATTGGTCTGTAATTAGATTGTTGGGTTGAATTGTTGGGGATCGGTCTGTAAGTTAAATGTGGTGTATTTCTTTGGGGTAGATATTTTTGAGGCGGTGGTAACGGTTTATGTTTTGGGTGTTGTATTTGTTTCTGGTGTATGTGGTGTCCGCGTATTGTTGCTTCTATGTTAAAGTCGTTAGTTAACATACCCAGTGCAGCATTTAAATCTTTGGGGCTCTTGGTGCGCATTAGTGTACCAAGGGGTTCTTTTAGCCCTTTAAGAAAAACTCTTAATGCGTACTCGCGGAAATATTCGCAGAGTACTGTGGCTTTATCGGCTTTATTATTGTTTACATAAGAAATTTGGAGATGTAACATGTCTTGTAATTTGTTGTAGTACTCGAATGGAGTATCGTTGTTTTGTTTCATCTCTGTTATTTCCATGCCTAACGTATAACAGTCTCTTTTGTCGCCAAAAGAGTTCAACAGAGCCTGTTTTACCTCTTCCCATGAAGTTATGGTGGACGTTGCTAAATTGTTTGCGGCTTCGCCTTTAATTTTCGCAAGTATTGTTGCCATAAGGTATTCATTTTGGAAGTCAGTATTATCGACTGTGTTATAAAATTTATTGACCAGTTTCTCACAAATTTCTACGAAACGTGGTAAGTGTCTATTGTCCCCATGGAATTCTGGGATCATGTCCAAATATTCCTTCTTAATCGCGGGTGGTACAGCCATTATTAAATTTTGAATTGGATTTATTAAAATTTGTTCGAGGTCTGTTGGATTAATGGGGTTTGTGTAAGATGTTAGTGAGTCACCAGAGTCCGATTCTGTATCTGTATTACTTAACTCTGTATCGCTTTGAAAATCTCTAATTGACATAGGTACTTACAGGAGTAAGAAGATGATGTCCATTGGTCTGTGATCGATATTCGCTCGGTCACTTGGTCTGCAACGGCTGCTGGGCTATGTTGTCCCTGAAGATGGAGCTCGATGTTCTCTCGGGCACCGAAGTCTTCTTAGCTGATGCGCGACGCGATACCGGACAATCTTCTATGTTCGAATTCTCAGTAAATCGTTGAAACGAACGAAATCGATTTTGTATTTCGCTGAGAATCCTACCGACTGCGCCAGTTATAATATAAATTTATTTATATTCCAAAAAAATTTATTTATATTATTACAAAAATTTATAAATACAACTATAAGTATTATCAGATTTATTACAAAAGATATATCAGAGTTACAAGTTATACGATCGAGATTCTGGACTAGACTGACTGTTGTGTGTGTCTTGGTTTTACTGGAAGACACCTGAGATGGCTGGGTCGACGTTTTTCGTATTATGGTTTATTCCGCGGATGTGGAATATTCCGATGCAGTGTCAGCGGAATTGCAGGAAAGCTATGTGCTAACATATATATTTCTATTTCGAATGTATTTTTTGTACTGGTTAGGTGGAAGATCAGCCTTGGCTGAACCTCGCCATTGGGATTATCTCAATAAAGTATATTATTTCCGCTCTTTTGTTTCTCACTACCTCAGGAATCCTGGGTACCATTGACTGCCTCTCAGCAATTGCTGGAGAGGCTAGGCGCGGACGATATGCCAAGATGATCAGGGCAGCCACCCAAGTGGTCGGGGTGACTTTGTGTAGTACGCCTACAGACGAGTACTCAGGGTGAGATAACGGTGTACACACCTGGTACGGGTTTTCACCAAGTAACCAGGTGGAGGATGGCGAGAGGTGAGAACAGAGGGACCAGAGGGTGCGGCGAAGCCAGGCTGTAACCCCTCATAATCGCGCTTCTGTCGCAGCCAGGACCGAGGAGCTGGGCAGTGGGTGGGCACAATAGCAACACAACACTGATACCTGTATTCCGTGGTCATACTGGAGCGGGCCTCTGGAACCAGGTGGAAAAGACAGAGAGCCTGATGGGTGCGGCAAAGCTATGCTGTAGCCCCTAAATATCAGGTCTCTGCCATGCACAGGTGCCATCACCTCATGAGACTTACAGACTGCGGGTGGGCCTCCACACAACGGGAGGCAACACTTCGCAGTCACTGCGCACCCATATGGGAGGTGACTAGTGCCTTGGTTCAGCCACCTTTTTATTATTATTATTATTATTATTATTATTATTATTATTATTATTATTATTATTATTATTATTATTATTATTATTATTATTATTATTATTATTATTATTATTATTATTATTATTATTATTATTATTATTATTATTATTATTATTATTATTATTATTATTATTATTATTATTATTATTATTATTATTATTATTATTATTATTATTATTATTATTATTATTATTATTATTATTATTATTATTATTATTATTATTATTATTATTATTATTATTATTATTATTATTATTTACATCCATACCAGTAAAACACTTAATTACAATAATTGGAAATCAACTTATGAAGAATTATGTATCTCCACAAAAAAGCCTACAAGTTTTAGATCTATTACAGCTTTGTTTGAATCAAAATTATTTTGTATATTTAATAGATTTCGAGTTAAAGAATTTTAAAGAAATTAATTTTTATAAATCAGAAAGCTATATTAGGATTCCTAAATATGGAAACTACTAATATATTCATATAATTCAAATTGACAGATGTCAGTATAAATAAAATGTAAATTAATGTGGCAGAGATGAGGATGTTGAAGTAGATGTTGGGGAAGACACGGAAAGATAGGTAAGGAAATAATTCTAGTATTACAAGTTTGTAGAGAGATACAAGCGAGATGATTACATTGGTTTGAAAATGTCATGAGGAGAAATGAAGAATATATTGGATGAAGAATGAATAGCTTAGGTTGAAGAAACAGAGGAAGACCAAAGATAAGATGGAAGGACTGTATTGCGGAAGACTTGAGAGAAAAGGAACTGAATGAGAACGACAGGTAACACAGAAATGAGTGGAAGAAGAAAATAAAAAATACCGACCCCTAACAAATGGGGAAAGCTAAAGAAGAAGAAGATGTTAGTGTCAAGTGCAATTTGCATAGTTTGTATTATGAAAAAATTTTACTGCAAATTTAGAATGTTTTGCAAGAAAATTTATGTATGGAATTTATACATAATACACAGGATTGACGGAAGGTATTGTGCTGCGGCCACAATAGATTTTTTATATTTTATATTTGGTATTAAAAAATAGTATTTCAAGTTAAGGATGGTTTATTGTTTATGATGGTTTACATTCATAAATTTAGTCATATTTAGAAATATAAAACGGTCATAAATTTTAAATTTTTTAAATCATACCAATCCGAATACAATTTTTTTGAAAATTCATAGTAATGAGTAAATAAGTAAACAAATTGATGTGACAATGTTAAAATGGCATTTATCTTAGTTTTGTTCAGCTTTTATTTATTTTCTGATCCTGCCACTAATTCTAATTTATGTTATGCATTTAAATTTTGATAATTACGTTAAATACCTTGAACTTGAACATCTTCTGTTTTGTATGCAGTGAAAGTTGAGGTCGGCTAGACCAAGACCTTGAGGTTATTAATTACTACATCTTACCTGAAAAACTGGATTTACACCGGGCGTAACAGTCTTAGGTCCGGTTTCATAAAAAATTAAACTAAAAATTGAACAAATGCAACGCGAGTTTTTGACAGCGATGAATTTAATATCATAATAACATGAAAACTGATTCGAATTTGTTCATACAATTAAATTTACTTTGGAAGTAAAATTTAATCATAGATTATGTTTTTTATGAAACTGGACCTTAATAACATGTATTATTGGCCATAATATAAATAATATTTATTTGTTGTAAAAAAATGATCTTATGCAAATGTTGATAACCCATTCACATAAAAATTACATAGAAAATTTGTATATAATTTTTTTTTATTAAATCTAAGAGAATACAAACACATTATTATTAACAATATTATTTACAAATTTTAAATATTTATATACGTTTTTTTTTTATCAAAATTTGTTGGAAGCATTTCTAAATGTCCCCTGAGATATTAACAACATTAGTAATTAACTTCTGTTACCTAATAACATTTGTTAGTTTTTCCATCAACATGTTGATAACATTGTTGTTAACTTTGTCAATAACAAATTTTCTTATCGCTCTGGAGGCAGTCTAGATCATAAGATGGTGGTAACATATTTTCCTAGTTGTATTGGAGGAAAGAGCCAACATTGTTAATAACATTCTATTCGTGAATCACTTTCCTACCGGACTGGAGAAGCTGGCAACAACATTATTATTAACAAAATTAGTTCAGCTATTTACTTTTTGATAACATGTTAGTAACTTCATTAAAACTTTTTTTTTTTTAATTTGCTTATTATGTTATTACTAACATTTTATTTTTGTTATTATTTTTTACCTTCTGTCACCTTTACGTAAGGAAGGTATTGTCTTTGGCCAAAAAATTCAATGATGAGTTTTTAGTGAATAATTATGTTTTAGGGTCTCTATATTATGATTTTGCCGTTTTTACGATGATGTCTGTATGTAAGTGTGTCTGTGTGTGTGTGTGTGTGTGTGTGTGTGTGTGTGTGTGTGTGTGTGTGTGTGTGTGTATGACGAAAGTTGCGGATCGCATAATTTCAATACCACAATTCCAAAAAATATATTTTTTTGTATTCCTCAAGTTTACATCTAGAAGAACAAGGGATTAGATTTTGGTTATAATTGATTAACCGGAAGTACCCCCACTTGAAGATTTTAACAGTTAAATATGATTTATTGACATTTAACGTAATTATAACTTAAAGAATATATTATTATATATACGATTTGATTGCATTTTATACTTCATATTCAATAGATATAGAGTTAAAGAATTCTAAAGATATTAAATTTCATAACTCAGCCAGCTATGCTAATCATGGAAACTGCTAATATATTCAGATAATTCAAATTGACAGATGTCAGAATCAATGAAAAGTAAATGAATATGGCAGAAATGAGGATGTTGAAGTAGATGTTGGTGCAGACACGGGAAGATACGGTACGGAAATAACTCTAGTGTTACAAGTTTATAGAAAGTTACAAGGGAGACGATTACATTAGATTGAACATGTCATGAGGAGAGGTGAAGAATATATTGGAAGAAGAATGAATAGCTTGGTAATAGAAGGTTGAAGAAACAGAGGAAGACCAAAGATAAGATAGAAAGACTGTATTGCGGAAGACTTGAGAGAGAAGGAACTGAATGAGAACGACACGAAAGACAGATATGAGTGGAAGAAGAAAATAAAAAATAGCGACCCCTAACGAATGGGAAAAGTTAGAGAAGACGCAGATGTCAGTGTCAAGTACAATTTGCATAGTTGGTTTATGAAATAATTTTACTGGAAATTGAGAATCTTTTGCAAGAAAATTTATGTATGGAATTTATACATAATACACAAGATTGACGGAAGGTATTGTTCTGGCCACATCAGATTTTTAAAATTGCAATAACCGTCCATGTAACATTTTGACGATTTTAAGCTAAAAATATTTTTTCGTGTAGCAAAAATCTCTATCGTTGAATACAAGAGCTGTACACGTATTGTTTTTCATTTTAGATATATAAGTACGGGTATACACGATGTTCAGGATAACGTATCCAATATGGGGACCTCGGGAACTCTAAAAAATACGAAGTCGATTAAATTAGACAATACTGACCCCATTTGAAGATCATTTTAATAGTGTTTCGTTATTTGCGAAAAAATGCATAGGTCACTAGATATAGGCGAAAATGTATTTTTTTAAGTTAATATTTTTTTTTCCTAATTATCTCGAAACTACTTTTTACCTCCCGCTACTCTTGGTAAGGGAGGTTATAGGGATCATGCTAACAATCGCAAATCGAGATTTTGATAAATGATCACGTTTCAAGGTCCATAAAATCCGACTTAACATTTTCACAACGATGTGTTTGTGTGTGTGTCTGTGTGCGTGCGTGCGTGCGTGCGCGAGTGCGTTCTTGCATTCGTAAAAGTTTGAAATCGTGTATTTCGACCTTATTCTAATATAGAAAGAAGCCATTAGATTTTGATATAAATCGGATAACCGGAAATCACACTTTACTTGAAGCTCAAAATGCCATTTTTTCGCGATTTATGTTATAAAAATTAAAGATTATTGAAATTTCTACAGACATGCATTAATCATTTTTCTATATATTTTATAGATAAATTAATAAAATAATCAATTTTATAAATCCCGGAGTCTATGTTTTAAAGATAAAAACAATATCTTAGTTACATTGTTCATATTTCAAATGTATGTAACTGACAGATAAATGTCACTGTCAAAAAATAATCATTTCAAATTAATAATAGTAACGTTTTAAAAAGAAAATTGTAAATACAAATTGTAAATACAATATATATATATACCAGAAACCAGAACTGTACTTATTTACATAAGTTGTATTCTGTAATTTGTTATATATACAGCTTGTTCAATAAAAAACCTAACTCGTAGTAGGCTATGAACAGAGAAACGTATGTCTGATCATTATTCAACTCAAAAGTCGTTATTTTTATTTAAGAAATTTTTCTGAAATTCATTGTAGCAAGCATCAAAAGTTTATGGTCATCGCCATTTTCTAAAGAAAAGCTCTGATTTCTTTAGACATTTTTGACAAAATAAATAAAATAAAATAAATAAATATTTCATCACGGCATATTACCCATTGCTGGGTGTGCCAATCTGCTTTGTACAGATATCGGACAAAATCGCGTGTCAAATTGACATTTAATTAAATACTTTCAAAATTGAGGCATACTTTTCCCTCTCCATAGCCTACTCCGAATTAGGATTTTTAACACACTGTATATGTATATACCTTTTTACCTCTCGCTAAGAGAGGTATTGGATTCATGCTAAAAATCGCATATCCAGATTTTATTGAATAAGCACGATTTAAGGTCCCTACAATCCGATTTTAACATTTTTACAATGATGTCTGTGTGTGTGTGTGTGTGTGTGTGTGTGTGGATGTGTGTGTGTGTGTGAGGTTGTTGGAGACACGATTTCTCAAATTCTATAAGAGTAAAGACCTGTTTGACTACGGATTCCTCAATCTTACAATAATGGGAAGAGTTGAATAGGTTCTGGTAACAATTGGACAACCGGAAGTGGTAGATTCTAAAAAAAAAATTTCTAAATATTATTTTTTGAAAATTACTACAAATATTAAAGATAATTAAATTCTCAATCTGACACATTTAAATTTTTTATTATATCTCGTATAGGTTTGGAGATATAGTATATAATAATATAGAATAATCTATTGTAATAAATCTCGTTGCCAGAAAAACAGTTGCGATATTAAATTTTTTGTAATTGACAAATAAATGCAAAAAGTCAGTATCAGTTCTGGGAGGTATGAGTACATTTAATATATATTATTGTATTATTAATTAAATATTTATTTAAATTGCAGGTATGTCAATATTACATATATCCTTAAGAAATACCGCTAATACCGTCAATGAATTTGAAGTATTTTGAACATATTAGAATAGTAGGATAAAATTTCTCATAGAACGAAAGAAGAGAAACAATTTAAATTATTTGTGTGTACAAGAAATGTTAAATTCGTTACTTATAGGGCGCGAGCAGCCATGTGACTTTGTTGGCCTTGGCAAGCAGATATGAGGATCCGTGTCAGAATGACGGCTAGTAGTTATTTACATAGATGTCACAATTGTCATATGTCATAATTTTTCATTCAAAATTTCATAATATTCTGTTTATTTGTCATCCATTAGTGTGGAATATACTTGTCGAGGAAAATAATCCACATGGATTTGGAAAATCATAATGTTTCGAATGATACTTGACACCTATGTATATTACCAGCTGTCATTCTGACACGGGCCTCCATATCTGCTTAGTAAGGTCAACAAAGTCACAATTGCTCGCGCCCTATGCAAGATAAAATGAAAATGGCGAGAGGTTATGTGCTGGCCACAACAGATTTTTTATAACTGTATAGGTACAAAATATAATATAACATTTACCTACACATATTTGTTTTATTTTGTTATTGAAATTGCATGTAAGTATATAATACATTAAAAACGAAACGTATACCGGAAGTCTATGAAAGACGTCATTATAGATATGGTAGGTTCGACCTCTTATGTACATAAAAAGATCAAGAGCGCACAGATATGGCATAAAAAACATATTGCGTACATCGCATAAGTAATGTCTTTTAAAAGTTGCATGCGCAACAACGCTGGGTAGTTGAAATCGAAAGTCCTATAGGGCGGACATTAATGGTTCTATAGATGTCTAGGTGACGTTAGTTGAACAAACGGAGAAACATCGCAACTGTGATATTAACATCTGTGTAACATAATTGAGATGTTTTCTTGTCAAGTGGGTATATGTATATATATATATATATATATATATATCATCATCAAGGCTATTACCCCGTTGATGAGTGTGCTAATCTGCTTTGTACACAGATTTTGGTAATAATGATGACATACACCGGTACTCATTGGTGGCGTGGAGAGTGCACCACAGGGGTCAATTGTGCCATTTAAAAATTGAAATATTTGGCGTTGGTGGGGGGTTGAATCCGGTTCCCCAGATTCGCGACCAATCACTCAGGCACGCATCCACGAGACCCCATAATAATAATAATAATGATAATCATAATAATAATATTTATTTTTGCCAGTTGATCAATATACATGACATATGGCACGTCAAAGTAATACAATAAATGAAATACAAATTTGTAAACAATCAATAAGAAGTACATTAAATATAATTACAAAATATTGCTCATACATCATTAAGAAATTCATCAACACTATAATAAAAATTTTCGATAAAAAAATATTTCAATTTAAGTTTAAAAGATTTCTTACATTTTATACTTTTTGTTTCATGTGGAAGTTTATTATACAATTTAATTCCGATTATTTTTGGATTGATGTAGCATAATTGTAATTTATATTTTGGAACTATCAATTTAGTTTTATTTCTTGTATTATATGTATGTACATCTACAGGGTGTATCAAGATAATGGAACAGTGCCATTTACTCGTGAATATGAAAAGTTATAGAAAAAAGTTATTAAGATATTTTGTAAAGCATAGAGGGGGACACATTATGGCATAACTATTATTATTTTAGAGCCAGTGATATTCAACTTATGGATCAATGTTATATTTTTTTAAATGGCATATATTTTTTATTAACTCATTAAATAGTGAATTTTCTTATGAATTCAACAATATAATAATATCATACTCTTACATTGCGAAAAATTTGATAAAAATTAATTCAAAGTTAATATTTTTAAGTAGGCTAAACAAACATTCACCAAGTAAAACAAAAGAAAATTATCTGTCATTTTTGTATGTCTTTGTTACGTATTATATTATTTTTTCAAAATGTTCCAAATTTCGTTATTTTTTTATTCGCATAATTACTATTTAGTCTTGCGTAATTAGGATAACTTTCTGGAAATAAATTGCATGCTAGGAATGCATTTTGATGGGTTTTGCATCAATACATAAAATCAGTATTTGTTGAAACTGCTGCTATTATAAAATTAATTATTACAAAGGTAACGAATATTACTTTAAATTATAATAATGGATAATAATAAAATACGAAAAAGACAGATAAATTTCTTTTGTTTTAGTGATTAAACGTTTGCACAACCTACTTTTAAAAAAATTCAAATGAAATACTAACTTTGAATTAATTTTTATCAAATTTTTCGCAATGTAAAGGTATGGTATTATTATATCGTTGAATTCAGAATAAAATTCTCTATTTAATAAGTTAATAAAAAATATATAATGCCATTTAAAAAAATGTAACATTGATCCATAAGTTGAGTACCATTGTCTTTAAAATAATAATGGTTATGTCAAAATGTGTCCCCCTCTATGTCTTAAAAATATCATAATCACTTTTTTGTGTAACTTTTTATATACATGAATAAAAGGCACTGTTCCATTATCTTGATACACCCTGTATATGTTTCAATAGATGCTCTTTATCTCTTATGAATATTAATACCGAAAACATATAGAGGCAAGCCAGTGTTAATATTTTTTTGTTGCTTAAATGTGTCTCTGCAGGAGACTAGATACCCCAGTTTAAACATATTTCTTATTGCTAATTGCTGTTCAATAAAAAACCTAATTCGGAGTAGGCTATGAACAGAGAAACGTATGTCTGAACATTATTCATTTCAAAAGTAAAGTTGTCAAAATTGAGCATGAAATATAATTTTAAGGAAAAAAGATAATAAAGAAGGATACAGTATATGTCATATCATTCGCCATTTTATAATTTCTTTCCAATTCTAAAGTAAGATTCAAGAAGAAAATCTTTAATTTATTTCGATATTTTTTTTGACAAATCTCGTGTCAAATTGACATTTAATTAAATTTAATTAAACATTTTTATTTTTTACATTGTTATTTTTATTATTATTTCGTTATTAATTTACCAAGACGGTCACCGTATTTGTTATAACATTTTTGTTAAAAACAATGTTTGCTTTTTTTGCTGTATACGAGTATAAAGCCAGCTTGCAGTAAGGAAAATCATGAACAAATTTTATGTTTATTTACAAGACGTTGCGTATTTCTTACAGAAAAATCAGTTAAAAATAAATTAACGAAAACACAGTGAAAACCACATCTAAAAATAGTGCGTGCACCCGACGTCACTGAGTCTAGCGAGTTCGCGATCAACACCGCGGGTCGAACGTTTCTAGAACAGCCACCGCGCTGAGCGAGCTTCTGAGCTTGTCGATGATGTAATCGGCCCAAGTATAGCTACTAGATAATCACAGCTGACTCGCTCTCCATTATGGACCCAAGACCCAACCTTCCAGTCGACGCACAAGCGATATCACAAAGCAATACTGTCAGTGCTTTTAGTTTTTGCTTTTGTTTTCAGGAGGAGATTTACATGAAGTTGTCCGAAGGGCTCGATAGTAAAACAGTTCAGGTTTGTAAGCTTAGCAAAACGCTCTACGGGCTGAAGCAGGCGCCGAGAGCGTGGAACCAGGAGTACGACATGTGTGCGGTCGCACGGATTTGTTCAATCCGAGCTCGACAAGTGCCTGTATAAGTTGATCCATGGACAGGAGAAAGTCTTCCTTCTGGTCCATGTAGACGACATACTTATTGCGAGCAACCAACAGGCAGCACTTGACAAAGTCGCTTCTCTTCTTCAGCACAAATTCCGTATGAAGGACCTGGGATACCTGCGGATGTTCCTGGGCATCAAAGTTCAGAGAACAGAGCATGGCATGATGTTGTGTCAACCAACATACATCCAAAATCTACTCGAGCGCTTCGGAATGGAGGGGTGCAAGGGTGCCCACACTCCAATGGACGTGAAACCTGCCGAAGACACCGATGGAGACGTCATCATCGAGGACAAGCCGTATCGACAGCTCATGTATGCGATGCTGACGACGAGACCAGACATCAGTGCTTCGGTGATCTTCTACAGCAAGTTCCAGAACAACGCCACCGAAGAACAGTGGAACGGGGTGAAAAAGGTTTTGAGGTACCTGCAACAGACGATGGACTTCGGACTGTTTTTTTCGAAACATAACTCGACTCGCCTGGTCGGTTATGCGGACTCTGATTGGGCCAGAAGTGCAGACCGGAAATCAGTCTCAGGATATCTCTTCCAAGTCCTTGGAGCAACAGTCAGCTGGACCACGAAAAAGCAGACCACGGTCGCTTTATCGTCAACGGAAGCTGAGTACGTCGCGCTTGCCACGGCATGCACGGAGGTCATCTGGCTACGAGGGATCATGGAGGAACTGGAGATCAGCTGTTTGCCACCGATCACCGTCTTCGAAGACAACCAGTCCTGCATCCACCTTCTGCAGAGATGGCAGCACAACAGGCTGAAACATATCGACGTGAAGTTCAACTTCGTCAGAGACCTTCAGATGACCCGTCAAATTGAGGTCAAGTACATCCGTAGAAACAACCAAGTAGCAGACATCCTCACCAAGGGGTTACACAGGAGGAGCTTTCAAGAGCTCAGATCCATACTTGGAGTCAAGCAGCTGTGATCTTCAAATGCCAAAGTTTACGGAGCTCTGAACTGCCAAGATTGAGGAGGAGTGTTGGAAGTGACAATCCCAGCAGTTCAAAATTCTCCCGCCAGTCAGAAGCTCTGGCGCCACGGCAGTCAGTCGACTGCATAAACAACTCGATGCTAATTTCGTTTTGCTATTCTGTATCTGTATTCAGTCCCTTCTATTATTGTAAATAGATCGAGTTGTATTGTTGCAATCCGTCTCAGTTTATTTAACTCGCCTAACCCAGTCTTTCCAGCCTGCGCGCATTCACAGTATTTAAATATTTAATAAATTGCATAATGTAAACTCAGAATTACCATTGTAAAAGACAAATATTTCTATTCAGAATCAATAATAAAATTAAATAAATACATTACATTTCTTAACTTTCGTTTAGTTTACACAATTTTTCATGTTAAATACGAAGGGATAAGATTTCCATTTTATCCCTGGGTGTCATTATATTGGTTGAGAGATTACTCCCCACTGTTTTTATTACGGTTAGGATTTTTCAAAGATTATATAGAAAAGTTTGAGTTAAATAAGTTGCCTACAAACTGACGTAAGTAGCAAAAATGTGCTCAAAAAGTGTCTGAGAAATTGAATTTGCTCAACACATTTTCCTTGTTTTTTAGAGAATAGATAATTTATTAATTTCGCATTTAAGTTCATCGAGAATAATTAAAACAATGCTATCAGATGTCAAAGAGCAATTTTTAATTAAAACATCGTAACAGAAAATATGAACATGTTTAACATGCAAATTGCAGTAGCTGTAATTTTTTTTATATTTACATACTTAAAATTTGAAGATTGACATTTTGTTTATAAAGTATTCAACTACATGCATATTTTTTAAAATCTTACAAACTACTCAGTGATGAGAAAAAAGGTGTTCAAGATGTACAAAAATTACAGTATTGAGAGACTAGGGTCGAACAGCCTTAAGGGGCTGGTCCACCTAGCGCAAAAGTGTCGTTCGTACTTTTCTAATATCTTAATTTTGAAAAAAGTTTTGAAAATAGCATTGTTAACATTGAACTGTCTTTGAAATTTTTAGGCAACGAAATTTATTACAACAGATTATTCTATATTATTATATACTATATCCCCAAACCTATACGAGATATAATAAAAAAAATTAGTTGTGTCACATTGAGAATTTAATTTTCTTGAATATTACCAAGAAAAAATTTCAGAAAATAAAATTTAAATTTTTTTTTTAAGAATCTGCTACTTCCGGTTGTCCAATTGTTACCAAAACCTTTTCAGCTCTTCCCATTAATGTCCGATTGGGAAATACGTAGTTAAAGAAATATTAAGTCTTATAGTTTTTGAGTAATCGTCCTTCCAGCGTCCCACACACATACACACACACATACATCTACACACACACACATACATCAACACACACACAAACGCACACACAGACATCATTGTAAAAATGTTAAAATCGGATTGTAGGGACCTTAAAACATGCTTAATCATTAAAATCTGGATAAGCGATTTTTAGCATGAATCCAATTCCTTACCGAGAGGTAAAAATAGTAAATATAAATACAAATTATTGTACTAAAAATCCTCTCATACTCTGACTTTTGGGATAATAAGGATATAATACTAATTCGGGTAACATATTTTTTTTATAAAACTGTAAATTTATTCTCCATTTTCTCATTCCAAAAGACCTCGAGAGTTTTAAAGAACTCGCTCATGGTGTCCTATAACTCATAATAAACGATCAATGAAAATAATAACAAATTCAAATTATAAACATTACCATAAAAAATTGAAATTATTGCACTATAAATCCTCTAAATGTCTGACTTTTGGAATAATGAGGATCTACTATTTCGGGTAGCATAAATGTGTTATAAAAATCTATTAATTTATTCTCCATTTTCTCATTCCAGAAGTTATCATCTTTGTCGACTTTTTCTATAGACATTCCCAAAGGCGTCTATATTACAAAAAAAAACAGTTATGTACAACGTACAACTGTCCCTGTGTTTGAAAATAATAATTGTGATTCTTTTCCAGACTCAATATTTGAATAAAAGAAAGAAATGTACAGTAATTTAAAATTTTATTTTTAACTGCTTTATAGGGATTATTTTTTTTTGCTGAAAGTGGACATTTTATTGCAGTTAAACCTATTTCGTCTATAAGATCATCAAGTGTCGCTGCCAAAAAAGGATGCCTTTTATCTATTATTAAATCGAATTCTTTTATATTTAAACCACTTCCTTTTGTAAATTCCCGTTTAGCAATTAATTCCTTTTCAATTCCATAATGTGTTCACGCATTATATCTAAATGGTTTATATAAATGATTAATTACTATATTTGTACGTGTTTTAACTGTTCTTGATTTACAAATTGAGCCAAAATTAGGCGAAAAGCGAATTCTTCTTTCTGATACCCAAACTTGAGACTGACTTTGCAATTTTGTATTTAGAAATAAATGTTCTCATTCATTTGCATATTTACTAAGATTCGACAAAAACAGATACTTTTTTATCTTCCGTTACCACTAGGGAAGGAAGGTATTGTCTTTGGTCAATAAATTCGGTGGTGAGTTTTCATTGAATAAGCACGTTTTAGGGTCTTTACAATACGATTTTACTATTTTTACGATGATGTCTGTATGTGTGTGTGTGTGTGTGTGTGTGTGTGTGTGTGTGTGTGTGTGTGTGTGCGTGTTCGTGTGTGCGTGTGTATGTGACTTAAAGAATATATTATTGTCTATACGATTTGATTGCATTTTATATTTCATATTCAACAGATATAGAGTTAAAGAATAATAAAGATAAAAAAAATCATATAAAGTTCATAATTCAGCCAGCTATGCTAACTTAACCATGGAAACTGCTAATATATTCAGGTAATTCAAATTGACAGATGTCAGTATCAAGAAAATGTAAATGAATGGAAGAATAAGGGAAGTAACTCTAGTGGTAGAAGTTTCTAGATATAAGAGAGACGATTACATTGGTTTGAACATGTCATGAGGAGAGATGAATATATTAATAGAAGGTGGAAGAACCATAGGAAGACCAAATATAAGATTAAAAGACTGTATTGCAGAAGACTTGAGAGAAAAGGAACTGAATGAGGACGACACGCAAAACAAAAATGAGTGGAAGAAGAAAATAAAAAATAGCGACCCCCTAACGAATGGGAAAAACTAAAGAAGAAGAAGAAGATGTCAGTGTCAAGTGCAATTTGCATACTTTGTTAATTAAATAACTTTACTGGAAATATAGGATCTTTTGCAAGAAAAATTATGTATGGGGCGCGTGCAGTAACATGACTTTGCTGACTTTGGCAAGCAGATATGGGGACCCTTGTCAAAATGACAGCAATTAATTATGTCCATAACTGACAAGTGTTATAATTTTTCATTCAAAATTTCATAATTTTCTTATTTCATGTGGTTTGTTTGTTATCAGGAGTATGGAATTCAGCCGAGAAAGGGATTACATAATACCAAAAATTTAGAATCTTTTGCAAAAAAAATTATGTATGGAATTTGTACATAATACACAGGATTGACGGAAGGTATTGTGCTGGCTACATCAGATTTTTTAAGAAAATCTCCTTTAGTCAACCTTTCTTCTTCCCGTATTTTACACGTATAAAGAAATTTTCTTCTGGAACGAGAATTATTTTATTTCTGCCTTTGTAATTTTTTAACTGAATAATTTATTTCTATATTTTCCAGAGCTGTTTGTTTAAAAGAGATTTATTAATTGCCTTGTGAAGTTCGACGTCTGTATTTTTTGAAACTACGGCACTAGTAATGCACGACGAGGCGAGAGTACTCTCGCATCTCGTCTCGTCTTGTTGCTTTTTGCGAGACGAGATCGAAAATTCGAGGCGTGATTGATATATATCTGTGAGAAGCGAGAAATCTCACGAGATTCTCACAATAAAAATTGTGATAACAGTTAAAGCTTTGGTTCGTAACTTTAATGAAAAATGGACAGGAGAACAACACTAATTTGTATCGGTTAGTATCAGTTCAGAATGAAGAAATGTAAAATAAAAATAAATCTGTTGTGGCCAGCACAATACCTCTCGCCACTTCCGTTTTTAGTTATATAAGTATTGTATTTAACATTTCTTGTATACCTACTCTACACCAAAAATTATATTTATACCTGTTCTTTATATATAGATTTTTAAATTTTTAATTCATTCTATGAAGAAATTTTGTCCTACTCTTTAATTTTTCGAGATGTTTCCAATTCATTGTCGGGATTGACAGTATTTCTGAAAGGTATATGTAATATACCTATAATTTTAAATATTTAACTATTAATACAATAGAAATAATATATGTATGTACTTCCTAGAAAAAGTCTTCAGTAATGTATTCGGATTTCTAACACTGACATTTATCTCTCAGTTACAAACATTTTAATTTTTCAATTGGTTTCCATGGCATTATTTGGGCTGTGATATTTATAGCAATAGACCAACAGATTATTGTATATATTACATTCTTTAAATCAATAAAAGATATAATATTTTTTTTTAAATGTATCAGATGGAGAATCTAATCTTCTTTAATACTTGCAAGAACAAAAATTTTCAAAAAATAATATTTAGAAGAATTTTTTAAAACCTGCTACCTCCGCTTGTCCAATTGTTACCAAAACTATTTCAACTCTTCCAGTAATGTCCGATTGAGAAATACGTAGTTAAACAGAAATTAAGTATTATAGTTTTTGTGAAATCGTCCTTTCAAAACACACACACGCACACACACACACACAGAGACATCATCGTAAAAATGTTAAAATCGGATTGTAGAGATCTTAAATCGTGCTTATTCAATAAAATCTGGATATGCGAATTTTAGCATGAATCCAATACCTCTCGGAGAGGTAAAAAATCAGTCTTGCATCCAACAAAACTAGTTTTTCTCCAATAATTCATTCCAGTTCTTTTGTCCTTGAAAAGTTAGGGATGTTATATTAAGCTATTACTAAAACATACTTACATAAATGGTGGCATATATTTAATAATAAAGTTTACTTTTAGTTACAAAAAATATTTTTTTAATGTTTAATTAGTGTTACTGATGATAGGAATGCATTAACAGATGTTCGAGTTCGTATTGAAATAGTTTAGAAATCATAATTTTGTAATAAATTAGTTATTTTATAGGCAAATTAAATTATTTAGTAGCTTGTCACATTTTCTGGTGACCGTCAATGAATAAACATATGTTCGTATTGAAATAATTTGGTGACCAGAATTTTGTGTTTCTTCTCTTTCTCGTAAGTTGTACGATTGAAAATACATGGACAACGGTAAGACGAAGCACAATACAGAAGGAGAGGGCGGTTGAGCCTCAAACGTGGCTACGAAAGTATGCCGCGATAGAGACAAGCGATGATAGAGAGAGACAACATATAGAGCCTTATCTACATCACTGATATGTTATGAGTATTATGGAATAAAAATAAAATATATACATAAATAATCTATTTATTTAAAAAAAAACTATATAAACTAAGGTATATATTTACATTTTAATAATTATTGATAAAGATTTTAAAAAACTACCTACATACATAGTAATTATGAATTTTTTCTAAGATCCTTACATTTAGATTTTATATTTTTTTGTTGCATATGATAATATTGTCGTATTCGCATGATAATAAATTCGTGAATAATATACGAGAAGACCAATGTTTTGTGTTCAGTACAAGGAAAAGTAAAATTATAATTTTCCATTATGGTCAAGATTGTTTCATAATATACTTGATCTGAGTCTATAAATTTTGATAAATTATTTTATGCAAATACACAAAAATTAAAAATATTTGTATTTGGATGTGTTAAAAAACCCCTATTTTTAAAATCTGTCATTTTAGCTTCAGGAGGACAATTATTTTAATTTTTAAGAGCATCTATGCATAATTTACAATTTGTTCTTTTTAATAATTAATTAGGAATCCTGTATCCTATGATATAATATAATAAACAATTCGCAGTCTCCGGCTTGTAATAACTGTGATCATTATATTCTATATAGATTTCTTTATCTTCAGACACAAGTTCATCTAATTTTTGCTTTATCTGATAAATGTAAAATTGTTTATTTTTATTACAAGTCTTAAATATATTCTGAAACTCCTGTAAACATACAATACTTAAATTATCACTATTATCATTATAGGTGGGTGAATAATTTCCATATTTTGGAGGTTTAATAATTTTATAAATACTCAACATCCTATACAGCTGTAAAAATGTAATAAATGTGGGATGATCATTTGCCCCTCCTGCTTGACTATTGGTCCCAAAAAACCTCTGCCAACTTAACAACAAAATTAGCATATAATAAAATTGATACATTGACATCCAGTGCTTTCCAAAATAATAATATATTATTGCAACTAATTTATTAAATTAAAATTTTATGGTCTTTATCCTCGTTCATAAATTTTTTATTTACTTTGGAATGATCTGATGTGTATTTAGCTAACTTTGTCTGTTGCCAAAGAGTTACAATAAATTTAAATAAAGTTTATAATAACAAATTCCTCAACTCATTCTTACTTCTAGTACATCTTGATTAATTTTTGCTGTTAATACGTATCTGAAATTACACGAATTTAACAGATATGATATGGTGGAAATTAACGTAACTCGAAATCCTTCACTTGTAGATTTTGTTAAAAATTTATTAGCTTCAATAATACCTTGCTGTACCATTTTTTCCCATTCATTTAACCAGGTTAGAAAATCTGTTAATACCTTAAATTATAAAAATAATTTGTCTCCTGTAGTTCAAAATAACAAAGGTGTAATATTACCTGAAAGTCGTTACTGTACCTCTAGGTAAGGAAGGTATTGTCTTTGGTCAAAAAATTCGGTAGTGAGTTTTCATTGGAAAAGCACGTTTTAGGGTCTTTACAATACGATTTTACTATTTTTACGATGATGTCTGTATGTGTGTGTGTGTTAGTGTGTGCGTGTGTGTGTATGTGTGTATGTGTGTGTGTATGTGACCGCCGGGTCGTCAACGATATCTCCAATACTAGAATTCCAAAAATTACAATTCTTGCGTATTCCCCTTCCTTATAACCATATGCAGATTTGATTAGATTTTGGTTATAATTGGTCAACCGGAAGTACCCTCATTTGAAGATTTTAACAGTTTTTCTTGAAAAACTCAGTTAAATGTTATTATAACTTAAAGAATATATTATTGTCTATACGATTTGATTGCATTTTATATTTCATATTCAACAGATATAGAGTTAAAGAATAATAAAGATAAAAAAATTCATATATATTTCATAATTCAGCCAGCTATGCTAACTTAACCATGGAAACTGCTAATATATTCTGGTAATTCAAATTGACAGATGTCAGTATCAATAAAAAGCAAGTAATTGAATGAAAGAATAAGGGAAGTAACGCTAGTGTTAGAAGTTTCTAGATGTAAGAGAGACGATTACATTGGTTTGAACATGTCATGAGGAGAGATGAATATATTAATAGAAGGTGGAAGAAACATAGGAAGACCAAATATAAGATGAAAAGACTGTATTGCAGAAGACTTGAGAGAAAAGGAACTGAATGAGGACGACACGCAAAACAAAAATTCGTGGAAGAAGAAAATAAAAAATAGCGACCCCCTAACGAATGGGAAAAACTAAAGAAGAAGAAGAAGATGTCAGAGTCAAGTGCAATTTGCATAGTTTATTTATGAAATAACTTTACTGGAAATATAGGATCTTTTGCAAAAAAAATTATGTATAGGGCGCGTGCAGTGACATGACTTTGCTGACTTTCGCAAACAGATATGGGGACCCGTGTCAAAGTGACAGCAATTAATTATGTCCATAACTGACAAGTGTTATAATTTTTCATTCAAAATTTCATAATTTTCTTCTTTCATGTGGTTTGTTTGTTATCAGGAGTATGGAATTCAGTTGCCGAGAAAGGGAATCACATAATACCAAAAATTTAGAATCTTTTGCAAGAAAATTTATGTATGGAATTTGTACATAATACACAGGATTGACGGAAGGTATTGTGCTGGCCACATCAGATTTTTTCTAATACCTTCAATGAACGTTTTTCTATTGAGTACATCAAACACATCATTTAATTTCTGAGTTACCGCAATAGTACCCTCAGAACCTTGGAATAAATTTGGATTCTGTTCATTATAAAATTTTAAAGCGGCCACCATAGAATTACTAAAAATCTAACATTTTGTATTAATAAATTTTGCGTAAAATGTATGATTTTTACTATATACCTGTGTCGAGTATTTCACTCGCATCTTTTGCATATTTGATGGAGAAATATGGTTTGAAGTTATTTTTGGACACACTTTTAGTGATCCAGGTAAATTCATGTCATATTTATAAACGTTTTCGTAAAATTTCCAAGATATAGTACCAGAAAGGGTCTGCAACATATAAAATTTTAATAAAAACAAGTATGAAATACGTTTTAAAAATGATTACCTCTAAATTATGCGTTAACATTCTATTTCTAAAACATTTCATTCAATGTGGCGTATTAGAAAAAAAATATAGATCATCTAATGGATGCAAAATTTTACCAAACTCATTCCACATTTTCCTATTACTAGAAGCTCCATCACAAATAATGCCAACTATTTTAGCTCCTGCATTTTCCAACTTTCTAATAATTTCAATAATTTGCAAAGCCAATATACTGCCTTTAGTAGGACCTTTTGAAGCACATACACAAAGGGTTGTGAATAATTATCAGCAAGAGATGAGAACATAAAGACCAGTGCGTGGTCTGCTATGTCAGATACAGCAGATTTTTTATTATTGTTCCCAAAGTCCTGTAATCCTTGTAATTTCATACTTTGAACATTTAAATTTACTTTTGTCCTTACACACATTTCTTCAAAAATTAGGAGTCCGTGCTGTTCAAAATGATTTTTTTCTTTTAATTTTAAACAAAAAGCTTTCATAAACTCTTCATCAACTCCACACTTCAAATTTACTCTACTTAAATATCTCCTTATCGTTCGTGGGCACGGTAGTGGTAAAATATTATTTTCCCTAAGAAATCTATACATACTGGGATTTTTTATATGTAGAAGCAAACATGTTAATAGCCATTCATGGTTATACCTTCTACCAGATTTGTTTTTATTTTTACAAAAACGTAAACACTGTATAATGAGAAGCTGTTGTTGTTTTGGTATGTTCAATTTTTTTAATTCGGTTTCCAAATTAGTAGTATCAACAATCTTCATCTTAACTTTAAAGCTGTTGATCACCGATTTCAAATTATTTATACTGCTATTTAATCTTTTAATTCTTCTCTTTTGATTATTAATAATTAATTTTAAATATTTTTTAAAGCAATTCTTACTTGCTATTTTTTTTTGTTTTTCTTAAATCAGCTCTTTTTTTCTGTATCCGTAAATTTTTTGAAATCAACTGACAATATTCGCAACTTTCATTAAAATTTTGTACAAATCTGGAGCATTTTATATGTCTCCAAATATTAAATTTTTTATCAACATGTGCCGTTCTACTTTTTAATATTTCTTCTTATGAATAAAGGTTCGTATTTGGTCCACCTCTACACAAGTACAGACTGTTAAATTCATTTAAAATTTTACTAAAATCATCCAAATTATCAATATTTGATTTTAAATCGTTATTTGGAAGTTGTCCAAAACGATATATTTTAAATTACTATCTTCATTTAGAACAATTTGTTTCTTAGGAATTGGACGTCCAAATTGCAGCATTACATATTGTAACGTTTTTATTTATATGGGTGAAGTGTAAATAATCGGAGAAATATTATTTACTAAAATAATACCTTTATTAAACGAAAAATAATTAGATTAAATATTAACAAGACGATAAAAGTAACTAGCACTATGATTAAATAATTATAAACACTAAGAATATTATTAAAATGCTTACACTAATATTATTTATCTAACCAATGTTTATATCACTGCATTTATTTATATAACTATATTTATTTATCTTAACAACTCGTAGACTACTTATTTATATCACCGACTTCATTACTCGTTGCTTCAATATCACAGACTATCTTCCCGCTGTTCTCTCGACGGTATTTATACAGCCCATATCCTTCTAGAACCCTCGGACGCGACAGTGACCTGCATATAAAAGAATTAGGTCACGGCGTAATTAACATGTCTCAACGCGTCGGGGATTGCATCATCGCTCTGGTACGTTCTTTCGAAGGGATTACGTCATTGTTCGCGAACATGCTATCAGTAGCGGCGCAAGCATACTTTTCTCTCAGGGCGCACGTCACAATATTTAGTAAAAAATAAAAACTTCTCAGTTCCATTTGTTATTTTGTTTTGCGCCCATAAATCTGGTACGTGTATTTTTGATTTCCAAATTAAACTGAATAATGAATCTTGCTCTCCCGAATTATTATTTTCAATAATACTTTGTTCCTCGTGTTCAGGTGTAATCATGGCACACTGATTCGAAATTTCTAAAATAATAATAATTTGTTTGAATTGATAATTTTAATTGTAAGAAATACATACCTGTTACAACTTTCGGCTTTTTTGCAATAGATTCGGGAGAATTTGAGGGCAAATATTTATTAATAATTCTCCTCTTTTTGTAATTTTTGTCATATATTTTGGACACTTCGGAAAAATACATGGGATGGCATTCGATTTCAGTCTACAACGACCCAAAGGAATCTAAAATTATTTATAAAAATATAATCATTTAATTAACTTATTGTCATGAGTTAGTTACATTTATATATCACTAAAACCACTAACTTCATGAGCTAGTTACTTTTAAGATGTCACTAGACAAGTGTTCATGACGAAGCAAAACAACATAAATTTTGATGTATAAACAATGTTTAGAAATTTGAAATAAACAGGTAAATTAACACGATTGTTTTATTGTCAACAATAGAGACAGACCATAAACCCCTGGAAACAATATTCAAAAAACCGTTGCATGAAGCACCCCCAAGGCTTCAAAAAATGTATCTTGAAAGTATACAATACAATCCAAAAATAAAATACAAAAAATCTGTTGTGGCCAACACAATACCTCTCGCCATTCTCATTTTATCTTGCATAGGGCGCAAGCAGTTATGTGACTTTGTTGGCCTTAGCAAGCAGATATGGGGGCCCGTGTCAGAATGACAGCTGGTAATATATATAGGTGTCAAGCATCATAAGTTTTCATTCGAAACATTATGATTTTCTAAATCCATGTGGATTATTTTCCTCGACAAGTATATTCCATACTAATGGATGACAAATACTTACTTACTTAAGCCTTTCTACCTTTCGGTTAGGATGACAAATAAACAGAATATTATGAAATTTTGAATGAAAAATTATGACATATGACAATTATGTAAATAACTACTAGCCGTCATTCTGACACGGATCCTCATATCTGCTTGCCAAGGCCAACAAAGTCACATGGCTGCTCGCGCCCTATAAGTAACGAATTTAACATTTCTTGTACACACAAATAATTTAAATTGTTTCTCTTCTTTCGTTCTATGAGAAATTTTATCCTACTATTCTAATATATTCAAAATACTTCAAATTCATTGACGGTATTAGCGGTATTTCTTAAGGATATATGTAATATTGACATACCTGCAATTTAAATAAATATTTAATTAATAATACAATAATATATATTAAATGTACTCATACCTTTATTATTTGTCAATTACAAAAAATTTAATATCGCAACTGTTTTTCTGGCAACGAGATTTATTACAACAGATTACTCTATATTATTATATACTATATCTCCAAACCTATACGAGATATAATAAAAAAATTAAATGTGTCAAATTGAGAATTTAATTATCTTTAATATTTGTAGTAACAAATTTTCAAAAAATAATATTTAGAATTATTTTTTTTAGAAACTCCACTTCCGGTTGTCCAATTGTTACCAGAACCTATTCAACTCTTCCCATTACTGTTAGATTGAGGAATCCGTAGTCAAACAGGTCTTTAGTCATAGAATTTGAGAAATCGTGTCTCCAACAACCTCACACACACACACACACACACACACACACACACACACACACACACACAGACATCATTGTAAAAATGTTAAAATCGGATTCTATGGACCTTAAATCGTGCTTATTCAATAAAATCTGGATATGCGATTTTTAGCATGAATCCAATACCTCTCTTAGCGAGAGGTAAAAAGGATCAGAACTATATATAGCTGACACCCTAAGTCGTGATTGTAATTTGAAAAAAGAATGCGACAGTACCGATCAACTAAAGAAAACAATAATGGAAGGATGGCCAAACGAAAAAACAGAGCTATCGCCAAATCTTCACAAATACTGGACTTATAAAGAGCAACTGTTATGAAAATTTACTGTTTAAAAACGATAGACTGATAATACTTAGAGGAATGACAGAAACAGTTATAAAAAACTGTCAGCGTTCACACAAAGGGATCCAAGGTACCATTAAACTCGCTAGAGACAACGTATTCTGGCCCGACAAGGCAAATGACATCGACAAGTACGTAAAAAGTTGTCAGATGTGCCAAAAATATCAGAGAGCCAATCCACTAGAATCCATCATATCACAAGAAGCACCCAACCGGCCATGGGCGATAGTAGGATCTGATATTTATCAGCTAAATGGAAATCATTACTTAATAATCGCTGATGCTTATTCTGGTTTTTTGACTTTGCTAAATTACCTAACATACAAAGCACTACAGTGATTAATATACAGTCGACTCTCTCTAATTCAAACTCTCTCTTATTTGAATTTTTCTCTAAATCGAATTATTTTTTTGACACGTACAACTGTATAAACTTTTATATGTAAAAATTATTCTTTAAATCGAATTTTTTTAATTCGAACTTTCCTTTAATCAAATTAATTTTTGGGCATTTGTCATCAATTTCAATGAAATTTGACTCTCTATAAATCTAAATTAGATACAATTCTTAGACGCGATCGTCCCCGAAGAAATCTTCAAAAAGTTCCAAAATGTAGAAGCGTACTTTGAAAAACAATCTTACAAAAAAATATTAAAACAAACAAAAATTTCAAATTTCTTCAAGCCTCTGTAATTGTATGTATTACATTTTTCCGTTATATGAACATAATAACTGAATAAACTTTTTTTTTCTATTTCATATATATATATATATATATATATATATATATATATATATATATATATATATATATATATATATATATATATATATATACAGGGTGTTAATAAAAAAACTTTACACACTTTAGCAGGTGATAGTAGAGATGAAAACAAGAAAAAAATTCTAATACACTTAGGTCCAATACTCATTGGTTTTTAGAAAATTTATGTATGGAATTTGTACATAATACACAGGATTGACGGAAGGTATTGTGCTGGCCACATCAGATTTAACAACTAAGGACTCTAGGTGTTTACGATCAAGTGCGTGAGTCTCTTCGACGACGGCTGCAACTTTGTTTACAATTGATCGTATATATATATATATATAATGGGTGATTTTTTAGCTATTATCTTTTTGGCAACACTGGTTTCAACAGCTGACGCACATTTCGTGTTTTGTTTTACTGTCAAACATCTTCACTTTGGTCTATAATTTAACCATGAATCGTCTTACAAACGAACAACGCTTGCAAATTATTGAATTTTATTATCAAAATGCGTGCTCTGTTAGGAAAGTTCATCGCGCGCTTCTTCCATTTTATGGTCAGTTTAGTCGACCCACTGAAGCGGCTATTCGAGCTATTGTGACTAAATTTCGCACCAAATTTACATTGTTGGACATTAAACCACCAACACGCTTACGTAGAGTGCGAACTGAAGAAAATATCGCAGCTGTATCGGCCAGTGTTAATGATGACCATCAATTATCGATTCGTCGCCGTTCGCAGCATTTGGGCCTCTGTTACTCAACGACGTGGAAAATTTTGCGGAAGGATTTAGGTGTGAAGCCTTTCAAAATACAGCTGGTGCAAGAATTGAAGCCGAACGACCTACCGCAACGTAGAATTTTTGGTGAGTGGGCTCTTGGAAAGTTGGCCGAAGATCCACTTTTTTATCGAAAAATTGTGTTCAGCGACGAAGCTCATTTTTGGCTCAATGGGTACGTAAATAAGCAGAATTGTCGATTTTGGAGTGAAGATCAGCCAGGAGAATTCCAGGAGCTACCAATTCATCCAGAAAAAGTCACAGTTTGGTGCGGTTTATGGGCCGGTGGCATCATTGGACCGTACTTCTTCAAAGATGATGCGAATCGTAACGTAACTGTGAATGGTGAGCGCTACCGTGAGATGATATCCAACTTTTTTTTGCCCAAAATGCAAGAGCTTGACTTGCATGACATGTGGTTTCAACAAGACGGTGCCACATGCCACACAGCACGCGTAACAATGGACTTATTGAGAGGCGAGTTCGGTGAACATTTTATTTCACGTTCGGGACCGGTCAATTGGCCGCCTAGATCGTGCGATTTAACGCCTTTAGACTATTTTTTGTGGGGCTATGTTAAAGCTCATGTCTATACAGCCAAGCCCGCTTCAACTGACGAATTGGAAGACAACATTGAGGCATTTATTCGTGAGATACCGGCCGAAATGTTGGAAAGAGTATGCCAAAATTGGACTAAGCGGATGGACCATTTGAGGCGCAGTCACGGTCAACATCTGCATGAAATAATCTTCAAACATTAAATTATATGGACCGTACTATCGATTTCAATAAAGATTTCATTAATTTTTCTGAATTTTATGTGTTTTTTTTAAAAAAACTTTCCTATAGCTCTTAAAAAATCGCCCGTTATATATATATATATATATATATATATATATATATATATATATATATATATACAGGGTGTATCAAGATAATGGAACAGTACATTTTATTCATGTATATGAAAAGTTACACACAAAGTGATTATGATATTTTGTAAGGCATAGAGGGGAACACATTTTCGCATAACTATTATTATTTTGAAGCCAGTGGTACTCAATTTATGGCTCAATATTACATTTTTTGGCACTATATATTTTTTATTAATTCATTAAATAAAGAATTTTCTTCTGAATTCAACGATATAATATCTCATATCCTTACATTGCGAAAAAAATGATAAAAATTAATTCAAAGTTAATATCTCATTTCTATTTTAAACATTAAAACAAAAGAAAATTATCTGTCATTTTCGTATTTCACTGTTATCCATTATTATAATTAATTTAATTTGCATTACCTTTGTAATAATTAATTTAATAATGGGAGCAGATTCAACAAATACTGATTTTATTTATTGATGCAAGATCCATCAAAATGCATTCCTAGCATGGAATTTATTTACAGAAATTGATCCTAATTACGCAAAACTTAATAATAATTACGCGAAATAAAAAAAAACGAAATTTGGAACATTTCAAAAAAATGTAAAGGTATGATGTTATTATATTGTTGAATTCAGAGGAATATTCGCTATTTAATGAGTTAATAAAAAATATATGATGCCATTTAAAAAAATATAACATTGATCCATAAGTTGAGTATCACTGGCTCTAAAATAATAATAGTTATGCCAAAATGTCCCCCTCCCCTATGTTTTACAAAATATCTTAATCGCTTTTTTGTGTAACTTTTCATATTCACGAATAAATGGCACTGTTCCATTATCTTGATACACCATATATATATATATATATATATATATATATATATATATATATATATATATATATATATATATATATATATATATATATATATATATATATTCTATGTAATTTATACAAATTTCCATTTCATTTTCTTTTAGTCTCTCTAGTTCGAATTCTTTCTAATTAGAACAAAATACCCCTTACCATTTCGATTTAGAGAGAGTCGACTGTATTAAAAAAATGGTTTTCATTACACAGTATACCAGACCAATTATTAACAGACAATGGAAGGCAGTATACTTCAGAAGAATTCAAGACATTTCAAAGTGCCTGGAACTTTGAACACCGTCTCTCCAGCCCAATGTTCCCAAGATCCAATGGCCTAGCAGAAAGGTACGTCCAGGAAGCAAAAAACCTCTTAAAAAAAAGGTATAGACGAAAAAACAGACGTTTTGTTAGCACTACTACACCACAGAAATGTTCCAAGGGATCAGGTAGGATCACCTGCCCAAAGACTAATGAGTCGTAGAACTAAAACGTTGATACCGACTCACGAAAAATTATTATTACCAAAAGTAATAGAGAAAGTACAATCAAGATTGAAACAAATAAAGAAAGTCGAGAAAAAGTACGCAGATAAAAAAACAAGAGCCACTGAAAATCATGAAGAATTGGAGGAAATGCTTTACAGAAAACAAAAACAAGCAACCATCGTAAAGAAGGGTCCTGAACCAAGATCCTATACAATCAAAACACCAGACGGAGCGACGTACCGGAGGGGTTAACCACTACCTGAAAATTTGTACACTGATTTCCAAAAATGGAAATATTTTATAATATATTTCCATATTTCCGAATTTCCAGCAGTATTTCTACTTATTTCCGGAATATTCTAGTATTTCCGAAATATGTTAATATTTCCGTACAATTTCTAATATTTCCTTACAATTTCTAATATTTCCTTACAATTTCTAATATTTCTATATTATTTTCAATATTTTTTTAATGTTTCCAATAGAAGGAATATAAATTAAATCAAGATTCGTCTCAGTGTCACGAGAGAATTTGTTGAAAATATTGATAATATATGAATAACTAAATTTTAAATAAAACTCTAAGCATCATGTTTTAATACAATATGAATATGTATATCAAAAGTTAGGTTAGCAGCACACACAATGTGTCACAAAAATTCATTATATTCTCTCTTTAAATATAAGCTAGTGATATGATTAATAAGGGAACACACGTATCGTCCTAATGTTCATACATCGCCCTGTTTATTTCTTGTTTCATTCGGTTTCCTAACGTTCAAATCTTGACCATGAAGTTGGCGCAAATGACTTCGCGCGCACACAATTTAAAAATTACACTCCGGAGTACAAAATGTACCTAAAAATTATTTATTGAATTGGAATAGGTAGAGTTATTGTTAGTATTTTTTATTTAAAGTTTGTACTGCGGAGTGTACTTTTTAAATTTTAAGCGCGCGAAGTTCATCTGCGCTAACTTCATGGTAAATATTTGAACGTTATGAAACTGAACGAAATAAGAAACGCACAGGGCGATGTATAAACATTATGACGCTGCATACCTAGCCGATTAATAATCGAAGATAATTGTTTGTGAAACCGAGAATATCATCGACGATAATCATATCACTTGTTACATTACGTATGAATATATTTTTTATGTATTTTTAACGGAATTCTTAATTACTTTATATTTTTTTGTAATATTCACTCTATCACATCTATTAATTTGAAATGGGTTATTTCCAATTAAGTATATTGGCGCATAAAAAAAGTCTTTTTCAACATAATATCATTATGATGTGACCAAATAGAACTATCTAAGCTTTCTTTTAAAGATTTTATTTTGTATTTCTCATTTTCTTTGTTAATAACTCTGCCAATGTACCAACTAGAGTCATAATAAATAGCATAATAATTGTCATTGTCGATCCTTAATTCAATTTTCTTCATTTTCGGAATCAGTATCAAAATTTTCTTTGAATGTTTCACTTTTCACGCTAATTGTACATGAACTTTCTGAATCACTATACGTGTCGTCAAAATCAGCCGACACATTAATTATTTTGCAAGGTTTTTTCGGAGCTGCAAAATTTGTTTCACTTTGAGATTATTTTTTTTTAAATTATTACTGTTTGAATTAGTACTTCTCACACCGTGCACACGATAAATTCTGTCTGTTGATAATGGCTTTTTATTAGAAAAAAACCAACAGAGGGATGATTTTCGAACAACAGTTTTATTATTCAACAAAACTTTAAGTACATTCACGTTTTGCACTGAATTGATGATGCGTTTAACACATACTCAATAGTATTTCTACAATATTTCTTAAATATTTCGGAGTATTTCCGAATATTTCCAAATATTTCACAATATTTCCGAGTATTTCCAAGTATTTCCATGTATTTCCGAATATTTCGTTGTATTTCGAGTATTTCTATGTATTTCGGAAATATAGTTTATAAAATGTACACTGATTTCCAGTGGTGGTTAACCCCTCGGACGTACCGAAGTAATTCATGGTTTATTAAAAGTCGTACAACAACAACAACCAACAATGAAGAAAAACAAGATCCAGCCATGCCAGACTCAACCACAAGTCCGCGACAAATTGAAATAACATCGACCGAATTTATCACTCACTCTGTTTATTCCATCACTCCATGTTCTTATAATATCTTCTTCACAAAAATGTTTTTCACAAACAAAGTCTTTCACAGATAAAATTCTGTCCTTTCTGGGAATTTGTCTCTACTATTTTTCTAACAAATCTAAGTCTTTAGGTACGGAAAACACGCTTATTTTATTTTTATTATTATCATACCCACTGGTGCACATAGGAACAAAACATTTTTTACCCATTTTAATAATTAAATGATTTAAAACTTATTCATATATCGATGTATAGTTCGTATCCAAATGTGTACTAATTAAAAGAATATCGACGGATGATGGATAAATTGAAGGAAATAAAATATACTCCTTGTTGCAAACGTTTGGGATTTTTATTAATCCATCCTCAGTGCTACAGAGGAAAGGAAGAATAAATCGTTACAAAGTAAAATACAGCAAAAGCCCAGCAATAATTACACATTAATAAATAAATAATGCTTACCAATAGAAGATTGTTACAATAATTTTTTAAGTTTTTTAAATACATGAAGTGATACATGTGACAAAATTAGTTGAAAAAATATACATTGTGCTTTCTGCTGCAGTGTAAGTACAACTGCGAGAGAAATATACAGAAAATTAACAAATAAAAAATATACAATGTTACCAGTACAAATTGGTTATAACACAAAAATATCTGTTGGTGTGTATATTGGCGCAAACTTTAAACTGTATACTAATTTGGTCGTTTGTTGTGATCTAAAATATTTTGATAAATTTTATTCAGGTATTCATATACCCCCATCAACACAATATTTAAGCCGGCAAGAAATGAGTCAGACTAACGAAGTGACGAACACAGCTCACGAAGGTTAGACTCTATCTCCTGTCTCTATCTACGTATTTACTGTTTCACTTACGGCATCAATTCGTTGCCATTTGTATATCAGGCCCGAAATACGAAGTTGCGACTGGTGTGAACTTGTCGTCTCTTGTCGTTAGTTAGTAAGTACGTAGTGCGCATGTGCTTATTTTTACAGCAAGACTCTCGCTCGCGAACGAGAAGAGGCCCAAAGCGAGAGAGAGATTACAGATCCGAAAACGAGACGAGATCGATATTTTTTATTTCTCGATTCGTCTCGTCTTGCGTGCATCACTATGCTCAATGTACACTTTAGTTGCGCAAGTGATAACCATAGAATATTTGAATATTATTTAAAGAGGTAAACGATACATTTTTTTTTTTTTAGAAATATTTGTAATGTCGTTGGTGATTTGCAACAAATTTAGTTTTTTTTATCTTGATTTAAGACTTTTTTTTATTGCCCAAAAAATGTTTAGACTACTACGATTGTGCATCCATCCTTGATGCGTTTATACCTAGTTGATAGTTGGTGAATTGTCGATGGAAAGTTTGAATTCCAACACAAAATATTCGCTTGTACTCAGTGAAAAAAATAATGTCATGGATTTGTTATCACATTAACATTTGTAAAATTTGTAGATGTTCCAAATCCACCAAAATTATTAAATTCTACTAGGAAAAGTAGAGTCAAGGTAATTAATTGGTACCTTCCTGCATTTATTAAACTAAATTACATTTTAAATATATATAAGTATATGGATTCTATCACATAATACCTAATAAGTAGATAAACAATAGATAAAAAAAATCCGAGTTAAAAAGTAAAATTTTACAGTTGGAAGAGGAATTGGAAAATAAAAACGATGCGCTATTACAAATGAAAGAAGAATTGAAAAATAAAAACAATGCCGCATCTAAATTTTTAACAGATGAACAATTCAAAAATTAAAAATCGAAAACAAGTATAGTATTGGATGGAGTTCTGAAGTAATATTAAAAGGTCTGAAATTAAGATTTGAGCCTGAAAAGAACGGTTACATGTTTTTACGCAATACTGGATTCCTGCACCATCATACGAGTATCATACCCTAATTAAAAGAATCTAGCAAGTAAAAATTTAAGGGGCGCAAAATTTCCTGCATTTTTTTTTTTAAGTTATCTAGTTTTAAATTATTTGACCATATTTTATGAAATAGTATAAATCTCAAAAAGAAATATTGCATTTAAAAAGTATCTCCGCAGGTCTGAAAAGTCGGAATGTAGGTACGAGTATGAGTAAACAGAGAAAAGAAAACAGAAATGGTTACTGAGCCGTTTGTTTAAATTTCATTTTTTTATGTGTTCATGTTACATATAGTTTATTTACTTTTAAGAAAAGAAAATCTTTTTATTTTATTTCTGACGAGTTCAATTTTGACTGATTATTTTAATTTCGTTTTTTGACATTGTATATAATAATATGGTTTATTTAGTTTTCGACTAAGGTTAAATTTATTTTTGCTAGTTGTTAATGCTGCTACAGGTATAGGTTTAAGAGTATGCACGATATTTTCAGATATTGGGGCAAGTTCCTTGGGAGGAAAGAAAATTCAGTTTCACGCAAGAACCTACAGCGGACGGCTCTCATTTGCTTAAAAAAATTGGAAATCTGCTATCGAAAAATATGAAATTTTTCTTTCCAATGATATTTGTAAATAAAGAAGATTTACCCACGCATATTGTTATTGGTAAATATGTTACACATCTATGGAATAAAGAAATGAAAAAGAATTGCGGTTATTACATCATCTTTCACAAGATATAATCAATCCAAGTCATTTTTCGAAAATGATTGTAGAATATGTTATGAAATACATATCTCTCGAAAGACAGCAGTTATACAAAAGAAATGCCCTCAGATGCATTGTCCATAACGTGGTTTATACGATTATTATGCTAGTGGTTTGCAGTTATAAATTTGAAAAAACGGATGTCTATAACGGCAAAAAATGTACGTAAGACAAGATTTTATAAACTATTTTATACAAATTATTGAACAAACGGTAAATGTCAAGGGCTGGAAGCCCTTGAATACGGGAACAATTTCATTATATCTCGTTCATATCTGTAGCTACCAGGTGTTTCGATCGAGGCTACAATTTTTTGCTTGGTTCTCGATTGAGCCAAGATGCGCTAGGAATTTTTTTTTTGCGAGTAAGGAGAAGATGTGGCATGAAAACTAGTGCACTGCATGTTCTAAGAGCAATCAAACTTGTATGATTGGCTTAGTATATATCAGAAATAAAAATGACTAATTATTTTTCTGACAGCGATCACCACCTTCTAGATTATTCGGAGACACATATATCTGAGAGTAATAATAGACGCAATATTATGAATCTAATGATAATAATATATTAGATCTTGCTAATAATATGTTTACACAAAGTGATAAAACAAATACAGTAGAGACCCTTTAATCCGTATCTACGTTAATTCCAACGTCCACTATTCCGAACATCGGGTAGAAGTACGGTAATCCGAACAAGGACTCTTTAATGCGAAATGTCGGATAAAATATCTCCGAACGCAACAACTAGAACGTGTGATTCTTGGAACAAAATATCAAATTTTGTTTCAGATTCCACCCCTGGAGTGATGGGATATCGTAACCATTTCAGACCGACAGCTGGTGAATGTATTGTAACGTTTATTTATATGGGTGAATTGTAAAAATTAGAGAAATATTATTAATTAAAAAAATACGTTTATTAAATGATATATAATTAGGATAAGTATTAAAAAGATAATTAAAATAACTAACACTATGATTAAATAATTATAAACACTTATTTAAGATTAAGAATATTTTAAATACTTAAACACTACGATTATTTATTTAAATAACATTTATATCACTATATTTATTTATACAACTACATTTATTTATGTTCACAACTTGTAGACTGTTTATTTATATCACCAAATTCATTGCTCGTTGCTTTTATGTAACAGGACTGTTTTCGCTGGCTTTGGCGACGGGTTATATAGCATATACATTGAATAGAAAGGATCAGTCCACCGGATGTAATTAAACCAGTCTAGACGCGTAAGGGTTTTCCCCCGCCGGAGATTACGTCATCGCTCGGGAATATTCTACCAGTGACGGTGCTCGCATACTCTTAAGTCAGGGGCGCACGTTAGAGTATATACATACATTGTTTAGTACATACTAATACAATGGACAATAATTCGCCGACTGGGGATCAAACAGAAATGAACACCCGAAATAAACAAAAAATTTAGATGTTTTTCAGAATTAATTATTTTTTATTCAACATGATGTTTACATCCCAATAACAGAATAATATTACATAGCAATATGAACAGGTAATGTAAATACATATACAAGAAAAAAAAGCTAAAAAGTTACAATAATAATTCAGTTTTTTGTTTCTATTTCTTCTAGTGTCTTCAGTGTAATTTGTTGTCTGAAGTACCATAATAAATATTTCAAAACTTTCTAAAGTGACGGTATTTACACTTATCCACACAAATTCAGTAATCCGAACAAATCGTTAGTCCGAATACCCCCATACATTTAGCATTTTGGATTATAGGATCTCTATCGTATACTTGCAGGAAGTTGTGTAAATTATGTTTTAAAGCGTAACATAAGCAAAAGTTGCAAGCAATTTATTGTATCGCAAAAGATATCTGAATTTTATTCCGAACTAGAATCTTTAACAGAGTGCCTCAATCTAGGTGGACTTGAAAATGTTTTCCCAATAGTATACAGCCTCGTCGAAGAGACAGAGCTCATTATATACGAAAATAAAAATAAAATATTCAGCAACAATTTATCCTTAGCAGTAATTCAAGGAAAAAACGAAGAAAAATATTCTGAAATATTTTGTAAATGCTGCAATATACTTTATGATCTACATAAGTATATGACAGTAAGAGGGTTGCCGATTCGAAATTTTGAAATATCAAAAAGAAAAAAAGTTTCCGATGAAAATCGGTTAACAAAAGACAAAAATTGTAAATATAATAGAATAACATTTATTAGTATTTTGTATTACCAATATTGAATAAAATCGCAATAGAACGGGAAATTTTGTATTTTTATAAATCTTTTACACGAATAATTATTTAATATACCATACTATTTATTTATTTTTCACAATGAAAAACATACGACAATATTTTGAGGTATTTTTTATACTTTATATCTACACAAAATACATCAGGATCAAATTTACTCCCTCCTTAAATTTTATTTGGTAGTGAATTTAATAATCCATATGACATTCAAATTTCTGACAGTATTGTTAAATGAATCATAAAATAATTGTAAATAATAAATTTACCGTAAAAATAAAATTTAAATGAATAATAAATTTCTTTAGAAATATCTTATTATTTGGTCATTTTAAAACTAATTTATATACTTTAATATTGCAGTTTATATTTTTTTACTCAAATATAATTCAAAATAATACTTAACAAAATGTTCAAATAAAATTTAATTATCCAAAGTAATTTGTAGTAAACAAAACAGCGAAATAACAGCGATTTGCATATACCAGCAAAGCAATTGTTGAAATAATGATCCAAAATGGCGGGCGAATCAGTTACCTTTTTATACAGTATGTAGCTGTAGGCGCGAGCAACCGGCGCGGGAAATGAAGACTCTGGTCTCCTGATCCTTTGTATTCGATGTTATTATCGTATAGTAGAGTGGAGAATATTCTAGAAAAACGACGCCGGACTATATAAACCCCGTCAGGGAAGACAGTCGGACATTCTGATATAGATACGCATCGTGACATAAATAGTTGGTGATATAAATAGTCTACGGATGGTGAACATAAATAAATATACTTAGGAAAATATTGTTTGAATAAATAATCTTAGTGTTTAAGTGTTATATGGTTTTTCAAAAATATAAACGAATAAAAAATACAACAAATACAAATGTATATAATATTTTCTTTTATATATGTAATTATATTATATTATTTATGTAAAAAATGACAGCACGGATAAGTCACGCCAAGACGGCGAATTTGAAAGTAGAATTTATTTTTGACTGATATTGTGATGTTTGCCGGCCTTGTATTAATAGCGTAGACTACGGTTTTACAAGGGTTTTACATTTAATCTGTCAAAATAAATTATAACCTACAACAATGCAAATATTGCTATTATAATTTTATTAATTTAATTTTTGTTAAGCATTTTCTAATCTGCTATAAAACAATAAAAGGAAAATAAAACAAAAATTATAGCTAATTAATGATTATGACCGGTAAAATGTCAAACGTTTGTTTATCTTTTCGTTTAAATGCCATGGCTATTTGGCTAGTGCTATTAATACGAAATTGAATAAATTTAATGATTAATTTGTGGGTTTAAAATTATACATAATTTATATGTATTCGATATTATTTCTATTGATACTACAACTATTGTTATCAGTCAAAACGCGGGGTAGTAGTCTGCAAAAAACTGATTTCCCATGTTAATCTCCAGTGTACACCTTGGAAAAAAAACCACCAGATATATACTACCCAATTCGAGTCCAAACATAGTTATTTACAAAGTATTTCATTCATGTGACCCCTGTGATTCATTCGTGGCGAGGGCTTTTACAGTCCGTACGATGTAACTTGGCAAGGCAAAAGAATGTAATTCAGTTCACTATTCCTAAGTTGCGTTTTGTCAAATATTTACTTTTACTTCGATGCCACACAGCTTGAGAACTGAAATAGTGATTTTACAATGTTTTATTGCCTTACATAAAGCAAATTTCACCCTAATACACTCAAACTCGGGGTTTCAGGTACTTTTCAACCCAAGAAGTTATATTCATACATAAGCGTTGCTGCTTTTTTTCAATAGCAATAGAAACTTTATTTTCTTAACTTAATTAATTTAAAAAATAATTAATTATAATATGATTTATATAATAAATAACTCATTCCAATATTTGTAATATTTTTTTTTTTTTGTAATATTCCCCATTACCGCAGTGATAATGTGAATTGCCCCAACTTGCCAAGTTACATCGTACGGACAGTATTGACAGTATATTCGACATTAGTATTCGGACACTTTTTACTGTTTTGGCATCAGTAACAAGTGCCAGTATATTGATGCCTCGTAAATGCCCACTATAGTTAATATACGAGTATGTCGCCATTACCCAAATATGCGCTAAAAAGCAAGCATAACATTGAACGAAGGAGTTTTATGATTTGAGACTCTACTTTCGTAAGGTCAAATATTACGTCAAATATCTCAAATTGGAATTAGTATTCGTCATTAAATTCAGATTAATTGTATAAGAAAATATTCATTATTTCATGTTAGTAATTACTTTTTACCTTCCGTCACCTTTAGGTAAGGAAGTTATTGTCTTTGGTCAAAAAATTTGATGGTGAGATTTTAGTGAATAAGCACGTTTCAGGGTCCCTAGAATACGAATTTATCATTTTCACGATGATGTCTGTGTGTGTGTGTGTGTGTGTGTGTGTGTGTGTGTGTGTGTGTGTGTGTGTGTGTGTGTGTGTGTGTGTGTGTGTGTGTGTGTGTAACGACTTTTTCATAGACGATAACTCCAACACTACACTTCTAAAATTTATAATTTTTTCGTATTCTTTTTCTTTACATCCATATAAAAAGCTGATTAGATTTTGGTTATAACTGGTCAACCGGAAGTACCCTCATTTGAAGATTTTAACAGTTTTTCTTGAAAAAACGCTGTTAGTATCATAATCATTAAAGAATATTTATTCTATTATCTAAACGATTTGATTTTATTTTATACTTCATATTCAATGGATATAGATTTAAACTATTATAAAGAAATACAATTTCATAAATCAGCCAGCTATGCTATAACCATGGAAACAGCTACTATATTAAGAAAATTTTAATTGACAGATGTCAGTGTCATTGAAGAAAAAATGAATATGTGGCAGAGAGAGGAGGATGTTGAGATGGATGTTGGAGAAGACACGGAAAGATAGGATAAGCAATGGGAGGATAAAGGAAATGGCTCGAGTGATAAAAGTTTCTAGAAAGATACAAGAGAGACGATTACATTGGTTTGGACATGTCATGAGAAGAGATGAATAATATATTGGAAGAAGAATGGGCAGCTTAGTAATAGTATATAGAAGAAAAAGAGGAAGATTAAAGAGAAGATGGTAGGATTGTATTGCGAAAGACGAGAGAAAAGGAACTGAATGAGGACGAGAAATAAAACAGAAATAAATGGGAGCAGAAAATCAAGAACAGTGACCCGTAACGAATGGGAAAAGCTAAAGTCAGTGTCAAGTGTAATTTAATTAGTTTGTTTATGAAATAATTTTACTGGAAATATAGAATATTTTGCAAGAAAATTTATGTATGGAATTTTTACATAATAACACACAGAATTGACGGAAGGTAATGTGCTGGCCACATCAGATTTTTTCTATTCAAATTCCTATTTATCAGAACATTACTTTTCGCTATTTCAATTTTTATTTTATTTGTCACATGTGATATCCTTTAAAATCAGACTTTTTTATCTAATAGATTCCAATATTTACCATACAGAATGATTCATAACAGGCGTGTCAAAATTAAATTAAATATTGGGGTTTTCGTCTTGAGTAAAAATGTTATATGACGGTATGTCCGAAAATGTTTTGCTGCAATGTTACAGCCCTTTGAAGGTGCATCGCAACATTTTTATTAATACGAGTAACTTTGGTACTAAAAAATAAATTAATAAATAAGTATAGTGTGTTAAAAAAAACCAACTTGAAGTAGGCTACGAACAAAAAAACGTATGTCTGATCATTATTCAATTAAAAGTCAAATTGTCAAAACTGATTTTGAAATAGAATTTTAAGAAGAATGGATAATAAAGAAGGATACGTTTGTTCGTTTCGCTATTCTGCGTCTACCGTAAACCGCGGCGGTGAAATATGATGTTCTATTTTCATGGCAATCTCTAAATGGCCAAAAAGTACAACTTTTATTTTACCTCTCTCTCGCGCGAACGAAACGCATGCAACCAATAACTTCTTAAATGCAGTTTTTAATTCTGAACACTTTTTTATATTTACACTTTTGTTCTAAAATAAATAGGGTAGAAATTACAGCCATATGATAATTTTACCAGTGTTATTACTTATGGTTCAGTATACACCCGGGTATATTTGTAACGTAAAAACGAAAAAATAAAAATAAACATATATCTCAACTTAGAAATTTATAAAGATATTTAAAACTTAAAAATAAGAAACTAACTTACTATATTGTTATTATTTTTTTTACTTTAATTCGTGAAAAAGCTGGACACAAATAAAAGCCGGCCGGACATTTACATTTTTGTGAAAAAGCCGGACATGTTTTATCACCCTACGTATAGGCAGTATCTTAGAAAACATTTATATATACCTACTATATGTATTATGTATTGAATATACAGGGTGTCCCTTAACTTCGAGCAAAAACTTTAAGGGCATATAGTACTGACCAAAATGAATAAAAAAGCTTCATCAACATAGGAATGATCTTCAACTGTTTCCGAGAAAAGCGAAAAATCTAAGAAAAACTGACAAAGATAGCGATCGAATAAAATTTTGTCTATGTCAGTAAAAAGACTATAAAAAACAATAAAATTTTATATGAAACATTTTTCTCAATTTCTTATAGTTACGTAGTTATATGAAAATTAAATATTGACCAAGGTCGCCACAACATTTCACTTTTGATTTTTATAAAATAACAAAAGGCCATCTAAGATTACCTCTCAAAGGTAAACAAAAAGTCTCAATTAATCAAAATCGTAATTCTTATAGTTTTCGAGATAGCAAAGGTAAATCTCGTAAAAACTCATTTTTCACTGCGTTATATCTGGGAAACTATTAAAGATCGGACACATTTTGACTGAGCTTTTTTTACTCATTTTGATCAGTATTATATGCCCTTAAAGTTTGTGCACCAAGTTAAGGGACACCCTGTATGTAATGTAACGTTTATTTATTTGGATGAAGAGTAAAAATCAGAGAAATATTAAAATGTGGCGTCGCTCGCATACTCTTAGTTCAGAGGCGCACGTTACAGTAATATGGTTAAATTAATTAAACATCTATTTGTACATAACATGCCCGTTTGCAGAAACGTTCATCAACGCTTTATTTAATTAACGGATCATCAAAATGAACAAATACTAATCAATTTATTTGTTCTTATAACATTTAAATTATTTGTATAAAAAAAATCGTGTTGCATTTGTTCGTTTTGATAATCCGTTAATTAAACAAATATACTTATATAATTTTATATCTATAGAACCCAGAAATTTGTTGTAACAGTGTGGCAGGCAGTTATAGCGTCTCTTGGTCCCCACTTGGTCCGGAATATTAACAAAAATCGTACTTTTCGGATAACTTTTCTATGCATATAATTTTTATTCTGAAAAAAATCATATGTAATCTCAACTTCAAACTGTTCACATTTTTTTCGGAAGTGTTTCAAAATTTGAGTTCAAATCTGACCAACATAATACCTCCCGCCATTCAATTTTTATTCTGATCGCGAATCCGGTTCAATTCCCACCAACACCAAATATTTCGAATTTTAAATGGCACAAAATTGATCCCTGTGGTGCATTCTCCACGCCAGAAATGAGTGCCCGTGAGGCGTCGCTTGGTGAACGCCCGCACAAAGCAGATTAGCACACCCAGCAATGGGTAATATGCTGTGCTGATATATTTTTTATTTTTTATTTAAATACATACATGTATATTTACTAATGTTGGAAACTATGTATATTAAGTTCCTTTCCATATAACTATTGTTGTATTTGCAATTTTCTTTTTATTTGTGTTTATCTTTAAAACGTAAACTCCGGGATTTATAAAATTGAAAATTATTAATTTATCTATAAAATATATAGAAAAATTATTAATGTATGCCAAATTTAATAATCTTTAATTTTCATAATAACTAAAATCGTGAAAAATTACATTTAAAGGTATTTCTGGAAGAAAAACAATTTTCAAGTTTCAAAGAAAACTGGAGATTTTTTAAATATTTTTTTGGAACTGGTTTCATGGGGTCATTTCAAAAAAAAAAATTCGTTGTTTTTTTATAAAATCATGAAATCCGTCTCATTTAATAAATATAATAATACAAAAAAACATGAAATATGCGACTTTTCATTCATAAATTTGCTAATAAACTTTCGCGGCTGTAAAATTCGTAACGTCACGGCTTGTTACTCACACAATATGTTGCTGTCACAAAATCAAACTGAGAATTGATAACCCAAACAATCATTTTTCCGAACACAACCGGTAGAGGGCTGCTGCCGCATCCGACAAGCCGTGACGTATAGCCGTGACGTCAGCGTCCAAATATTTGATATTTAAGACAACTTTAAAAAAATCATATCTCTGATTGTAAAGACTTGTAAGGTGTAAAACATACACCTACATATTTAATTTGACCTATTCTTTCAAGAAAAAAATAAATTAGAAAATGTGAAATGACCCCATTGTAGAGTTTGCAATTTCAGCAAAGTTGGCTCTGTACATTACAAAATACAAACGAAACAACTGTCAAGTAACAATTTTCTATATGATCTGTGTTGCTGTGACGAATGCTGCCACCAACGGTGGACTAAGTAGCTAACATTTTTTTACTAGTACAATAATGAACAACATTGTTGTACTAGTAAGAAATGAATATCTTCTATAGTGTGTGTACAGTAGCATAATATGAATATTATAATACACTTGAAGAAAAAATAGTATATGTTATTCGGAGTAGAACGCCCTTTTGTGTTTTATCCAGCTTGCCTGGCCTCGGCTGCAATAGCTGGGTTCAACACGAAAAGACCGCTTTCTACTCCTAAAAACACAATATATTACTGAGCTTCAAGTAAAGTGCGATTTCCGGTTATCCGACATATACCAAAATATAATGCGGCTTGTTTCCATATTAGAATAAGGTCGAAATTCAAGGTTTCAAAATTTTCCGAATGATACACACACACATACACTTCAAAATAGAGATGGAAATGTAAAAAAAGAATCTGATATGATTCTATACAAATTCCATACATAAATTTTATTACAAAAGATACTAAAATTCCAATAAAATTATTTCATAAACAAACTATGTAAATTGAACTTGACACTGACATCTTCTTCTTCTTTATCTTCTCCCATTCGTTAGGGGTCGCTATGTTTTATTTTCTTCTTCCACTCATTTCTATTTTGCGTGTTGTCCTCATTTAGTTCCTTTTCTCTCAAGTCTTCCACAATACAGTCCTTCTATCTTATCTTTGATTTTCCTCTGTTTCGTCAACCTTCTATTACTAAGCTATTCATTCTTCTTCCAATATATTCTTCATCTCTCCTCATGACATGTTCAAATTAATGTAGTCGTCTCTCTTGTATCTATTTAGAAACTTCTATCACTCGACCCGTTATTCTTTCATTCCTTATCTTATCTTTCTGCGCCTTCCCCAATAACTATCTCAATATTCTCATCTCTGCCACATTCATTTTCTTTTCATTGACACTGACATCTGTCAGTATTTTTTTCTTAATATCGTAGCTGTTTCCATGGTTATATCATATCTGGCGGATTTATAAGATTTAATTTCTTTATATAATTTTTTAACTCTATATCCATTGAATATGAAATATAAAATGTTATCAATTCGAATAGATAAGAATATTATTTAATATTTATAATAACATTAAAGGTCAAAAAAATATATTTAACTGCGTTTTTCAAGAAAAACTGTTAAATTCTTCAAATCAGGGTACAGGTTGACTAATAATAACCAAAATATAATAAAGTCTGCATATAGAAGTAAGGAAGAGGAATACGTAAATTGCAATTTTTGGAATTCTAGTATTGGAGATATCGCGGCCGAAGTTATAGTCACAGACACACACACACACACATACACACACACACGAACATACACAAACACACGCACACACACACATACACACACAAACCACAAACACACACACACATACACACATATAGACATCATCGTAAAAACAGTAAAATCATACTGTAGGGACCTAAAACTTGCTTATTCATTGAAAACTCACCACCGATTTTTTTTACCAAAGACAATACCTTCCTTACCTAGAGGTAACGGAAGATAAAAACATATTGAGAAGGATATGTTCTCCAATATTTAATATACATTGTCGAGAAATTATTTTTAACTATTTTTTCAAGATATGCTATTGTTAAGATCTATAAGTTCCTCTTTCGTATAACCAAAATCTAATCAGTTTTTAGAGAAATAAAAAGGTGGAATACGAAAGAATTCTAGTTTTTATAATTATAACAATGGTGTTATTCAAGCAGAAAAAAATGTGTAAAAACCCACATTCATATCCAATTATTATAGTGCGCGCAACAATATTCCATTTTGACTTGATTTATTTTTTAATTATGTCCATAGGTGTCTTGCTTCCTAAGGGGCACAGTAAGAATAAGATTCTTAATGTTTCGTAAACTATTCACGTCTTAACATAAATTCGTAAAGAAGTAATTGATTTTTTTACCGAATTAGATTACATATTATATTTTGAGGAAAATTTTATGTATAACCGCAAGAAGACATTAATTTTATTAATATTTTGTAAAAAATGAAATACAATTTTCTCTTGTGATTCATCCATCTTTACAAATATAGATTAAAAAAATATCATCTAATACGTCTGTGTTTCAAACTGAGAATTTCTGTGATAATCCTATACAAAAAAAAAAACTTGCAGTGACCAGTGACCCCCCAAAACTCAAATCACTATCCATTTACGCGCACTATACAAACAAACATACGCACAAAATGTTAAAGAACTGTCAAGTGTTTACCATTCTGGCGTCCCCTGTGTCATTTTCTACATTCAAAGTGACGTCCTTGTGCATGTGACTCCTGATAATATATTAAATTCATATTTATATAATCAAACATTTACTTGCAAAATTCTATTTGTAAATACAAAATCGATAAACTATGATGTCAAAATAGAAATGTAACAAATTTAAAAAGCAAAATTATTTAAATATCATAAAGCTGAATTATTAACTACAAAATCGATGGTTTAAAGCACATTTGTTGTATGTCCAGTTTTCTATATTTTGAATAAATTGAAATTTACTTAAGAATGATAATTCACCAATGAAAGATAATAATTTATTCACAACAATGTCCGGACATACAATATCTGTATACTACATAATACGAAACCTTTTAATGCACATATAATTTCAGTGACATGCTACATATGTGAAGTAAAAATAAATAACTATGGGACATACAATAATTGGAAATTATAATAAATTTCATTCTGTGGACATATAAGGATATACTATGGTTGTGCGTAACAAAGATATAATCATATACAAAAATTATATAGTAAAAACTGGAAATAGGAAAAAAGTGGACATACAATAATTGTGCTTTAAACCATCGAAATATTGTATAAATTGTAAATAAATGCCAGTTATAACGATTACAAGATTAATGATTAAATGTCTGGAATAAATATAAGGACGGTATGCTACACTGGTATATAAAACTAAAATCTTTATAAACTTTTGTTCTAAAATATCAAGATTGAAATTTTAAATAGAATACAAAAAGTGAGGGTATAAATAATTATTAAATAGAAAAACATGTTTTCAACAAATTGACTTTCAATAAATCATAAACTATTTAACTATTAAAAAATATAGATAATTTAATTACTCTTATTTAGGTACTACTTTCTACTTCCCCTCTACTGAGGTATTTTTCGAGTATTTAGTATTTAGAAAATATTTTTGTACTTACTCGTAGTAATGATTTTAATTATTTATACTTATTCATAATTATCTTTACGTGCCTGTATGTTAAAGATTTATTTAAATATGCAGGTGTAATGAACCAATAATAAATTTATAAGATTATTTTGTAAAAAAATATGTTAAGGAATTTGCTTTTTATTTTTATTATAATGTAATTTGAAAATTGTGATTATATTTCTTTGTAATATTATGTAAAAGAATAATTTTCAAAAATAATGGCTTTTAAAAACTTTTATTGCAACCTGCGCTACTTAGAAAGAAACGCGGAAAATTAATTTGTTGATGGGCAAAAATAACAATTATTTTTGGAAATAAACAGAACAGTTCTCCATAATAGTATTTAATTAATTTAAATTATTTGGTTTTTCATTTTATTTTGCCTCAGGGGCTCAAAAAGTCCCACGGAAAGATATTTATGAATAATTAATATCGAGTAAGAATAAAAATATTTTCTAATTACTGGAATACTACGGAGCATTTTTCATTGAATTGGCGAGTCAAAGCTGTTACCAACACTTCTTATTTTTATCGTAAGTAACTTAATTGTTGCACAAATTATGTACTTTTGCGCCAATACGAGTATTATTACTTTGTCGCGAAAATTACTGATTTGTCACTAAATAAAATATTCTCAACGTCTAATTACAGTCTATGTTTTATTGTGTTACAGTCGCAAATGTTGCAATCATAATGGCAACAATTAAATTACTTAGTTACTATATAAATAGGAAGTTTTGGTAACTTTACAGCTTCGACTCGCAAATTCCATAAAAAATGCTCTGGAGAACAACTTGCAAGGAGTGTGTGTCAACAATAATATGCATAAAACACATGATCATGAAAATTATATAAATCCATTATATTATTGAACTTCACTACTCGAGGTGTAAAGTTGAATGGTTGCGGTCTCAGTTCCCAATGAGGTACTTCAAAAAAATCTTGTTTAAAAATCAATTTTGCATTCAACAGAACTAGTTTTGTCCAACATAATTCCAGCATTATATGTTATTAAGCGTCGTAGGGAGCCAACACGGAGCGAAGTGGAGGGTTTTAATGATTAGATCTTTTAAATGATGGCAAATTAATGTTAAAATGTACTTTTATTTTCAAAGTTTTTTTTTTTTTTTTTAGTAATAACAGGAATGCATTAACAGATGTTCGTATTGAAATAATTTGGTGATCGGAATTTAGTGATGAATTAGTTATTATGAGGGCAAATTAGATTATTCACTAACTAAAAATTGAACAGTAAAGGGCGTAATTAATTCATACCCTATAAGAAATTCATAAAATGGTAAAATTTTAGTTCTAGAACAAAAGTTTAAATAATAAAGTTACTCATAATTAAAAATAGCTATTAATTGATATAGTACAATCCTGTTACGAATTAGTAGCAAATCAAAAGTTTCATGTCATGTTGCTTACAGATTGCCATGAGAAATGATGAAATGAAACAGGCAAATAGACCTAAATGAATGTCACTTTTAGGCTTAAGTTAAATTAAAATTAATATTTTCACAAATAAAGATCATTTCATTTTATTAAGAGGATCCATAAATAAAATAAATAAATATTTCATCACGGCATATTACCCATTGCTGGGTGTGCCAATCTGCTTCTTACACAGATATCGGTAATGATGGAATATTTGTACCGTGTGGGCGCTTACCAGGCGTCACCTCACGGGCACTCATTGCTGGCGTGGAGAGTGCGCCACAGGGGTCAATTTTGTGCCATTAAAATGCGATGTAATTTTTGGCGTCGGTCGGGATCGAACTCGGGTTCGCGACCAGACACTCAGGCACATGGCCACGAGACCCCCATTATCTTTAATAATAATGAAATCGAAGTAAAATTTACATAAATACAAACTGTCAATGTCAAACCATTTAACAGTCAACAGTTTACTATTTGTCATATTGACGGATTTTCCAGGACGTATCGCTTCTTCAGCTTTTTTTATCCGTCCCGTCCAAAGTCCAAAGTATTTGCGGAGCGTTAATTGTCCCGGAAATCAGGTCAAACGAATATTGAAGGTACATATATCAATTCAAAAATAAAATATTGTGTCTTATTTTTGGCAGTTTGTAATATTACACAATGTCAGATATTGAGTGTGAGGAGATTAAAGAAAAGGCCCCAAACTACCGTGATGATTGAGAGAAAACGTACAAATGAAAAAAGTGTCTGATAATTCTTCGAAACCGTTTTGTAAAGTAGCGATAATAAATTGTATGTAATTGTAACTTATATTTAAATTTGAAATGGGAACATTCTTTACTTTTAATGATTTTTAAATTACTCTTGTTTTTTAAATTCTGGAGGTACATTTCTTTATAATTTGAATAAATTTGTTTTTCGAATGTATAAATATTTGCTTCGATTATTATTTTTGTTAGTAGTTGATTATGTAATATTTTAAAGATTACCATTATGTAAAATATGTACCAATGTGTATTAAAAGAGTTTTACTTTACAATTAACTAAACTGAACTATATAACTATAAATAATAATAATAATAATGATAACCGCGCCTTATGCCTATGTCTCGGATTTTCATTTCAAAAATTGCGAAAATGCCTTTTTTGAGTTTGCTACCCTAATCAGGGATTAACATGGTATATCAGTTTTTTACCTCTCACTAAGAGAGCTATTGGATTCATGGTAAAAATCGCATATCCAGATTTTATTGAATAAGCACGATTTAAGGTCCATAGAATCCGATTTTAACATTTTTACAATGATGTCTGTGTGTGTGTGTGTGTGTGTGTATATATATGTGTGTGTGAGGTTGTTGGAGACACGATTTCTCAAATTCTATAAGACTAAAGACCTGTTCGACTAAGGTTTTCCTCAATCTAACATTAATGGGGTGAGTTGAATAGGTTTGGGTACCAATTGGAAAACCGGAAGTAGTAGTATCTTAAAAAAAAATCTAATATTATTTTTTTGATTTTTTTTATTATTAATATTAAAGAATGTAAAATTTTCTATACGATATATTTTAAAATTTTATTATATCTTCTATATATTCAGATAAAAAAATAATATATAAAATAATAATTTGTTGTAATAAATTTCAGAGCTTAAACAACTCCATAGTAACCATCAGATGTTTGTAAATGACAGAAAAATGTCAAAAACCAACAGTAGTTCATAAAACTATTTGTCCAGTATTGGCAGCTTATAATTCTAAAACTTGATCTTAAATCTATTTTAACTAAACACATGACGGTGGATAAGAACCGATTCAAAATTTTGTCATAGCACGAATATGGTTTTATGTAGATTTTAGGTGGAACTAAATCTTAGATTTTTTTTTTTTTTGGCAACAGTAATAAAACGTCAAATTATGCTTTTACGTTAAATGAAGTAGTTTGTGACATTATTGAAGAATTTTTCTGAGATATTGGTAAGTTTACTATTTCTTGTTGTATAACAATAATAACAATTAAATATTTAAAATTATAGCTATATACATATACTTATCAGAAATCCCGTCAAGAAATTGGAAGAAAATCAATCATTTAGAAGTATAGGAGAAAACTTCCTCAAAAAATAAATTTAAAATTATAAAAATGCGAGCAGTCATGCGACTTGTTGGACTTTACAAGCAAATATGGGGGCTCGAGTTAGAATGACAGCTAGTAATTATTTGACATTTGACATCTATGTACATAATTACTAATTGTCATTCTGACACGGGCCTGCATATCTGCTTGTCAAGGCCAAATATGTCACATGACTGCTCGCACCCTATACTTATGTAACCAAAAACGGATGTGGCGAGGGGTATTGTGCTGGGCACAACAGATTTTTCATTTTGCAATATGTTGCCATATGGCATTTGAACAAAAAGATAAACAAATGATCGACATTTTGTCAGAATTTGTTAGCTATTTTTTGTTGTTGTATGGGTCGACTCTGCCCAATACTGTAAGTCTACAGATATGCAAATCTGTAAAAAAGTGACATAAATATATTTATTCTTGTTGATTATACAATTATACAAAAGAGTGGCAGCTTTCGTTGCGAATATTTACAGGTTTACAGATCTGAAAGACAGAGGTGAACAGAATCCACCTCTTTTAATTTTAAGCGTAACGTTTTATACGTCAAATTATTAGTATTTATTTTGATAATCATTATTCTGATACTGACATAATTAAACGTTACGCTTTTTTCGTCTCTTGTTTCTAATTTCATGGCTAATCTAATACTATTTAATTGTAATTCCGTGAATTTCAAATTTTATTTCTGCAGTTATTAAGTAGCCAAAATGAATTTTTATTGATTGAGATGTAGAAATTCTTGCTTTATAAGATCCATTTGAAACTTTTTATCTAAAATAATTAGAGGAGCAATGCGCACGGAAAAACTAGTTTCCCATGTTAAACGCCTATGTTTCACTTTCAGTAATACACATATATTACAAAAAAGAATATGACCTACGTATCAACAAACCTTGGCCTTCACTAATAAAAAATATGACCTTGAAAGTTTGTCGTTTTGTTGCTCCATACATCGTTGAAAGTAATTCCTGTGACATTCACTAGTTTATAAAAACAACGTAAATATTTAAAAGCACGTGATAATTTTGTATAGAGCGCGGGCACTCAGCTGTTCGCGTAACCTTCGAAACAGCTGATCTTAGTGCCCCCGGCTTGTTACTCATTCATTAGCAAATAAATGAGGCCAAACGACAAATACGCCATCTATTCAAAGCGAGTTTTCCTTAGCGGTAATTCAAAATATGAAATCAGTTTGTTGTCTTACAAAACAAATTCCTCTCGTATTTTATTGTGCGAGATTATTTAATGGTTTTTATAATGTATGTGTACTTTAAGTAGAAGCTATCACCTGATATGCAACTTCGCTAATTAGAATTAGAATTTGCCTTGGGAATATTTTACAAAAAATCTACGATGAGGAGTATGGGTAGGCCGCAGAGATACATATTTTCTGTATAGATTGAGAACATTAACGGGGTACCCATGTTCAATCATAGTGAAACTACGTGACACATTTGTTTTGTGACCGGTATTGTAACGTGTATATATAATCTTTTGTCCTGTATATTGTCGATACATAAATTTGTTAATTCATTGCACCGGCATGCACCTGCAATTCCCATTGTTAATGCGACCTACAAATATAAAAATTTTATTGATTGTAAAAAAAATATATATCTATAAAATACCTTCATCATGTCTGGTGCTTCTTTCAAAAATTTTTCAATGTGCTGTTTCTCTAGAATTTTTGCCTTTTTCGGCTTATAAGTACGGGATTCGCTCTTTAAATAAACAATTATTTTCCCGTACATCGAAATATCAACATTTTTATAAACTTTCAATGTAGATTTCAGCATTGAATATTTTTTTCCACAAAGAGGAAGATGCACATCTTTTTCGAGCATTAAAGAAGTATGCTAATAAAACGTCTTCATTTATGACATTAACGCCTCTGTTTCTTTCCAAAGGTTGAATTCAGTATATTCTTTATCGTAGACTTCCTTGGACTTCTTCGGTATTAAATTCTGAGAAGCTTCTTGTGCTTCTTTTTGTATTTCTTTTAGAGCAATGTTCTCATTTTCACCCATTTTAAAGTTTTTCTTGTTCAAATGATTCACAATTGACAGACAATTCTTACAGAGAAAATTTTCTCAATAACAATATAACAAACAAATCACGTAAAATCATAACAACCATTCAACGGCTACTTTGGAATTTAAAAAAGTATGACAAATGACTTGTCAATGTCAAACAATGAACGAAAATATAAAAATGATTTAAGAAGTTTTAAAGAAAGTGTTGGATAAAACGTTGTATTACATTCGTGTGGAATGTATATTAGTCACTAAAGAAAATTAGCAACTCGGCCTGCGGCCTCGTGGCTAAACTTTTTCTTGCGTGACTAATATGGTACATTCCACACTTATATAATAAATAACTATTATTTCATTTTCCGTGTTTAAATTGCTTGCATTAAGAACATTATATTATTTTTGTCTAAATTCTGGTGCTACCTAATTTGCGGACCACAAAAAAAAGCGGACTGTCCATTTCGACTGAAGCGAAAGAGACCAGACTTGAAATCTACGTTGCTCTTATATTTCTCTTCCCCATACTATTTAATTTAAACTCGAAATCATCTTCAGAAGGTTACTTTACTATTGCTGAATTTTGCGGACTGGCCATTTCGACTGAAGCGAAAGAGACCACACTTGAAAACTACGTTGCTCTTATGTTTCTCTTCACTATACTATTTAATTAAAACTCGAAATATTCTTCAGAAGGTTACTTTACTCTTGGTGAATTTTGCGGACTGGCCATTTCGACTGATGTGAAAGACACCAGATTTGAAATCTACGTTCCTCTTATGTTTCTCTTCCCTGTACTATTTAATTAAAACTCGAAATCTTCTTCAGAAGGTTACTTTACTCTTGCTGAATTTTGCGGACTGGCCATTTCGACTGAAGCGAAAGAGACCAGACTTGAAATCTACGTTGCTCTTATATTTCTCTTCCCCATACTATTTAATTTAAACTCGAAATCATCTTCAGAAGGTTACTTTACTATTGCTGAATTTTGCGGACTGGCCATTTCGACTGAAGCGAAAGAGACCACACTTGAAAACTACGTTGCTCTTATGTTTCTCTTCACTATACTATTTAATTAAAACTCGAAATATTCTTCAGAAGGTTACTTTACTCTTGGTGAATTTTGCGGACTGGCCATTTCGACTGATGTGAAAGACACCAGATTTGAAATCTACGTTCCTCTTATGTTTCTCTTCCCTGTACTATTTAATTAAAACTCGAAATCTTCTTCAGAAGGTTACTTTACTCTTGCTGAATTTTGCGGACTGGCCATTTCGACTGAAGCGAAAGAGACCAGACTTGAAATCTACGTTGCTCTTATATTTCTCTTCCCCATACTATTTAATTTAAACTCGAAATCATCTTCAGAAGGTTACTTTACTATTGCTGAATTTTGCGGACTGGCCATTTCGACTGAAGCGAAAGAGACCACACTTGAAAACTACGTTGCTCTTATGTTTCTCTTCACTATACTATTTAATTAAAACTCGAAATATTCTTCAGAAGGTTACTTTACTCTTGGTGAATTTTGCGGACTGGCCATTTCGACTGATGTGAAAGACACCAGATTTGAAATCTACGTTCCTCTTATGTTTCTCTTCCCTGTACTATTTAATTAAAACTCGAAATCTTCTTCAGAAGGTTACTTTACTCTTGCTGAATTTTGCGGACTGGCCATTTCGACTGAAGCGAAAGAGACCAGACTTGAAATCTACGTTGCTCTTATATTTCTCTTCCCCATACTATTTAATTTAAACTCGAAATCATCTTCAGAAGGTTACTTTACTATTGCTGAATTTTGCGGACTGGCCATTTCGACTGAAGCGAAAGAGACCACACTTGAAAACTACGTTGCTCTTATGTTTCTCTTCACTATACTATTTAATTAAAACTCGAAATATTCTTCAGAAGGTTACTTTACTCTTGGTGAATTTTGCGGACTGGCCATTTCGACTGATGTGAAAGACACCAGATTTGAAATCTACGTTCCTCTTATGTTTCTCTTCCCTGTACTATTTAATTAAAACTCGAAATCTTCTTCAGAAGGTTACTTTACTCTTGCTGAATTTTGCGGACTGGCCATTTCGACTGAAGCGAAAGAGACCAGACTTGAAATCTACGTTGCTCTTATATTTCTCTTCCCCATACTATTTAATTTAAACTCGAAATCATCTTCAGAAGGTTACTTTACTATTGCTGAATTTTGCGGACTGGCCATTTCGACTGAAGCGAAAGAGACCACACTTGAAAACTACGTTGCTCTTATGTTTCTCTTCACTATACTATTTAATTAAAACTCGAAATATTCTTCAGAAGGTTACTTTACTCTTGGTGAATTTTGCGGACTGGCCATTTCGACTGATGTGAAAGACACCAGATTTGAAATCTACGTTCCTCTTATGTTTCTCTTCCCTGTACTATTTAATTAAAACTCGAAATCTTCTTCAGAAGGTTACTTTACTCTTGCTGAATTTTGCGGACTGGCCATTTCGACTGAAGCGAAAGAGACCAGACTTGAAATCTACGTTGCTCTTATATTTCTCTTCCCCATACTATTTAATTTAAACTCGAAATCATCTTCAGAAGGTTACTTTACTATTGCTGAATTTTGCGGACTGGCCATTTCGACTGAAGCGAAAGAGACCACACTTGAAAACTACGTTGCTCTTATGTTTCTCTTCACTATACTATTTAATTAAAACTCGAAATATTCTTCAGAAGGTTACTTTACTCTTGGTGAATTTTGCGGACTGGCCATTTCGACTGATGTGAAAGACACCAGATTTGAAATCTACGTTCCTCTTATGTTTCTCTTCCCTGTACTATTTAATTAAAACTCGAAATCTTCTTCAGAAGGTTACTTTACTCTTGCTGAATTTTGCGGACTGGCCATTTCGACTGAAGCGAAAGAGACCAGACTTGAAATCTACGTTGCTCTTATATTTCTCTTCCCCATACTATTTAATTTAAACTCGAAATCATCTTCAGAAGGTTACTTTACTATTGCTGAATTTTGCGGACTGGCCATTTCGACTGAAGCGAAAGAGACCACACTTGAAAACTACGTTGCTCTTATGTTTCTCTTCACTATACTATTTAATTAAAACTCGAAATATTCTTCAGAAGGTTACTTTACTCTTGGTGAATTTTGCGGACTGGCCATTTCGACTGATGTGAAAGACACCAGATTTGAAATCTACGTTCCTCTTATGTTTCTCTTCCCTGTACTATTTAATTAAAACTCGAAATCTTCTTCAGAAGGTTACTTTACTCTTGCTGAATTTTGCGGACTGGCCATTTCGACTGAAGCGAAAGAGACCAGACTTGAAATCTACGTTGCTCTTATATTTCTCTTCCCCATACTATTTAATTTAAACTCGAAATCATCTTCAGAAGGTTACTTTACTATTGCTGAATTTTGCGGACTGGCCATTTCGACTGAAGCGAAAGAGACCACACTTGAAAACTACGTTGCTCTTATGTTTCTCTTCACTATACTATTTAATTAAAACTCGAAATATTCTTCAGAAGGTTACTTTACTCTTGGTGAATTTTGCGGACTGGCCATTTCGACTGATGTGAAAGACACCAGATTTGAAATCTACGTTCCTCTTATGTTTCTCTTCCCTGTACTATTTAATTAAAACTCGAAATCTTCTTCAGAAGGTTACTTTACTCTTGCTGAATTTTGCGGACTGGCCATTTCGACTGAAGCGAAAGAGACCAGACTTGAAATCTACGTTGCTCTTATATTTCTCTTCCCCATACTATTTAATTTAAACTCGAAATCATCTTCAGAAGGTTACTTTACTATTGCTGAATTTTGCGGACTGGCCATTTCGACTGAAGCGAAAGAGACCACACTTGAAAACTACGTTGCTCTTATGTTTCTCTTCACTATACTATTTAATTAAAACTCGAAATATTCTTCAGAAGGTTACTTTACTCTTGGTGAATTTTGCGGACTGGCCATTTCGACTGATGTGAAAGACACCAGATTTGAAATCTACGTTCCTCTTATGTTTCTCTTCCCTGTACTATTTAATTAAAACTCGAAATCTTCTTCAGAAGGTTACTTTACTCTTGCTGAATTTTGCGGACTGGCCATTTCGACTGATGTGAAAGAGCCCAGACTTGAAATCTACGTTGCTCTTATGTTTCTCTTCCCTATACTATTTAATTAAAACTCGAAATATTCTTCAGAAGGTTACTTTACTCTTGGTGAATTTTGCGGACTGGCCATTTCGACTGATGTGAAAGAGCCCAGACTTGAAATCTACGTTGCTCTTATGTTTCTCTTCCCTATACTATTTAATTAAAACTCGAAATCTTCTTCAGAAGGTTACTTTACTCTTGCTGAATTTTGCGGACTGGCCATTTCGACTGAAGCGAAAGAGCCCAGACTTGACATCTACGTTGCTCTTATGTTTCTCTTCCCTATACTATTTAATTAAAACTCGAAATCTTCTTCAGAAGGTTACTTTACTCTTGGTGAATTTTGCGGACTGGCCATTTCGACTGATGTGAAAGAGCCCAGACTTGAAATCTACGTTGCTCTTATGTTTCTCTTCCCTATACTATTTAATTAAAACTCGAAATCTTCTTCAGAAGGTTACTTTACTCTTAGTGAATTTTGCGGACTGGCCATTTCGACTGAAGCGAAAAAGACCAGACTTGAAATCTACGTTGCTCTTATGTTTCTCTTCCCTATACTATTTAATTAAAACTCGAAATATTCTTCAGAAGGTTACTTTACTCTTGGTGAATTTTGCGGACTGGCCATTTCGACTGATGTGAAAGAGCCCAGACTTGAAATCTACGTTGCTCTTATGTTTCTCTTCCCTATACTATTTAATTAAAACTCGAAATCTTCTTCAGAAGGTTACTTTACTCTTAGTGAATTTTGCGGACTGGCCATTTCGACTGAAGCGAAAGAGACCAGACTTGAAATCTACGTTGCTCTTATGTTTCTCTTCCCTATACTATTTAATTAAAACTCGAAATCTTCTTCAGAAGGTTACTTTACTCCTGGTGAATTTTGCGGACTGGCCATTTCGACTGAAGCGAAAGAGACCAGACTTGAAATCTACGTTGCTCTTATGTTTCTCTTCCCTATACTATTTAATTAAAACTCGAAATCTTCTTCAGAAGGTTACTTTACTCTTGGTGAATTTTGCGGACTGGCCATTTTGATTAAGCGAAAGACACGAGACTTGAAATCTACGTTGCTCTTATATTTCTCTTCCCCATACTATTTAATTTAAACTCGAAATCATCTTCAGAAGGTTACTTTACTATTGCTGAATTTTGCGGACTGGCCATTTCGACTGAAGCGAAAGAGACCACACTTGAAACCTACGTTGTTCTTATGTTTCTCTTCCGCATATTATTTAATTAAAACTCGAAATCATCTTCAGAAGGTTACTTTACTCTTGCTGATTTTTGCGGATTGGCCATTTCGACTGAAGCGAAAGAGCCCAGACTTGACATCTACGTTGCTCTTATGTTTCTCTTCCATATACTATTTAATTAAAACTCAAAATCTTCTTCAGAAGGTTACTTTCCTCCTGGTGAATTTTGCGGACTGGCCATTTCGACCGATGTGAAAGAGCCCAGACTTGAAATCTACGTTGCTCTTATGTTTCTCTTCCTTATACTATTTAATTAAAACTGTAAATCTTCTTCAGAAGGTTACTTTACTTTTGGTGAATTTTGCGGACTGGCCATTTCGACTGATGTGAAAGACACCAGATTTGAAATCTACGTTCCTCTTATGTTTCTCTTCCCTGTACTATTTAATTAGAACTCGAAATCATCTTCAAAAGGTTACTTTACTCCTGGTGAATTTTGCGGACTGGCCATTTCGACTGAAGCGAAAGAGACCAGACTTGAAATCTACGTTGCTCTTATGTTTCTCTTCCCTATACTATTTAATTACAACTCTAAATCTTCTTCAGAAGGTTACTTTACTCCTGGTGAATTTTGCGGACTGGCCATTTCGACTGAAGCGAAAGAGACCAGACTTGAAATCTACGTTGCTCTTATGTTTCTCTTCCTTATACTATTTAATTAAAACTCTAAATCTTCTTCAGAAGGTTACTTTACTCCTGGTGAATTTTGCGGACTGGCCATTTCGAATGAAGCGAAAGAAACCAGACTTGAAATCTATGTTGCTCTTATGTTTCTCTTCCCTATACTATTTAATTAAAACTCGAAATCTTCTTCAGAAGGTTACTTTACTTTTGGTGAATTTTGCGGACTGGCTATTTCGACTGATGTGAAAGACACCAGATTTGAAATCTACGTTCCTCTTATATTTCTCTTCCCCATACTATTTAATTAAAACTCGAAATCTTCATCAAAAGGTTACTTTACTCTTGCTGAATTTTGCGGACTGGCCATTTTGATTAAGCGAAAGACACGAGACTTGAAATCTACGTTGCTCTTATATTTCTCTTCCCCATACTATTTAATTTAAACTCGAAATCATCTTCAGAAGGTTACTTTACTATTGCTGAATTTTGCGGACTGGCCATTTCGACTGAAGCGAAAGAGACCACACTTGAAACCTACGTTGTTCTTATGTTTCTCTTCCGCACATTATTCAATTAAAACTCGAAACCATCTTCAGAAGGTTACTTTACTCTTGCTGATTTTTGCGGATTGGCCATTTCGACTGAAGCGAAAGAGCCCAGACTTGACATCTACGTTGCTCTTATGTTTCTCTTCCATATACTATTTAATTAAAACTCAAAATCTTCTTCAGAAGGTTACTTTCCTCCTGGTGAATTTTGCGGACTGGCCATTTCGACCGATGTGAAAGAGCCCAGACTTGAAATCTACGTTGCTCTTATGTTTCTCTTCCTTATACTATTTAATTAAAACTCTAAATCTTCTTCAGAAGGTTACTTTACTCTTGGTGAATTTTGCGGACTGGCCATTTCGACTGATGTGAAAGACACCAGATTTGAAATCTACGTTCCTCTTATGTTTCTCTTCCCTGTACTATTTAATTAGAACTCGAAATCATCTTCAAAAGGTTACTTTACTCCTGGTGAATTTTGCGGACTGGCCATTTCGACTGAAGCGAAAGAGACCAGACTTGAAATCTACGTTGCTCTTATGTTTCTCTTCCCTATACTATTTAATTAAAACTCTAAATCTTCTTCAGAAGGTTACTTTACTCTTGGTGAATTTTGCGGACTGGCCATTTTGACTGATGTGAAAGACACCAGATTTGAAATCTACGTTCCTCTTATGTTTCTCTTCCCTGTCCTATTTAATTAGAACTCGAAATCATCTTCAAAAGGTTACTTTACTCTTGGTGAATTTTGCGGACTGGCCATTACGACTGAAGCGAAAGAGACCAGACTTGAATTCTACGTTGCTCTTATGTTTCTCTTCCCTATACTATTTAATTAAAACTCGAAATCTTCTTCAGAAGGTTACTTTACTATTGCTGAATTTTGCGGACTGGCTATTTCGACTGATGTGAAAGACACCAGATTTGAAATCTACGTTCCCCTTATGTTTCTCTTCCCTATGCTATTTAATTAAAACTCGAAATCTTCTTCAGAAGGTTACTTTACTCCTGGTGAATTTTGCGGACTGGCCATTTCGACTGATGTGAAAGACACAAGATTTGAAATCTACGTTGTTCTTATGTTTCTCTTCCCCTGCTGTCCGCAAAATTCACCAAGAGTAAAGTAACCTTCTGAAGATAATTTCGAGTTTTAATTAAATAGTATAGGGACGAGAAACATAAGAGGAACGTAGATTTCAAATCTGGTGTCTTACACATCAGTCGAAATGGCCAGTCCGCAAAATTCACCAAGAGTAAAGTAACCTTCTGAAGGTGATTTCGAGTTTCAATTAAATAGTATGGGGAAGAGAAACATAAGAGCAACGTAGATTTCAAGTCTGGGCTCTTTCGCTTCAGTCGAAATGGCCAGTCCGCAAAATTCACCAGGAGTAAAGTAACCTTCTGAAGATGATTTCGAGTTTGAATTAAATTGTATAGGGAAGAGAAACATAAGAGGAACGTAGATTTCAAATCTGGTGTCTTTCACATCAGTCGAAATGGCCAGTCCGCAAAATTCACCAAGAGTAAAGTAACCTTCTGAAGAAGATTTCGAGTTTTAATTAAATAGTATAGGGAAGAGAAACATAAGAGCAACGTAGATTTCAAGTCTGGGCTCTTTCACATGTGTTGAAATGGCCAATCCGCAAAATTCACCAAGAGTAAAGTAACCTTCTGAAGATGATTTCGAGTTTCAATTAAATAGTATGGGGAAGAGAAACATAAGAGCAACGTAGATTTCAAGTCTGGGCTCTTTCGCTTCAGTCGAAATGGCCAGTCCGCAAAATTCACCAGGAGTAAAGTAACCTTCTGAAGATGATTTCGAGTTTGAATTAAATTGTATAGGGAAGAGAAACATAAGAGGAACGTAGATTTCAAATCTGGTGTCTTTCACATCAGTCGAAATGGCCAGTCCGCAAAATTCACCAAGAGTAAAGTAACCTTCTGAAGATGATTTCGAGTTTTAATTAAATAGTATAGGGAAGAGAAACATAAGAGGAACGTAGATTTTAAATCTGGTGTCTTTCACATGAGTTGAAATGGCCAATCCGCAAAATTCACCAAGAGTAAAGTAACCTTCTGAAGAAGATTTTGAGTTTAAATTAAATAGTATAGGGAAGAGAAACATAAGAGGAACGTAGATTTCAAGTCTGGTCTCTTTCGCTTCAGTCGAAATGGCCAGTCCGCAAAATTCACCAAGAGTAAAGTAACCTTCTGAAGAAGATTTCGAGTTTAAATTAAATAGTATAGGGAAGAGAAACATAAGAGGAACGTAGATTTCAAGTCTGGTCTCTTTCGCTTCAGTCGAAATGGCCAGTCCGCAAAATTCACCAAGAGTAAAGTAACCTTCTGAAGATGATTTCGAGTTTTAATTAAATAGTATAGGGAAGAGAAACATAAGAGGAACGTAGATTTCAAATCTGGTGTCTTTCACATGAGTTGAAATGGCCAGTCCGCAAAATTCACCAGGAGTAAAGTAACCTTCTGAAGATGATTTCGAGCTTGAATTAAATTGTATAGGGAAGAGAAACATAACAGGAACGTAGATTTCAAATCTGGTGTCTTTCACATCAGTCGAAATGGCCAGTCCGCAAAATTCACCAAGAGTAAAGTAACCTTCTGAAGAAGATTTCTAGTTTTAATTAAATAGTATAGGGAAGAGAAACATAAGAGGAATATAGATTTCAAATCTAGTGTCTTTCACATCAGTTGAAATGGCCAGTCCGCAAAATTCATCAAGAGTAAAGTAACCTTCTGAAGAAGATTTCTAGTTTTAATTAAATAGTATAGGGAAGAGAAACATAAGAGGAATGTAGATTTCAAATCTAGTGTCTTTCACATCAGTTGAAATGGCCAGTCCGCAAAATTCACCAAGAGTAAAGTAACCTTCTGAAGATGATTTCGAGGTTTAATTAAATAGTATGGGGAAGAGAAACATAAGAGCAACGTAGATTTCAAATCGGGGCTCTTTCGCTTCAGTCGAAATGGCCAGTCCGCAAAATTCAACAGGAGTAAAGTAACCTTCTGAAGATGATTTCGAGTTTGAATTAAATTGTATAGGGAAGAGAAACATAAGAGGAACGTAGATTCCAAATCTGGTGTCTTTCACATCAGTCGAAATGGCCAGTCCGCAAAATTCACCAAGAGTAAAGTAACCTTCTGAAGATGATTTCGAGTTTTAATTAAATAGTATAGGGAAGAGAAACATAAGAGGAACGTAGATTTCAAATCTGGTGTCTTTCACATGAGTTGAAATGGCCAATCCGCAAAATTCACCAAGAGTAAAGTAACCTTCTGAAGATGATTTCGAGTTTGAATTAAATTGTATAGGGAAGGTAAAGATAAGAACAACGTAGATTTCAAAACTGGTGTCTCTCACTTCAGTCGAAATGGCCAGTCCGTTTTTTATTGTGGTCCGCAAAATAGAACTTCCCGGTGCGTAGGGTATCGTGAAAAGTACCGTCGTTGACGTACTGAAATAAACCTGAGATAGCCACAGCAAGAATATAAATATACTTACCTGTGTCACAACGCTGACAATGGAAACGAGTTGAAGGGGTTTATGCATAAATAATTATTTTCTGAATAAATATAAATTAATTTATAATTTAGTTCGGAAAAATATATACACGAAAATTATATTATAAAATGAAATAAATTTGAACAAGATTAAAAATAAAATGAAATCAAACGGGTGCATACTCAACGCCCAAATATTCAAAACCAGAAGATTCATGCACAGAATAATTCAAATCTCGAATTTTCAAAACCAGAATATTCAAAAACCGAATGAAAAAGTTTAGGCTACCTGTCACTAGATGTCACTACGAAAGCTAGTTCAACGCGTGTTCAATGGTGTGTAACATATGCGTTGTCGATAATCTAGTGAACTTCAATTTGGTCAAAAGAAAGTAAGTGGACATACGTCTCATTCAATCCTGTTGTGTATTCACACAGAAGACACTTTAGTAATCACACATACAATACTACTTGTATTAACAGACTTTATTGTAATACCAAAAGACATACAGTATCCATTAATTATGACACACAAGGCACACCATGACTCACATGGCAGACATATTCTGTTGTTAGTCATGTTGTTTGTTCACCATGCCTTCGTCTCATAATTCTATAAATACATAATATTTTCCCTCCCTACTTTAAGAAAAGGCTCTATAAATTAAGTTTTACAGGCGGTTTTACAATTCTGCCTGATCTAGTAGTTACAATCTGAGTTTCAGAAGTACCAATATTTGAACTATTAAATGAATGATTTTTCTCTAACTGTTTTGGTGATGGCAGTTTATTAAAATGTTGTTTAACTTGTATTGGTGCTTCCGCAACTTCTGGTCGCACTGGCATACTACTATCAGACTTACAATTATTTTCACATATAGGTTGTTCTACATTTGTAGGAATTAACATATTAGGTACATTAGTTATTGGCAAATTCTGTGGTTTTATAACATCTGGTACATCTACAGTAAATTCTCTACAAGGACGGATATCATTGACATGTACATATTTTAAATTAGTTCCTATTTGCACGAGATACGTACAATAACTAATAATTTTAACAATTTTTCCTTTCTGCCATATTCTAAGTTGTACATTTTTTACATATACAGAATCATTTACAGAGTATAATTTAACTTTTCCTGCTATGTTGGATTTAAGTTGAGTTTGATTATTACAAGGTTTAAGTAAGTCAAATCTGGTACGAGGACGTATTTTAAATAAACTCTCCGAAGGAGATACACCAGTGGAACTTGAAGGTGTATTCCTATATACAAATAAAAAATTCTCTAAACGATTTAAAATTGTATTTTTACTAACTTCCCGTCCTTTTTCAAGAAAAAGAGATTTTTCTAATCCTTTCTTTACGGTTTGAACTGATCTTTCCGCAATACCATTACTTTGCGGGTGATATGGTGGTGTTTTTACTGGTTTAATACCATTTACTTGACAAAAAGCATTAAATTCCGAAGAACTAAATGGTGGACCATTATCTGACACTATCTCTACGGGTAATCCAAAAATTGAGAAAATTTGTTTTAATTTTAATATTGTTTCTTTGGCATTTGTACTTTCATCCATAAGTTTAACTTCCAGCCATTTAGATTTATTGTCAATTAGAATTAGAAAAGTAAAATTATATTTATGGAAGAAATCTATATTTACTCTATAAAAATTTTTTGGTGCATTTGGCCACGGAAGTAATACACTACTATTTGAAAAAATTTGCGTTTCCTGGCAAATACTGCAAGAACTTATAAATTTATTAATATCTTCGTTCATTCCTGGCCACCAACAATAAGCTCTCATTAGCATTTTTGTTCTAACGATTCCTAAGTGTTGTTCATGGAATAATTTTAAAACATCATTTTGCAAAACTTTCGGAATTACAACTTTACTTCCAAGTAATAAACAACCATTCTCAACAGATAATTCTAATCGTTTTTTATAGAAGGGTAGTAGGTCATTATCCTGAACAATTCTTGGCCATCCCGTAAGGGTTAAATCCAAAGCTTTTGCTAATATTCTATCTTTATTAGTAGCAGTGGCAATATCAGTGGAATTTAGCGGTACTTCTAAATATAAATTAAATGAAAAAATTGCGTCAGAAATTCCAGTTTTATTGTTCATAGGTAACCGTGATAATCCATCGGCATTCGAAATATGTCTCCCCTTTTTATACTGAATATCATAATCGTAAGCAGACAACGTAATAGCCCAACGTGTAATACGTGCTGCTGCAGTTACAGGAATATTTTTGTTTTTACCAAATATAAATTGTAAAGGTTCATGGGCCGTTATTAATGTAAATTTTCTTCCAAAAATATATTTGTGAAACTTTTTTAGACCAAAAATTATTGCTAGACTTTCTCTTTCAAGATTGGAATATTTTTTTTCTGTTTCATTTAAAGTACTAGACGCAAACAGAATAGGTTTATCAATATGGTTTATTTTGTGGCTCAAAACTGCCCCCACGCCATAACCACTTGCATCACAAGTTACAAAAATTGGCTTAGTCGGGTCAAAATGAGTTAGTACGTCATTAGATGTGATTAATTTTTTACTCTCTTGAAAAGTTTGCTCACATTCATCCGTCCATTTGAATTCGGATGTATTTTTACACAAATCATAAAGTGGTTTCAATTTGGAAGAAAGCATGTTAATAAATTTACCATAGTAATTTATAAGTCCTAAATATGATTTTAACTGAGTAATGTTTTGTGGAGACGGTGCTTTTAAAATACATTCTATTTTTTCATTTGTAGGATGGATGCCTTTATCATCTATTTGATGACCAAGAAATTCAACTGATTTCTCAAATAATTTACATTTATTTTTATTAAGTTTAACGTTAAACTTCTTTATTCTATTTAGTACATTTACAACGTTCTGATAACATTCTTCAATGGACGAGCCATGTATAAGAATATCATCTAAATAGCATTTCGTTTTCTTTAGACCAGCTAAAATTGCATCCATGATACACTGAAAAATTCCAGGTGCCGAACTGACACCATAAGTCAGTCTATTAAATCGATATAAACCTATATGTGTATTAATGGTGAATAGTTCTTTAGAAGATTCACTAATCTGTAGCTGTTGATACGCCCCTTTTAAATCTAAGATACAAAAATATCTACTACCACTGAGGCTAGCAAAAATATCATTAGGTAATGGTAACACACAATGATCAGAATCTATAACTTTGTTTAATGTCTTTTTGAAGTCAACGCATATTCTAATATCATTAGTATTTTTCTTAGGCACCACGACTATTGGACTGGCCCAATTACTATGCGTCACCTTCGACAAGACACCATCCTTAACCATTTTTATTATTTCTTCTTCTACTTTTGGTTTAAGTGAGTATGGCATTTCATATGCTCTATGAAAAATTGGTTTGCATCCCTCTTTTACTTTAAACTCTGCTTTAAAATCTTTTATAAATGAATTCGGTTCATCTATAAATAAATTAGCAAAATGATTTTTAATATTACTAATTAATTTCTGTTTATCATTATCAGACTCTATAGGACAAACATTACCAGAATTTGACTTGACTAAATTCCTTTTTGATGAGCTATTTTCTGGGATTACACTACTATCTAGTACATTGTTTTTCCAATTTTTGTTTAACAAATTTAACCAATTTCTCCCTAACAAAGGTACAAAAGGTAGATTTGATTTTAAAACTACTAATGGCAGTGCATACACGTGATTTAAATAGTTTACATGCACACATATTTTTCCTAAAATTTCTACTTTTTGACCTGTAAGGACTCGTAACTTAAAATCTACTGGCTCTAAAGCTAAATAGTGGAACATATTTTTATAATCGCTTTCATGAATAACAGAACGTACAGCTCCCGAATCTACTTCCATTTCAATATACTTATCATCTAAAGACATTCTTACTTTTAAAATATCACTGAAACTGGTCCTCAAAGCTTTTATTGTGCATTCACCAGCGTCCTCTGCTAACAAACCTAGTTCTAGTTCGACATCGGACTCTTCTTGTTCTTGGGCTACTTGTTCCTCTTCTATTTCATGAACTCTATTCTTGCACATTACCGATTTCGCTGTATGGCCAATTTGACCACAACCAAAGCATTTCCATGCTACTGCGGGACACTTACTTTTTTCAAAATGTAATCGACAACACCTTTTACACTTTTGTTTATTCTCACTAGCTTTATTACAGAAACGACTAGACAACTGACTTGATTTCACTTGACTTGCATTTGACTTAGATGGGTATTTTGACATCTGTAATGGCCTATGACTTACTTTATTTACATGGCCATATTCCTGCCCCATAACTTTAAGTTGACCTTCCGCTAGTTCCATTCCAACGGCTGTAGTGTAGGCTTTCTCGAACGTAAGTCCATCTTCCGTCAATAATCTCCTCTTGATACTCTCCGACTTCAGATCACACACTAATCTATCTCTTAATGAATCATTTAAAAAGCTACCAAAGTCACAAAATTTTGCCAGGTTTTTTAATCTAGCAGCAAAAGACTTTATATCTTCTTGTGATTCTTGGTACGCAGTATGGAACTTATACCTCTCGGCGATAATTAGGCGTTTTGGACTGTAATGTTTCTTGAGTTCGTCAACTAATTCTGAATACTTTTTCTGACTCGGCAAAGTGGGCGCTAACAAATCTTTTAAAACACTATATGATTCTCCTCCCATTAAAGTAAGTAGAAGTGAAACCTTTTTGGGTTCTTCGGTTATATCGTTGCACATGAAAAGTTGCTCCAATCTCTCAATATATGATGTTATTTCACTTTCTTTGGGGTTAAACTGTTCAATGTTTCCTATTAACGGCATTTTGACTATTTTTCTATGACAAGACTTGGTTATTTTAGACAAGTGGCACGTAAGTTCTCTCTCAGAGCTCGTCGCCAAAATAATGTTGTGTATTCACACAGAAGACACTTTAGTAATCACACATACAATACTACTTGTATTAACAGACTTTATTGTAATACCAAAAGACATACAGTATCCATTAATTATGACACACAAGGCACACCATGACTCACATGGCAGACATGTTCTGTTGTTAGTCATGTGGTTTGTTCACCATGCCTTCGTCTCATAATTCTATAAATACATAACAAATCCATTCAACTGTCCACAGCAACTGTCAAAAGTGACAGCTACGCTAATAAGAGAACATATACTAAAAAATCTGTTGTGGCCAGCACAATACCTTCCGTCAATCCTGTGTATTATGTACAAATTCCATACATAAATTTTCTTCTAAAAGATTCTAATTTTTTGGTATTTTATGATTCCCTTTCTCGGCAACTGAATTCCATTCTCCTGATAACAAACAAACCACATGAAATAAGAAAATCATGAAATTTTGAATGAAAAATTATGACACTTGTCAGTTATGGACATAATTAATTGCTGTCATTTTGATACGGGTTCCCATATCTGCTTGCCAAAGGCACGCGCCCTATACATATTTTTTTTTGCAAAAGATGCTATATTTCCAGTAAAGTTATTTCATAAACAAACTATGCAAATTGCACTTGACACTGACATCTACTTCTTCTTCTTTAGTTTTTCCCATTCGTTAGGGGGTCGCTATTTTTTATTTTCTTCTTCCACTCATTTTTGTTTTGCGTGTCTTTCTCATTCAGTTCCTTTTCTCTCAAGTCTTCTGCAATACAATCTTTTCATCTTATATTTGGTCTTCCTATGTTTCTTCCACCTTCTATTAATATATTCATCGCTTCTCATGACATGTTCAAACCAATGTAATCGTATTTCTTATATCCAGAAACTTCTAACACTAGAGTTACTTCCCTTATTCTGTCATTGATTTACATTTTATTGATACTGACATCTGTCAATTTGAATTAGCAGTTTCCATGGTTAAGTTAGCATAGCTGGCTGAATTATGAAATTTATATGAATTTTTTTATCTTTATTATTCTTTAATCCTATATCTGTTAAATATGAAATATAAAATGCAATCAAATCGTATAGACAATAATATATTCTTTAAGTTATAATAACATTTAACTGAGTTTTTCAAGAAAAACTGTTAAAATCTTCAAATGAGGGTACTTCCGGTTGACCAATTATAACCAAAATCTAATCAAGTCTGCATATGGTTGTAAGGAAGAGGAATACGCAAGAATTGTAATTTTTGGAATTCTAGTATTGGAGATATCGTGCAGGAAAAAACGGTCACATACACACACACACACACATACACACACACACACGCACATACGAACACACACACACACATACAGACATCATCGTAAAAATAGTAAAATCGTATTGTAAAGACCCTAAAACGTGCTTATTCAATGGAAACTCACCACCGATTTTTTTGACCAAAGACAATACCTTCCTTACCTATAGGTGACGGAAGGTAAAAACAAATTAATAAATATTATATTCCAAATTAATAACTTATGTTTGGTGAACGTTTATTTCTTTTAGAACGAGTTAGCCACTATTTGATAAGGTGATTACAACAGGTATCACAAAAATTTGTGTAAGAATACTGCCAAATGAATTTTTTAAACAATATTAGCTTACTTATAATTTATTAATTTTATTTATAAAATGTCTTTTACAAATAGGAGATTTGTGTCATATTATGTAGCAACTTTCTGTTAAATTGATATATGTATATCTTAAATAATTTCCACTTGTAATACTTTGATGATTTTATTGTGGAGCAAAGGAATGTCAGGAATGTAAATAAATAAATTTACTCATTTTTTAAAGCAAACGAACACATTTTATTCAAATATATACGAGCCCAAGTTCATAATAGTTAGTCAGCTTACATTTTCAAGAAATTTTTCACAAAATTCTTTCGTTTACTTCAAATATAGACTAAAAATTGTGGACCAAAAGACGTATGATAATAGCTCGACCGGCATTTAAAAGGTTTGGCACAAGACATATGGGACAATACTCTAAAAGAAGAATGTGCAGGGCTTGTGAATACAATGCCTAATAAAATTAAAGATATTATTTATAAAGGCGATATGACCCCTTCCCTCATTATTAATTGGTGGAGTACTTAAATAACATATACCTGCAGTTTTTGTAAGTTTAAAATCTATATTTTAAAGTAGAGGATAGAAATATCTCGCCATTTTTGTAGGTTTTATAATTTGTTTCTAGGAAATGTAAACTGATTGAACTATTATGAGCCTCGGTTTGTATAAAGAGTATAAATGCCAAATTCACCCTACAAAATTGTATGCACCTCTTACAGAAAATACGTTTGTATTTGACAAATAATTATTTCATAAAGTAACTAAAGTGAACAAAAAAAAAGTAGAGGTGCTGCTGATGAAGCAATTGAAGCTATGGAGATGATCCAGCTAAAAAAATCTGTTGTAGCCAGCACAATATGGTCGTCTGTTTTCTGTAAATACCTATTTTGTATAAATTCCACATAGAATGTTTCTTGCAATAAATATATTTTCAGTAAAATTATTTCTCAAACATAATTTTCTGACATCTGCCCATCAATTATATTTACAGAACAGATTCTGTTTCCATAGTGGTGTATAGCAAGATTTATGAGACGTAATTTCTTTATAATAACCAAAATCTAATCAGCTTTTCATTTGGAAGCAAACTCAAGTATATACAAAAATTATAATTGTAGTATTGGAGTTATCGAACCTGAAAATATCAACACACACGCACGCACATACGCACACACACACACACATACATCAGACATAATTGTAAAAATGGTAAAATTGTATTGTGAGGACCCTAAAACGTGCTTATTCATAAGAATCTCCATCGATTTTTTTTACCAAAGACAAAGGTTTGTTCGTTCCGCTATCCTGCATCTGCCGCAAACCACGGAGGTGTAATTTGTTGTTCTATCCAGTGCATGGTTAACTGTAAACTTACTAGATACTGTTCGTTCCATTTTTCCAGTAACTTGCGGTAAAAGGCCGAAGTAGCTGGTAGTGATAATTTTTACAGTGACACATGACTATTAGGAAAAAAACTGATATTTTTCAATAAGTACATGCTATGTAATGTTTCACTTTTAGAAATTGAAATAAATAAATGTCATTGTCATATAAAAATAAATATATCATCACGGCATATTACCCATTGCTGGGTGTCCCAATCTGCTTTGTACACAGATGTCGGTAATGATGAAATATTTGTACCATGCGGGTGCTTACCAGGCGTCACCTCACAGACACTCATTGCTAGCGTGGAGAGCACATCACAGGGTTCATTAAAATTCGAAATAATTTTTGGCGTCGGTCGGGATTGAACCCGGGTCCTCAGATTCGCGACCAGGCACACGGCCACGAGATTTATAATAAAGTAAATTTATTTGATAACAATAGTAAACAATTACAATAGTGGAGAATGGAATACTATATTTTATTTGAGATAGTCACTAAATTGTGCAAACATCGACATTAAAAATTCAGTAATTGGCACTAAAGTAATCCATTATAAGACGATTTCATACAAATGCAGTGTTGCCAACCTTATGATAATTATTATATATGTAAGATAATTTGGGCAACTGTATTATGTACAATAGTAAATTTTTACGTAAAATGATAAAAAATATGTGCAAGACGAACGAACTAAATAATTCTGATGAACAAGTTTCAGATAAAACATATAATTTTGAGTGTTCTCTACAATAACTTCAGTGTCGGAGATTAGCAATATTGAATGTCAGACTGACATATATAACCTGTAAAAATAAATATTCCTGTCGGTTCTACAATTTTTCGATTTCAAATAAAACTTAATATGCACCTCGGCACTGAAGTTCCTTTTTATTACTCATATGCTTTATTTTCCTCGGCTATAAGAATCCCGGCAAATAAATTCCACATTCGTAATAAAAATAGAACTTCAGTGCCTTGATACATAAATAACTACTTACTGAGTATCCTTTATAAATATAATAGAACCTGAAGTATTTTCTAAAATAAATAATATGACTGAAACGGATCGAACAGAAAAATAATTTTTAGTCATTTAAATTATTACCACGGCGATAGGCAGTAAATTGCAAAATATAGCATAGCGGAGCAAACAAACCTACTTTCCTTACCTAAAGGTGACGGAAGGTAATAAATGGAAGTAAAAATTCCTTTCAAAAAAATATTTGGGTGGCCCTGAAAAGGGCCGATTTAAATATGCAAAAACACATTTTACATACTGTATTGTGGCGGATGTGGCCAGTTTGTGGTTACTGTAAAAAAACAAAGATATATATGTAAAAAATAATTTAAAATCAAATATACTATAATGGTAATTTTATAATACTAGCGACAGTTCGTGCTCTATGAATTTTTAGATTAACAGTGTAAATGAAAAAGTTGTTTAGAATTAAAATCTACGTCGAATTTGTTTATTTTTATTGTTTTATCTTAATATGATATTCTACGTTTTTTCGCAGTACCATTAAAACTTACATTTAAAAAAATCCTTTGAATTGAAATAATATCTGCCCTGCACAATGGGCAACGACCTCTATTCTTCGTCCTAATTACATTAGCACACTCTGCACACATACACAGGTGGCCGCATGGTAATCACAGTTGTTCGAATTTCAGGACTGGTATTTTATAAAAAAATAATAATATGAATGAGAAGTTCAATATAATACATCAATATTTGCAAAATTTCTGATGCTTCGCCCCAGGGGGGTGAAACTGCATTCAGAAACGTGATAACAAGTTTTCAATCTAGTAGCGTTTGGGAATACTTCATGACCCTTTCATAGATGGCTTTAATAGTACAGATTTTAGCGATTCTCAAACTTTAATGTCAAAATACTATAAAAAGATAACATAATGTTTGAGAACTGCTGTAAATTTCCCACAATTCTCTATTGCATCGTTCGAAATACTTTGACATTTAAAACTATTATTTGTGAATTGGTATCTTTATAGCAATACAGTACTTTATTATACAATATATTTTCGGTAAGTATATTATCTTTCATATTAGCATTATTATACAGGGGGTGGTATAAAAACTTAATGATAAATTAATAATATTTCAGAAAAAGATCACATGAAATATTTGTAACTTCTGTGTAGTGAAGAGACATTCTTGCAGAAGAAGTTGATAGTGCCGAGTAGAAAAAATAGTGTGTATAAGTGGACTAGGAAAATATACATCATGGCGGTGCTGTTAGAAGTTTGGTTGTAGGAGAGCAGCAAGACATCACGATTCTTTGGCAAAATGACATAAAGCTTCATAAGATTCATCAGAGAATGTTGGAATAGTATGGTGTTGCCAGTTTTAATAAAAAGAGTGTAAAATAGGATTAGTTAAAAAGTGGACGAACATCGATGACGAGGTCAAAGAAACAGTACATATCTGGCAGACATTTAAATTAACATCCCTTTTAATAATATTTCAATTTTTTGGTTCCTTCAGTAGTATGAGCTTAAATTTTAGTAGTTGTTGCCGCGTAGTTTGAGATTTGTAACAGTGTTGCCAACTCTTAAAAATTTATCTCCCTAAAGCTCACATCAAAAACCCCTAAAAACCCCACAATTACTTGGAAAACCCCCTAAAAAAATATGTATTATTAAAAAAATATATTAATAAATAAATAAATATTATTAAATAAATATTAAAGTAATAATACTTAATAAATAATAATCTGTAATACTTTTTAATATTTTTTTTATTTACAAACTATTCAATACATGAAATATAATTTCATTTTCTTCTGGCTCAAAGACTTTTTGAAATCATACATGTTAACATTAAATAAACTTAACATCTTTTTGGATGGATTAAATGTTGTGCAAGATCCACCATTTCGTTGCAATGTGAATCGGACCATTATCATACTCTCTAACATTTCCATGGACAGTCTATTCCGCACCTTATTTTTGACAATATTATAAATTGAGAACGCGCGTTCAACACTTGCATTTGAAATTGGGACCGTGAGAAATGCCAGTCCGAATTTTGAGATATTTTCGAAACGTTTACAGCCAGCTGCATCACAATCATTATAAACTTCAAAATAAAAATCAGCTGAAGTTGAAGTATTTGACCATCTTTTATTACTCAATTGGTGCCACTCAGACTCGACGTCATTTTTGTTGCCATTTTCGTTGAATGTGATTTAATATTGGTTTGATGTCAGGTTTTACTTGAGATGTAGCGACCTTCGGGTGTAAATCAGCAACTATTTTTAATATTGATAAATTTTCCGGAAGTCTTTTTTGAATCTGCTCTGCCAAACAACATAAAAAGTTCTTGCATCTCTCTCTGACATGCGACAAGTCCCTGACTGCAAGTTCTTGTGATATGTTTTGAAAATCAAAACCAAAGTACATCGACGCTGTATGCATTAGATGCTCCTTAAAATTAAATTCCATCAGTTCAGAGTCCACCAATTTTTCCAATTGCGATGGTACAACTAGTCGTTTCAGCAAGTTCTTGTATAATAAAAATAGATCCTCAAATAATTTAGTAGGTTCAACATCGTCACTTTGGAAAAGTAAATTTAATTGCGTCACATTTTTTAATTCATTCTTCAGAAAGATCAGAAAAGCTTTAAAAGGTAGTCTGTTCATGATATCATAAAGCTGTTCTGCCATATAACACTTATCATCAGATTTAGCAATTGAAAAAAGTAATTTCAATTCTTCCCACTGCTCCAATATTGTGCTTATAGCTTGATAACGAGCGAGCCAGCGGGTTCCGCTAAGTCCTTGAATCTTTTTCGGATCCTTGTTATCATTCATGGTTTCGTATAACGTTTTATAGTTATCCAAACGTTTAGGGCTGTATGAAAACTAATTATGGGTTTCTCTGACGAGGAATTCTAGTTGCCGTGGTAATAGTTCAGCCGCTTTTTCAGCACACAAATGCAAGGAATGGCTAACACATTTGACGACAATCAAATCAGGTAGTTCTTTTTTCAAAATCGCAGTCACAGAATTATATTTACCAACCATAACGTTAGCTCCATCAACGCCGATACCGATCATATTTTCAGCTTTTAGCCATCCTTTTTGAATTGATTTATGATTGCTTCATGTACGCTTTTTGCGTCACATTCTATTATCTTTATTATTCGATAAAACGTTGTCACAACCTGCTTTGTCTTGTGTGAAAAAAAACGAACCATAATGCATAACACTTTTTGTGTCGAAAGATCAGTACTTTCGTCGATGATTATTGAATACGGAGAATCTCCTATTTCTTCAATTAAAGCTTCAAGCATTGAAGGACCAAGTACATTTTTTATTAACATCGAACACTGAGTGCGATGTAGTTTAAGATTCTTTAAAGCGTCTGATGAAGGATCCAATTGAAGAAGTATATTAATCAAATGATCAACTGTTAGCAAAGAACAGTGCTCGGCAATAAAGGCTGCTATTTTCAACTCAGCGATTTTTGTGCTTTCCGGCAAGACTGGTTTATATATTTGAGATATAGGTTTAGTTGCCTTTGCTGATTTTTCCCATGCTGTAGCTTTTTTATGTTTTTCAGTTTTAGCGTGATTAATTAAATCCTTTTTGTGAGCTTTTAACACTACACGGCAATATCGACAATTGGCCAATGTATCATTCGTACTATCAGCTGCAAGCCAACCTGCAATACAAACATAAATTATAAATAACAACACATGACCTCAATACCTATACAGATATAAGTATAGTAAGTCACAATAAATAGGAAAAGTTTTAATCATGACAAAACACTACCACACAATTTTTTATAAATATTGTTTAGTATATATATATATATATATATATATATATATATATATATATATATATATATATATATATATATATATATATATATATATATACAGTGTGTTAATTAAAAACCTGGCCATAGGCGTTTAACATGGGAAATCAGTTTTTCCTTGCGCAAAAGTTCCCAAATTATTTTAAACAAAAATGCTTCAAATAAATGTTGTAGAGAATTAAATTCTATACCCGAATTAGTAATCAGATTTTATTTTTGACATTTCATAGCCGAGAAAATCAATTTTAATTTTTTCTGGAGATGGCTGATTTATAGCAGTAGCCATGGAAATCAAACAAAATTACGAACAATTGTATGCCATCTTAACTGTCAAAAAAAGTTTGTGTTTTGTGATTTTCGCAATAACATATTTCTTTGAAAGTGTGGAACAGTGTTTTCATGAAGAAAAGCTTCAGAATATAAAATGGTGGACAAATTTTGATTAAGTTGCATGGGTATCGCTATAAATCAGCAATCTTCAGAAAACTTTAAAATTGATTTTCTCGGTTATTAAATGTCAAAAATAAAATCTTATTACTAACTCAGGTGCAGAATTTAATTTTCTACAACATTTATTTGAAGTATTTTTGTCTAAAATAATTTGAGAACTTTTGAGCAAGGAAAAACTGATTTCCCATGTTAAACGCCTATGGCCAGGTTTTTAATTAACACACTGTATATATATATATATATATATATATATATATATATATATATATATATATATATATATATATATATATAACAAAACCAACACCACACAATTTTTTATAGTACATGTAATACACATGTCCACACCAGACCACCAGACATCTAATAATTTTTCAAAAGCCCAAAAAAATAAAACATCACCAATATCTTGTACTGCCCAATCAATTCACTCTAACAAGCGTACATGTAGTCATATAGGTACGTTCAATGACCAAAAGTGCTATCTAGCTGCTAGCGCTTGTAATACAGCGAAAAGGTTTAATTGCTGAACGACATTAAATTGACATTTGAATCAAAATGGAGCCGATTATATTAGCAGAATTAGGTTATATACAAATAGGTTATATACAACAAGAAATAAAATTATAATAAACTTTTAATATTATAGATAAATTTCTGGTTCTTTTCATTGACCGTGTAATTTCCGTCATTATCTGTTAAAAAAACAATTTCGTACTGTTCGCTCTCTTTCATTTTGAAATCGTTCCTGTTCGCGCCCTAGCAAAACTTACATAGCGCTAAAATCTACGCTAGATTTTGCTCGAGCGAACCGGAAACAGATGATGCCTAGCACGACGTTCAAATACATAGTGCTAGAAGTTGCTACCTAGCGCTAGCGTCATTGAACGTACCCACTTGCTAGTAGATTATGTACCTAAATAAAATAAAAAATACCTCTTTTGAATTTTATTGAAGCACAGATACGGCTGAAATTTGACGACACCGGTGATTCTATGGTAAAGGATCATAAATATTGAATTTAATATTGTTTATCTTGATTATTTATAAATGGAGCCAGCAGGTTCGCGTTTTTTCATGACACTGAATTTAGCAGACATCTTACAATTTAAATTTGAGGTTACACATATGAACACTCATGTAAACAACTGCGAACTTCCTGGCCCTATTTATAAATTACAAAAATAAGATAAAAATTACTTAACCTTTTAAGTCTGGATCTGTTTCCCAAATCTTCGTATACTTCTGACTATATTTCTTTTTTTCTTTCGGCATCGTTAACAAGTCACTTGTCGAAACGTGTACAATAGCAAAGTTTAATTGAACAGGTACATAACAATTAACGTATTTCCAGTAAACGTAGGCAGAGTATAACGACAAATTATCACAAACACAAAGTATGTAGGTATATGTTCATAGTAAACACTATAGTTTTTGTAATTATTTATTTGATTTAAATAGTGTGTCACGTTCCTATTTTGACACTACCATAAATTTTATTTTTATTAATTTACGGGTTGTAAATATTTAAAACACTTAAGGCCTTATAGTTTAGCAACGTCAGGGACTCGTGAGTAGAGCTGGTTCACTATATGATTTTATTTTACTTCTTTATATATTGTTAATTAATAGTCATTTACCGACCATAGGTGTGAGAGTTTTATGGATATAGCTAAGTTTATCAGTTAGTGAATATAGAGTATTCTGTGGGATAAATCCTTAGCCACCCAGTTTGGGGATTTAAACTGTAAAACTTTTGGGAAATTGTATTAATTTCTGGCGGAAACATTCCGGATTTAAGCGCACCGAAGGTCGATAAAAATTCCTATAAACCACCTAACAACTAAGGTTTTATTGTTGGGTTTTATCTTTGGATTTTATCCTTGGATTTCATTGTTGGATTTGATTGTTGTACTGTACAATCAAGAAACATTTTGGAGTCTGGGAGATCATATCTGAGTGTAAATCCATGCGGCGTGATCACGGAGCATGTTGCAGCCAGAATTCGCCATTTTGAAACGTGATCTGACGTACCATCTGACGTCAACGGAAATTGCCAGCAGCGCCAACGGTCGCAGATGAACCAGATAAGCCACTGATTTTGGTTATATTTTCATTGATTTATTGTTTAAATTAACGTCATGAATTTATGAATTATTTTTGGAAATTCACATTCTGTTTAACATATATTTATTATGGTTATTGATGTACTAATTCATGCGAGCCTTTGTTTATTAATTGAGTATTCTTGCAGTTTTATTAGTTATCTTTTAGGGTTTGTTAAGGTAGTAGGAAGGGTTAGGACTCGATTTACTGAGTATTTATGTTGCGCTCGCACTTCTCTGCTTGATCGATCAAACATTCGTCGTGCGTCTTTTGCGTTAACTTTATTTAAGCTTTTTTTTATTGCGAAGTCCTCGCTCATCCGCGCACTGCGCATCCCCTACGTGGAACCTGTCATGTTCTTGTTTTGCATTACCTTTTTTTTTTTTTACTAAAAACTCGCTTAAGATATATAATTTTCTTAAATTATATCTTGAATTGTTTTCAAGCATACTTTAACTTTATTATTATTTTATTTAATATTAATTTATTAAAGTTTCATATAATTTTTTGTATCTCTTTCTTTTTTTATAATATACATAATTGTTAGTTAAAGTTAAAACGTGGCTTCATTAAGTAACTACCCCTGTAACCGACTCCAGGTACACCCAGTCGTAGGGTTTCGGTATTTTCGTGGTTGTGTGCCTTATAAACAACCCCGTGGCGCCCTATATTTAATTATTATTAATACTAACATTTCTTTATTTTTAATTTCGACCCACCCCGACCTCCACTGTCTCAAAGCTAGCGGCCGCAATCTCAAACATCTGTAGATGCGTATTATTTATTCCGAATTTTATATGTCATAAACATATAGACATCAGGAAAACGTTACAAGTGTAATGTGTACATTTTTAAATAAAGACATTAACATATTAATAATTTTTTATAGTGCAAGATATATTTCACATTTCTTGATAATGTCTTTAATAAATTATCTATTTTCGATAGATTTTATATTAATTACATTATCAAGAAATAAAATTTAAAGTTTAGAACAATTCGAAATGAATTTATATTTTCCGCCACCTTGTCGGCTGTCAAATTTAGTTCTCTGACCTTTTCATAGACGGCACTAAAGTTGTTATCACGGTTTATAAGGGAGATACTCAATCTTCTACTATATATTTTCCTTAATCTATGCTTCGCCCTATCTAAAAGTTACTAGAGTTAGTTATAGCATCGTTTATCTGGAAAATGAAATAAAATGTGCTGTCAAAATAAATGCCTAAGGCCATGCCCGGTTGCAGAAACGCTAATCAAATCAGTAATCAGTTAATTGTTCATCAAATTCAAATCGGATTGCACAAAACAAATTAACCTCTTATTAATCTTCCATCGTGTGATGAGCCGTTGATTAGCGGTAATAGATAAATAGATGGCAACACCGCAGTGTGATCACGTGATACTGTCAAATTAACAGCTGATCATCAGTGTTCACTGGTGGTTCACTGGAAACCAGTAAAGTGAAGATGTAAGTATTTTTATTTTTACAAATAATTAGACGATACAGCTAATCACAATGAAAAAGACGCTTCGAGATTATCTCAGTTGATTGCTCGTAATGTGTTTGTCGCCCGCCTAATTCCACAATAATATATATTTGTATATCAATATTTCAGAAAATGGATGTGAAACGTAGAAATTTCACGGAGCGGGAGAAGAAAACTTTGATGTCTCTTGTTGAGCAGTAAGTACTGTTTTAATTAATATAATTACTATTATGTGAAATTTTTCTGGTACAAAAACTATTCTTCAATTTGTTCTTACAAATTCAAAAATTTTAGAAGGTTAATTTATATTACCGAGTATAAAACGTTTCATATTACTCATATTACAATTTAATCTAAATAAATATGAATAACATATTAATGTAATAGAAAAATGATAGATGAATAAAATGTTAAATACAATTTTTTGTTAGAAAATTGTCTTACAGACAATAGAGCGATTCTCTGATGAAATGCTAAAGTTTATATTGTTCTAAGTATCTATTAAAATACTATACTTCAAATTTCGCGAAAGAATCATAAACATTGACCTAAGTAGGAAGAAAAATTTTACATTTAGTATTTATTACTTTCCCAAAGGTTATTACTATTATATTATAATATATCCCAGGTGCATTTTATTCCTTAATTTATCCCTTCATAATTCCTTATTTTCCCAATTCCCCAGGAGCAAGGACATAATTGAAAATAAATGTACCAAAGGTACATTCATCGATATGAAAAATAAAGCGTGGGAAAACATTAGACATACATTCAATAGCTCAGCTGAATCGGGGCAGCGAACTACAAAACAAGCTGCGTGTTCTATATGAGAACTTGAAGAGGGAAATAAGAAAATGTGTAACTGAAGAACATGTATGCTTTCATATTTCAAATCTGATAAATTAATGATATTATTATTTATTTCTTAGCAAAAAGAGTACAGAGACAAAATTAAAGCTGCGAAAACTGCAGCCTATAATTTCAAGGTATTTTTATTTAAATATTTAATTTTTGTAATTTGTAAAAAAAATAATTAATTTGAAGCATGATATTTTGAAAACTGGAGGAGGTAGAAGCTCCAGCTTTTTAAATAATGAAAATGAGCTACTGCTAGCAGAACTTTAAGGCCAAGTTCAACCCCTGCCAAATCCATGTGATAACGCTGCAGAATATTTTTGTAATTATACTACTCAGTAAAGCACATATAGCAAAAGTTGATGGTTACGTTATGAATTTATTTTCAAATTACGGAAAACGTAACGACTTAAATATGGAAAAAACACGAATAATTAACATATGCCATTGATGACAATAATCAACTTTTCCTTTACTAGCTTTACCATGTATAATTTGTACTATTGTCCTATAATTTTCATCATTAACAGGTGAAGGAACATCAGTAGAAATATTATATTCTGAACCTTGTCGGCCCTAAACCCAAGTTAAGGACCGCAAAAAAGAAAAGACGGCAAGCCAGGGACTACTCTGCAGAAGAGTATAGAAAATTATATTTTAAACAAAAATATATAAATGCGTTAAATGAAGGCAAAGCCCAAAAAATAATTCACAGTTTAACTGTGCAAAAATTAAAATTAGAAATAAAAAAATTAAGGCAGTAAAATGTAGTTTTATTTTAATATAATTCTATCTGTTAAAAATGGTGGCTATTAAAGCGTTCCTCGCTGCATAATTTAGATTATTATTATTATTATTTTCAATAATAATTTCCTGCTCAATCCCATCATTTTCTTCATATCTTTGTTGTTCATCTTCCTCATTGAATACATCATTTTGTTGTTTGCAGATATTATGTAATACCCCACAAGCAACAATAACTGCTGGAATACTTTCCAATTTAAGCCGAAGACCTAACTGCAGACATGGAAACCTTCTTTTCAGCACTCCAAAGAACCGTTCAATGGAATTTCTAGTGGCAATGTGAGCTCGATTGTATGCTTCTTCACTAGGTCCTGCAGGATGTAATAGTGGGGTCAGCAAATAATTTTTGCAAGCATAACCACTGTCACCCAACAAAAACTTATTTCCATACAGCCCCATTTCAAAATTAGCGGGAAGAGGTGAATTATTGAAGAAGGTGCTGTCATGTACTGATCCTGGCCATCGAGCTATTAGATGCAACAAATTTAGATCAGCATCACAGATTGCCTGAACGTTGAGGCTGAAGTATTGTTTCCGATTACGGAATAACTCCGCTCTATTGCCACCAGAAGATTGTATTTTTACATGGGTGCAGTCCACGGCTCCTACAACTCGAGGAAAACCAGCTATGTTATAGAAGCCAGCTTTCACACGTGTAAATTCGGCTTCTGAAGATGGCATTCTTATATATGCCCTCGATAATTCAGAGATTTGTCGGGTCACTCGTTTTATAATGCGACATACAGTTGATTTATTTACGTGTATGTGGTCGCCTATCACATTTTGAAATGTTCCCGTGGCATTAAAGCTTAGGCATATTAAAATTTGTGTTCTAGGATCAGTCGACTTGTTTCTACCAGTTAATGGTTGAATTTTTGCACCAAATAAATGTATTAAATTATTCTGTGTTTTTTGTTAATCTGTATCTAAGCTTAAAGTCGTGATCGTCAAAGGTTTCGAAGAGATTTTCTCTTTCTCGTAGCATACGTATTTTACGTGATCGTACTCTGCGTGGGGGTTCTTCAATAATATAAGTTCTGACAAGTCAGATTCCATTTTAAATATCAAATTTCGCGCCTGTCGTACCTAGTTAGAAATTATAGGGGGAAAATTTACTTCAAAAATGAATGAACTGTGTCAAATTAAAAATAATTGGAAGTGTTATTTAAACTTACGTAAGTATTAAATTCATTACAAGCAGTTATATTTATCTTACTGAACGCGAATTGTTTATCTATTTATACAGGTAGGATTTGTTAGGTTAAGTACGTAGTTAATGTTTGGAAATGGTCAGGAATCTAATTTTACATTTCAGAATGTTATTATTCTATAATTTAGAACCTGGTATTATAGTTTAATAATATATCTCAAGGAATAGTTCATGCATGAACTCATATTGTTTGTATTAATTGTTGTAATCACTTGTAAAAGCTGTATATTTATACCTACCTATGTACGTATTTATTTAAAAAAATAGTCAATGTTCCCTACCTATTATATTATTTTAAATTATTATTCAAATAATTTCAGAACAACACTCGATTAAAATTTGATTGATTGAAAACTCAAATATCAAATTGATTGTTCATTAATTGATGTACTAGCTTCAATTAAAAATAATTATTTGTTAACGGTTAATTAAATGATAATTGGTGTTTGTGCAACCCAAAATGTAGTTAATTACCCGTTAACGGTTGATTAACTTTGATGTTTGTTACAATTTGATTAACGATTAATTGTCCGTTAACGGCTTGTTAACACGAGCACATTTTCATAACAAAAGCGCTTTTACGGAGCGCATTTTCATATTGTATTCTTATGAAGTGTGCTCCATAAAAGCGATTTTATTAGAAAAATGTGCTCGTATTACGAGCCACGCCACAGGTAGATGCATAAAATTTTTTTGGAAGGTACTGGCAAATACAAGTAAAAAAAATCTGATGTGGCCAGCACATTACCTTCCGTCAGTTCTATGTTCAGAATGTCTGCCGTAAGCGGGCCACCATTCCTAACTTTCTTATTTGAATATATTGGGATATTTCATTACGAATGCGAACCAGGTGGAAAAAATTGGAACTAAAAACAAGGGAGCAATTTTATTTCATTCGTATGTTTTTACATACGCACGAAGTTTATATAATGGAAAATAGATAATAGAACTAATATTTACAATTAATTAAACTACTATTATCCAATATGTGCTCTCCCTAAGAAAAAACAAATCTGTGATCATAACCTAGAACTACCAACTAAAGTATTTAAAATGGAAAATAATAATTAATTTTCCGCTACAATTAATAAAACCGGATACAAGCCAATATACTCTACCTAAAATAATAAACACTGAGAGAAAAGTCAAAATACAACAAGAATCAAAGAAAAACTCTTGACAGCAATGATACGCTTATGGAAGTTACACAAATGTGCTCTCTTGTTGAAAGTTTAACGTTGGTAGGGTACCTATATACTCAGGGTATGGCCATGACGCGGCTCGCGTTTCGTCCGCCATTAGAGGGCCACTGTCATATTCGTTGTTGCGCAAATTATTATGTATTTTCGTGGCTACTTGTTTTATTTTAATGCAAAACACATTCAAATATACTTCTAATATTTATTTAAAGTGTAAGTAATACTGTTACTTTATTTATATGTATATTTTCTTGAGATACTGACTACGATGACTGGCAATATTGAAAACACATAAATATTACCAATATTAAGCACAAACATTTAAATTTTTAAAAGGTAAGTTTAAAATATATACTTATTATGTAAATAATAATCACAGTTATTAAATTTGATGTGACAATAACAACCTATATCCTATGCACTACATAACCTCTAAATCTATGTCATAATAATAATTGTGTATCTCTTAAATAAATGAATTTTGATTACCTTTTTAGATTCATAGTGTGATTATTTAATATTCCTATATAATAAAATATCACATTTCTTACAAATAAATAGGGAAATGAATTATCAATATGTTTGACATTGGCTCGCTTATGGCGGCGATCTTGCCCCATGGCCATACCCTGTATATAAAGTTACCCTAAACGTTGGTGGTACACAACGCCATCTCTACATAATGAAATATCCCAATAGCAAAAATGTCATATTTGTATTTGTTGTGTTTAGGAGTTAGGATTTAGATTTATAGATTTAATATAGTTTCACTAGTAATTTATTAATCCCATATATTTAATGTTTTACAAACGACAGACCGAATTCAACTGCTTATTACAAACTTAAACCTTTCTTTAATAAAAGATATTCTCAAAAATATATTTACAATAGGCAACCAGGTTAACGTCTATAAATACATTACATACCCCTACCTTTAATATACACTTAATTAACAATATATACAATAATAATAATAAATGAACAAAAGATTATTTTACAATTTCAAAATTCTCATCGTATGCCAGACGTTGGGGACTAGTTTCTTTTGAATTTTGCGAACTATTTTCCTCTACCGCTGACTCGGTATTATTATCAGAATTGTGTTTTCTGAGGGAAATCAGAAGTAAATGATGAAAGTTTTAAAAGCTGATTGCTATATCTCTTCCATGTTTTACCTAGCTCTGGAATGTGCACCATAAGTGTTTTTACCTAATTTTTTATTAATTATTCCCTTGATCCATTTTAATTGGTTTAGAAAACGATAATCTTTTGTTAATACTCTGTGCCCTGGTAAAAATTCAATTTTACGGTTACCTTTAAAATAAGCACATTGTTTCTGTTGTTGTTTTTGTACTCTATCCTTTATTTCGCCCCCTCCTACATGATTGTTAACGTCCAACAGTTTAAATCTAGTACGTAATTCTTTCCCAAATAATAAATAAGCGGGACTTACCCCTGTTGTACAATGTTTCGTAGTGCGATAATCAAATAAGAAATTGTTTAATAATAAATTTATATCAAAATTTAATTTTTTATTTCCTATTGTCTTTTTTAAAGCCGTTTTTACAATTTTCACCGCGTTTTCCGCTGCACCGTTGGAAGCAGGATGAAAAGGAGGTGATGTGATATGTTCTATGCCATTTTTGTTTAAAAATTTTTGAAAATAATCTGAAGTAAATTGTCTACCGTTATCAGATATTATTGTTCGGGGCAATCCAAATCTAGCAAAACAACTGCGCAAAGAGTCAGCCGTCGCTTCGGATGTTATGGATGACATAATAAATACTTCGATCCATTTTGAGTGGGCGTCTAAGACAATTAAAAAAAACTTATTTAAAAATGGACCCATGTAGTCAATATGTAACCGACTCCATGGTTCAGTGGGCCAATCGCATGGATTTATTTCTGCTTTTGGTGGAGAATTTCTATTTAATTGGCAAGAACTACAGTTTTGGACTAATTGTTCTATATTTTTATCTAGTTCAGGCCACCAAAAATAGGATCGAGCAATGCTCTTCATTTTCACTATTCCCATATGAGACCGATGCAAGTCATTTAATAATTTATTATGTAATGTTTTCGGTATAATTAAACGGTTGTTCCAAAGTAAACAATCGTTCTGAACGCTTAGTTCATTTTTTCTTCTATAAAATGGTTTTAAATCTTTAATGAAAGCTTTTTTTCCGGACCAACCATTCTGTACGTAATTTAAAACTGTAATTAATAATTTATCATTTTTCATAGCCTTTTGGACATCTTGAAAATTTATTGGAAAATCAGCATTACTTGAAAAATAATTTACAAAATCTACATCGAAATTTTCGGATTCGTTATCACTTAAAGGCATTCTCGATAAACTGTCTGCACTATTATTTTCTGATTTGACATACTCGATTTGATATCTATAATTGGATAAAATAACTGCCCAACGCCGCAGTCTATTTGCCGAAAATTGCGGTATTCCTTTCTTCGGATTAAATATAGAAAGTAAGGGTTTGTGATCGGTCCTTAAAGTAAATTCAGTACCATATAGGTATTGATTAAATTTATTTAATGCGAAAATTATAGCTAGTGCTTCTTTTTCTATCTGTGCGTATTTTTGTTCGCTTTGTGATAAAGTACGTGAAGCATATGCAATTGGTTTTTCAGAATTATCCGGCATTTTATGAGCAATTACCGCCCCTAGTCCATAAGAACTAGCATCTACGGTGAGAATAATAGGATAATTCGTATTAAAATGAACTAATACAGGACATGATGTCAAAGAAGTTTTTATTTTGTTAAAGGCGTTAGAACATTCAATAGACCAGTTCCATTTTACATTAGATTTTAATAAATTATATAGGGGATGCAAAATATTGGACATATTGGATACAAATTTGGCATAATAATTTACTAAGCCCAAAAAAGATTTTAATTCCGTAATATTTCGAGGAACAGGAGCTTCTTTAATCGCTTTTATCATATTTTCAGATGTATGTAGACCATCTTTGTCAATCACGTGACCTAAGTATATTACTTGAGGTTGAAAAAAATTACATTTATTTATAGCAATTTTAAATCCTGCATTTTCTAATCTAGTTAAGACTTTCTCTAAATTTAAAAAGTGTTCCTCAGTATTTTTGCCAGTAATCAAAATGTCATCTAGAAAAATGCTTACGTCATCTAAACCCTGTAAAACAGATTCCATAATCTTTTGAAATTTAGATGGTGCACATGCCACCCCATAAGGTAAACGATTATATTGGAATAACCCTTTGTGAGTACTAATAGTTACTAATTCTTTAGATTTATTGTCTAAGCATACTTGCTGATAGGCCTGTGATAGATCTAATTTTGAAAAATAAACACCACCTTGCAAATTAGAAAATATCTCTTCAATTCGTGGAAGTGGGTGTTGATCAATTTCTAAATGAGGGTTAATAGTAACTTTGAAATCTCCGCACAGTCGTACAGAAGTTCCCCAGGCACTGTAATTTACTGGTGAAATAATATTTAATTCCTCCAATCTATTTAATTCATGCTCAACCTTAGATTTTAATGCATACGGCAACGGACGTGGTCGAAAAAATTTTGGGGTTGAATTCGAATCTTTTATCTTTAAAGAAATTAGACCATTTTAAAAAGTTCCCAAGCCTGGTGAAAATACATTTACAAATTTATTTTTTAAACCTTCCAGTCGGTTTGTTAATTTCGTATAATTGATTTCACTAATGCCTAAATTATATTTGCTTAAAAAATCTCGACCTAAAATAGGAGGACCACCATTTCCTATTACATAAATTGTTAAATTATCTTTCTTATTTTTATAAGAAACTTCTACATTTAGTTTTCCTTTTGGCACAATTTTATTTCCGTTATAACAAAAGAAATTATTTTCGGTAGCTTTTAATTTGAAATGCTTAAATTTATGTTGCCAAAGAGATTCTGAAATTGCAGATACACTAGCACCAGTGTCAATTTGAAAAATTATAGGTATACTTTCAACAAATATTTCTATCGTTAATGGTGGATTATTATGAACAGAATCAATATTAAAAATTTCAAAATTGGTTTCTACATTTTTATTCTCAATTGTTTCATTTTCTGTTTCTAAATAATGATGTCGTTTCCTAGTGTTTTGTGAAAATTTATTTTTATTTTCGGGACATACTGTTGAAATATGTCCTTTGCGATGACAACGATTGCAAGATTTATTTCTAAAAAAACATTTATCAGACACATGATTGCACTTGCTACACACTGAACACTTCTGCTGTCGTTCCGGGTTGCGGGGGGAGGACCCACTGCTGCACCCGGCCTTCGATGATCGGATCTGAAGTAGCCCTGGCTCCGATTTGACCTGCATATTCTCGCTCGTTGAAATGGATTTGGCTGCTTCTCTGGCAATGGCGATTTGTACTACTTCACTGAAAGTCACTGACTTTTTTTCTTCGAAAAGTCTATCTTGGATTCCCACTGGCAGGAATCCCACCACAAAACGGTCTCGCAAACTATTCTGAATTTCCGTTGATTCAAAGTCACATTCAATTGCAAGATTTTTGACTCTCACTGCCCAGTTATTCACGGATTCACCAATTTGCATTTGTGCACAGTGAAATTTATATCTGGCTGCGAAAACGGAAATAGCTGGTTTAAAGTGCGTGTCCATTAGTTTAATAAGTTCATCGTAAGTTTTTGTTTCGGGTTTATCTGGCATTGATAAATTATATATTAATTTATACGCATTCTCACTTAAAATATTTAAAGAATTGCACGCTTTTTAATTATTGCCGTTATTTCATTTGCAGTGAAATAATTTTCAAGTCTTGCCTTAAAAATATTCTAATCGCCGCACTTGTTATCGAACTCGCGTAAATGTCCAACCACGGCACTTTCATTACTCATTTTTGAATTTTATTATTTAGTTTTTTATTTAAATTTTAATCCTCGTCGCCAGTTGTTGTGTTTAGGAGTTAGGATTTAGATTTATAGATTTAATATAGTTTCACTAGTAATTTATTAATCCCATATATTTAATGTTTTACAAACGACAGACCGAATTCAACTGCTTATTACAAACTTAAACCTTTCTTTAATAAAAGATATTCTCAAAAATATATTTACAATAGGCAACCAGGTTAACGTCTATAAATACATTACAGTATTTAAATAAAAAATATAATATTTAAATTGAAATAACTCTTTTGTTTTTAATTTTAAAGGCATAGTGATAATGAACTTTTATATTCAGACAAAAAAAATCTTTTAATGGTATCACTTTCAATATAGCATTCTATTAAAAAAATGCTATTTTGTTGAATAAGTCGCGTATTTGATGTTCAATTGTTTTGCATTTTTCACCGTTAAATTTTTCATATCGCCTAACTTTGTCCATTTAACCGTCTTTCTATATATTCAAATAAGAAAGTTTGCAATGGTGGCTCGTTTATGGCAGACACCTGTACGTATTTTACACCAATTCCATACAGAAAGTTCCTTCTAAAAGATCCTATATTTCCAGTACATTGCCTTCCGTCAGTTCTAAGTATTTTGTACAAATTCCATACAGAAAGTGAAAGTTTCTAACAAAAGTTTATATATTTCCAGTAAAATTATAATACAAACATACTATGTCAATTGCACTTGATACTGACATCTTTGAATCAGAATTTTCTTAATATAGTAGCTGTTTCCATGGTTATAGCATAGCTTGCTGCTTATGACATTTAATTTCTTTATAATTTTTTTAACTCTATATCCATTGAATTTGAATTATAAAATGCAATCAAATCGTATAGAAAATAAAATTTAACAGCGCTTTTTCAAGAAAAACTGCAAAATTCTTCAAATGACGGGACCCAAGTAACACAAATGACCTAAAATCGACGTCGCTGTGACGTCCTAATTCACGTCACATAGACGTCCTGTAGACGTCTCAGCGTGGAGCTGTACGACGTCATTTTAAGACGTTGTTTAGACGTCATTTTCAGACGTTGTATCGACGTCATTTTCAGACGTTGTATCGACGTCATTATAGGACGTTGTATCGACGTCATTTTAAGACGTTGTTTAGACGTCATTATAAGACGTTGTTTCGACGTCATTGTAAGACGTTGTATCGACGTCATTATAAGACGTTGTTTCGACGTCATTTTAGGGCATTGTTTCGACGTAAATTTTATGGTATAAACATAAATGGTGGTAGGAAAAATAAATAATGTAATTCTAGTTTTATTTATACTATATAATATTAAAAATATTAATGCAAAACAATATACCAACAATAAATATTAAACATAAAAAGTGTTTAAAAAAAATATTACGAAAAATACAAATTAAATAAATAAATGCATCTTATATCTACAAAAAATTATGTACATATTTATTTGCACGTTGTTGTGTGGTGCATATTTCAACTAGTTCACCATTGCTTCTTTATATTCTTCATAATGGCACTTCGCTTCGTGTCTTTACCATATCTATAAAAAAAAAAATTGTCATAAGCAATATAAGCACAATTTTATCTACTTACAATATATTAAATTTTCAATGTTCGCATTAAGAAATGTTATTTTCAGTATTCTCCCGTGGTAATTAAAATGCTGGAAACAGAGATGTTTATACAGTAAATATCTCTGGCTGGCATGACACAACACAAAAATGGCGGAGGGTGCGTTCATACATATACAGTAGTCTGAGCATATGTCAATTTTTATTTGATTTATTTTTATTTTGCTGTAATTTCTTTTAATTTTAGAAAAGAGTTGTAAATACAAAAATGAAAGTATAATTCTTTCGACATCAAATTATTCTAAAATCTCCACCTCGTATAATTTATATTCAGAATTGGCCTGCTGGTAATAATTGTTAATTGCCCGAACCATTTTTTTTATATTTCAAATTTTCGGACCAAGCGCAATAAATTTTATTTTTATTACGCAGCCAACATTTCGGCAGTTTGAATAGAATTTGTACCAACAAATTCTATTACAGCAACTGCCAAACTATACAAAAGAGAAATTAGAAATTAAGTTTCCATTAAAAAAAAAAATGCAACTTGGTCAAGATCAGCAGATCGAAATATGTATTAAAAATCACTATGATGTCTCTTTGTCGATGGTTTACTTAAATCCAATCGTTCTAGAATAGCTTGAAAGGGAAGATGTAAAGATTCTTGGAAAACTTAGGAAAGTGGGATTTTTGGAGCTATAGGAAATGCTCAGGTAAAACCGTAAAACTATATAGATAAATCTTTGTTTTTATATTATATATTTCCTTTTATTTATACATTTGCTTTTGTATTAGCAACTAGGTTTTGTTTAAATTGTTGAAAATTAATATGTCCATGATTTTTATACCAAAAAATATAACAGATATAAATTGTTTCCGTTTCGCATTAATAATTATGTAAACATTTAATGTTTTAAATAAATAAAATATAAATATCACCACGACATACCTATATTTGGGTGTGCCAATCTGCTTCTATTCGTAGATTTTGGTAATGACAATAATTAAATAAAAATATATATATATATATTATACATATACCGATATCTGTGTACGAAGCAGATTGGCACACCCAGCAATGGGTAATATGCCGTGATGAAATATTTATTTATTTATTTATAAACAATATATTGTTATATATTTTTGCATAATGAATTGATATATAAATAAAAATAATATATCCCTTCGTGTGTTATTAATTGCCAAATTAAATAAATTTAAAATATGAATTTTTAATAATATTAATAATAAAGTAAAAATAATCGTCATAAAGACGTCAAATTAGACGTGGAAAAAAGGTTTAAATAGACCTAATTATGACCATATAAAGTCGTCATATAGACGTCATAGCGACCACAAATCTGACGTCTAAATAGTCCTATTTCAGACCAAAAATCAACGTCACAATGTCGTCGTATAGACGTCTGATTAGACGTCTAAATAGACCTATTTCAGACCAAAAATCAACGTCACAATGTCGTCGTATAGACGTCGGCTTAGACGGCAGAATATGACTTAAATTCGATCTGAAATCGACGTCACTTTTTGGTCGACCGTCGGTCAGTGTTACTTGGGGACTTTCGGTTGACGAATTATAACCAAATCTAATCACGTCTGCACATGGATGTAAGGAAGAGAAATACGTAAAAACGTTTTTTCTTTGGAGTTATCGCGGCTGAAATTATCGTCACACACACATACAGACATCATAGTAAAATCGTATTCTAGGGACCCTGAAATGTGCTTAATCATTAAAAACTCACCATCGAATTTTTTGAATAAAGACAATACCTTCTTTACCTAAAGGTGACGGAAGGTAAAAAACAATGTAATATTATTAACACGCTTGCGAAATGAGAGCAATTTTTTTTATTGTTATTAACTTCCATGTATTATACAATTTTAAGTGGCTCCCATCAAACCCAAACCATAACAAATACAAGCTATCAGTGTCATGGTGGCCACTGTTTTCAAATTTCACATGGTCAAAGTGCTTAAGTTACCGCTGCCATATATGATTAGCTTTACGTAGTCGTGCCATAAATACTGTCCCTAATACAAGGGAGGCTTATTCTATATAAAAAATCTGATGTGTTTATTCTTTAAGTTCTAATAACATTTAACTGAGTTTTTCAAGAAAAACTGTTAAAATCTTCAAATGAGGGTACTTCCGGTTGACCAATTATAACCAAAATCTAAACATGTCTGCATATGGTTGTAAGGAAGAGGAATACGCAAGAATTGTAATTTTTGGAATTCTAGTATTGGAGATATCGTGGACGAAACTGCGGTCACATACATACACACACACATACACACACACACACACACATACAGACATCATCGTAAAAATAGTAAAATCGTATTGTAAAGACCCTAAAACGTGCTTATTTAATAAAAACTCACCACCGAATTTTTTGACCAAAGACAATACCTTCCTTAACTATAGGTGACGGAAGGTAAAAAGAAATCTGGTAAAAAATGAATGTGATTTTATTGTTACATAACTATTAATTTAAAAAAAAAATACTCAAAATGACCGGCTCGTTCTTTGACACACCATAAGCGGTAGTCCAAAGGATTGAGGTCTGGACTTCCAGGGGGCCAATCTTCAACGACAATAAATTCCGGTAAATTCAGCTCTAACCAGCGTTGTGACGACTTCGCTTTGTGTGCGGGCGCTGAATCTTGCTGAAAAATCTAGTGCTTACCTGCGAACAAGGAATCATTCAATGACTTTACAACTTGCTCTAACATGTCGCTCTGGTAATTTCCTGCTCGCGTTTTTACCCCTTATTCGCAGAAATGAAACTTCATAACGCCGTCATACGACACCCTCCACCAAACCATCACTGACGCTAGGTGGTTACCCCTTTCTACCTTCGGGATTTTCTCTGCAGCTTCCCGAGAGCTATGGGTATACATTCAATCATTTTGGCGGTTGAATTTTCTTCTACAGTGAAAAATTTTTCATCCGTAAAAAGAATTTGCCGATGACTTCCGTTTGCGTGTCGCTGGAATAACATCTTAGCTCTCGTGGCTCTTATGTGACGTATGGTCGCTGTTAATCGCTGCCCTGTGCTTCTGCGATAAGTTCCAAGTTTAAGATCTTTCAGAATGCGTGTAATGGTTCTAGCGGGGAACTTCATTTCCCTACACATGATTTTCTGATTCCGGAGTGGATTTCTCCAAATTCTCTCGCGAACAGATTTGACGGCTGCTAGATCCCTAGTTGTGCATGGCCAACCGCTCCTTGGTCTGTCATCAATTAATAACATATCGTTGTAACGTTCAATGGTCCGGTAAACAAACTTCTTCGTAATTTTCAGAAGTTTTAACAAATTGAAAATCTCTACTGGTGTTTTGATGCACTTGTATAGCGCAATCACTGCTACACGGTTCTTTTTAATACCCCACTCCATGTTTACTGCATGAACCACGCATGAACTATCGATTTGAAATTAATGATTTACAATATGAAAAAATCTGTTGTGGCCAGCACAATACCTTCCGTCAATCCTGTGTATTATGTACAAATTCCATACATAAATTTTCTTCTAAAAGATTCTAATTTTTTGGTATTTTATGATTCCCTTTCTCGGCAACTGAATTCCATTCTCCTGATAACAAACAAACCACATGAAATAAGAAAATCATGAAATTTTGAATGAAAAATTATGACACTTGTCAGTTATGGACATAATTAATTGCTGTCATTTTGATACGGGTTCCCATATCTGCTTGCCAAAGGCACGCGCCCTATACATATTTTTTTTTTGCAAAAGATGCTATATTTCCAGTAAAGTTATTTCATAAACAAACTATGCAAATTGCACTTGACACTGACATCTACTTCTTCTTCTTTAGTTTTTCCCATTCGTTAGGGGGTCGCTATTTTTTATTTTCTTCTTCCACTCATTTTTGTTTTGCGTGTCTTTCTCATTCAGTTCCTTTTCTCTCAAGTCTTCTGCAATACAATCTTTTCATCTTATATTTGGTCTTCCTATGTTTCTTCCACCTTCTATTAATATATTCATCGCTTCTCATGACATGTTCAAACCAATGTAATCGTCTTTCTTATATCCAGAAACTTCTAACACTAGAGTTACTTCCCTTATTCTGTCATTGATTTACATTTTATTGATACTGACATCTGTCAATTTGAATTAGCAGTTTCCATGGTTAAGTTAGCATAGCTGGCTGAATTATGAAATTTATATGAATTTTTTTATCTTTATTATTCTTTAATCCTATATCTGTTAAATATGAAATATAAAATGCAATCAAATCGTATAGACAATAATATATTCTTTAAGTTATAATAACATTTAACTGAGTTTTTCAAGAAAAACTGTTAAAATCTTCAAATGAGGGTACTTCCGGTTGACCAATTATAACCAAAATCTAATCAAGTCTGCATATGGTTGTAAGGAAGAGGAATACGCAAGAATTGTAATTTTTGGAATTCTAGTATTGGAGATATCGTGCAGGAAAAAACGGTCACATACACACACACACACATACACACACACACACGCACATACGAACACACACACACACATACAGACATCATCGTAAAAATAGTAAAATCGTATTGTAAAGACCCTAAAACGTGCTTATTCAATGGAAACTCACCACCGATTTTTTTGACCAAAGACAATACCTTCCTTACCTATAGGTGACGGAAGGTAAAAAACAAATGCTCAAGGCACCCTTAATTTTATTTTTTATCGTGTTTTATACTCAGGGACAGAATTTATGGCACGACTACGTATTTGAATAAAGATGTGAGGTGCAACAAAAAAATAGAGCGACTGTATAAAAATATATTTATTTTTAAAAAATTAACCAGAATAACAACTTATGAAAGAAACTTAAATTAGACAGAAAATAAAGAAAGTTACATATTTAATACCTACTTTAATAATTATTTATAATAGATTGTATTCGTCATGGCATTTTGTGCTTTATAGATCTCCATGCATCCGTTATAATTTTAAATAATTACTTGGAATTATTAATATTATACCTTGAAATATTTTTGTCGATGGTTTCCAACAGATTTTCAATTGTATTAAAGATCAGGTGACTATTTGCAAGTTATAGACACATATTCAAATCGGCTCATTACTCCTTTTTCTTTCACCGCTCTTACACGGTTATAAACAGGACAACGCAGTTTCGAAATATGAGTTCAGCATGAAATTCTCTTTCTTATTATGTATTACACGATTTGAATGAAAGAGTGGGTCACAAATAAAACACACTTCAATTCCAAAGAAATTTCTGTAATATTTTGAACAGATTCATATCGGCAAATTTCAAACCTACTAACCATTCCTCAGCAACAATCGTGCAAATTCATGAAAGGAAAAAAAATCATGTCGAATTCAAACCATGTTATAATGTCTTTAACGGTGTCGGAGTAGTGGATGAAATATGAGAAATTTGCTGATTTGGCATTTTCTAACATTTAGGGAATTGTTACTACATCATGAAATGATATTAAAATAATTTTAGAAGATAGTGGGCTCAACATTTCTGAATATTTTTACATTATCAAAGTTGTTTGAATTTAATTCAAAGCACAAATTGTCTATAAAAAGAGCGAAAATAAGAGGTGTCAGAGCAGAGCTTTGTACGACGCCAAACCAAAATTAACAACGATTTTATGAGTATTATAGATTGTCATGTAGACATAGCCCATAATCATCGATGTTTGATAGAACTTTGCAGTATTCACGGCTCTCACGAAACGATTTTTCTACCATAATCTTTGTAATCAAACTATGAATCTGTAATGAGAAAAATAACATTTATTTCGTGTTATTATAATATACATACTTTATAATATTGGCACTTCGTGTACAAAATGTAACTGTAATTGTTTATTTATTAAACGGTACAACGGTTTATTATTCAAAAAATGGTTTAAGTTCCACATATTTTCCGTAGACATGCCTGTACTGTACCTATTATCTAGAATTCAGTTATTCAATCACATCGTATGGAGCAATCCAACACTACGTCACACTTCGTTCCAATATGGCGGCAGAGGGCAAACCCCTGGGGCAAACATTGAGCTGTCATATGCTGTTTACATGTTAAATGCTTATGCTTGTCTTGTGCTAAACTTTTATTTTTGGGCGATTTGTGTAAATATTATAGTATATATCGATTCAGTAAGTATTCACACTAGTTATTTATTAGTTTTAGAAAGCGTTTTATCCACCAAAGAATGTTAAAATGTGAAAATAAGTTCGAGCATTTAATTTTCTCGAATGGATAAAACGCAAATAAAACACACGTACAATAACGTTTTATCCACAATTAAACTTTTATCTAAAACCAATTCATTTAAATTACAATAAAGTTCAAAAATTTAACGGTATTTCTCAAATAAATGACAGTGTCAGCGGTGTTATTTGTAAATGGTTGTCACGCATATCTTATTAGGTCCCATTATACAGTTGAAATGGGCATAAATTATGAGTCAATTATGGATAAAATTATTTATTATCTTAGGAAGAGAAATGAAATAGTCTTTTTGTAAATTTTGAATTTATAGGCCATGCCTACTACGTGTATAGTTGTTGGATGCGGTAATAGATACAACAGAGACTTAGTGTCTTTTTACGCAGTCCCTGCTGAATCCAATCACAAATATTTGCACCATTTGAACGATTTAAGTAGGGAGAGAAGATCAAAGTGGATAGCTGCAATAAAAAGAGGTGATTTGAAATCAAAAAGTTTGCAGCAAACATTTTATATCCGGTAAATATATGAAGAATTTGAAATAATTTTTATAATTTATTCTCGAATTTATTATTTTATGTAGGTAAACCAGCAGCATTAGAAGATCCAGACTGGATACCATCCGTATGTATGGGTCACGAGTCTCATCTTGTGGCTATGTCTGCAAATGCTGTTGCAAGATTTGAGCGGATGAAGAAAAGGAAGCTATCTGCAGGTGTAACAGTAGCAACACCTATGGTCTGTTATATTACTTAAATTTTTTAACACATACATGCACTTCATAATTGGTAGGATACACAAGTGAACGAATGAATGAATATGGTGTATATAAAATAATTTGTAAAGTATCACTTGAATATCAGGAAACGGTGCTGGGTTTTGTTTTTGATAACTAAGCTATACGATTCAGTATATTTTTGAGCAGAAAGACTTCGAGTAAATATTCTTTAAATATGAAAAATGTTGTTAATAGGAAAGATTGAATTAGTAAAGCTATGAATTTATTTTGTGTAATACTCGCGGTTTAAATGTTTTCGTATTCTGGATATTCAAATATTTTTTTATTGAATTTTGTATGGATGTTTGATTGTATATGACTAGAATGATAAATGTTTATTTACAAGTATGTGTGCTACACAAATAGTTACAAAATAGCATAATAATGTATGTTGTATGTATATGAATTTATGAATCTTTATTTTGTAATTGTTTTTTGAATATTTTTCTTTGTAATCTTTAGGTCGGGTGGCAGAACTTCCTTGGCTGAACCTCGTCTTTGACGTTTGTCAATAAAGTTATTTTTAATTGTTATTATGTAGAAATATTCAAATAAATCTGTGTGATACGAATGAGAATCTTAATTGTTATACATTTCAATTTTTAGAAACGATTGGTTAATTTTTATTGATAAAATATAATTTATTAACAAAGTAAAATATTATTTAGGAACCAGAAGAGCTTCAGCATGCAGAAGAACAAGAATGAATTTGTTAATAAAATGGAACAGGACGCAGTTTTTTTAAACAAAAAAATTTATGAGTTAACTTGCAATTTTAATAAATTATCTCTTACAGAAGAATCATTTAAAGATAATAATGAAAAAATACTGTTTTACACTGGCCTATCTTATCCCCTTTTTAATATAATTTTAAAGCGCATTAAGCCAAATTTACCGAGTCACACAAATAACACTTTAGACCATTTTCAGCAGTTTTTGTTAACCATGATGAAATTAAGATTAAATACGTCATTTAAAGATTTATCATATAGATTTGGAGTTAGTCCAACTACAGCTTCTTCTTGTTTTGAGAAAACTATAGATATTCTCTACTGCAAATTTAAAACTTTAATCGTATGGCCAGCACGGGAAGATAGAAATAAAAACATTCCATCCTGTTTTAAAAATGTTTTTCATGACAAAACAACAATAATAGTAGATTGTTTTGAAATCTTTATTCAAAAGCCTTCAAATTTGCTTACTAGAAAACAGTGTTGGTCAAATTATAAACATCATTATACAATTAAATTTTTAATAGGTATTACACCGCAAGGTACGATTTCATACATCAGTAATGCTTGGGGGGGACGGATTTCCGACAAACAAATTGTACAATATTCCAATTTTTTAAATTTTATTAGTCCTCATGATGTTATTTTAGCGGATAGAGGTTTTTTAATAAAAGATTTAGTTGGCGTCTTACAAGCAAAAGTCACTATACCGGCTTTCACGAAAGGGAAAAATCAATTACATCCGTTAGACATAGAAGACACGCGTCATATCGCACATGTAAGAATACATGTCGAAAGAATAATAGGGGTAATCAAAACAAAATTTCACATTATGCATGAAATAATACCTATAACCATGATAAGTAATATTTCTAATAATTTAAGTATTTTGGATAAAATTGTGACTGTTTGCTGCGTTTTAATAAATTTAAGTTCACCGATCGTTCCATCTTAAAGTAGTAACACATTAATTTTAAGTAAAGTTTTGTTTTTTATTTACAAATTTTATTAAATGTTTTTACAGGAAAGATTGTATTGTATCATATTATAATTAAGAGAAAAAGTAAATAAATATAAATGTACTTTTATTAAAATATATTTTTTCATAATAAAATAAAATTTTACATACATGTGTCTATGTCTAAATTCATTTCACCTAATGTACAATTATCACAAATCCAAATCTCGTCTGGTACATCTTGAATCCCAACGCAATTGAAATGAAACCACTGAAATTTACAATTCTCATTGGAACACTTTATCATGGGTATTTCATCATCATAAGTGTCACAAGTACACCAAGTGCAAATACTTCCACTTCCTGTTTTTTTTGTAAAATACCTGCCTAGTATTTCAGGTATTATTACACTGCTATGAAATTTCAAAGCTTTCTCTACATTTTCCTTTAAAAAGGCATCCTCTCTGTGTATTCTTTCAAGGAACACCTACCGCGGAGACCACACTACGAAATCACAATAGTTTGTGTCAGACACAAACATTTGAAGTTGACTTTGATAATAGTAGGAATGTTTTTTATTTAAAATAATTTTGTTATCCAATAAAATTAGGCAGGTATTCTTCTTTAATGCGAACTCTAGTATTGTCATATTGTCCTTCAAAACGTAGGGGCACTTTACCTCTAAGCATCCTTTTCCGCAGCAAGCGCAAGAAATGAGTCGATCAGGATATGCACCAAGTTGGCAATATTGTGTGCTAACTAGAAATCCCACTTCTTTTACCCTCTGGCCTGTATGTTTTCCGGAAGTCTGCTTCACATATGCATTTACAGCATGAATTTCATGAGTAATACCCCAAGACGTAGCCTTTGTTGTAAATAAAATCTTTGCCGGATAACATATACTTTTTATTAGTGACAGGGACGGTTGTTGTTTGTTGTAGTTGCAGCACATTTTAAATTTTGATGCTGTTACTCGGCCAGACCTTTGATGGTACCTATAATAAATTATATTTACTACACATTTTATAAATTTATAATAGTTAATATACCATTCTGAAGAAGAACTTTGGTTCCGTGAGCTTCTCTCAATTTCAACAACTTCTCCTGCAGAAAGTTGAAACTGCAACAAAGTACTAATTTGAAGTAATTCTTCGTACGGTTTTGCCTCAAACTCTGCGTTATACAGGTCTAACACATTGGGCAACATTGTAGGCTCCAGATTCATTCGGCTGGCAAAAGGCTCTACAATTCTACACAAAGCAGAACTACATCCGGCTTCTTCCAGTTCTGATAACAGAGAGACAGTTTCTTCATCATTCAAAGGTGAACAGTTGATTTCTAGTTTTATTTTTTCTTAAACCCCAATTCATATCAGCTACAGTCACAATTGGTACTTTGTCAAGTGCAGGAACTGGCCAAACAGCTTTCAAATCTGTGCACGAAGTACCTTCTTTTATTTTATTTGCAAATTCTGTTGCAAAAAGTACCGCGGCGATATGACTGCAGGCTTCGCTATTGCCAGCCATACATGTGCAATGAGCAGTACAAACACTGCCTTCTGCCTGGGTTACCACCCAAACCTTTAAAGGTTTGTCATTGCCCCTTTGTGAATGTTGCACCTGAAAATAATGAAATATTTTAATAATCTTGCGTGGCATGTATGCATCGAAAGTTTTACCTTTCCAATAAGAACAAAAAAGTCATCCAATTTGATGCAGCCCATTTTTACAAAGCCTGCTTCAAAATATTTATAGGCTTCCAAGGATTTGTAAGCTTTCATTTGCTGTGCAGTGTAACTACTGTGGGTTAGTACTAAATACGACACAATATCCATACTTGACACTGGAGGAACAACATCTATTCCAAAATCTAAATTTTGGTCACTAATTGTGAACGGATCTACATAATTAATAATTTTTATTTTCTCCATATACCGAAGTCCAACATCTGGATGCTCCTTCTCCAACATTAACAAATACGAACTTTTACTATCCATATTGTATTCTGCAAAATGTTTATATTAAAGTTAAATTACACACATTACTAAAAATATATAAACCAATAGTATAAATACTTACAAAAGAATAAATCACCGAATACAGCCACTCTCCAATTTCACACGATCATGTGGGTTAAGTGACAATTGAGTATTTCTTAAAACCACCTTAAAACACACAACAGCAAATCAAGGAATGAATAGTGAAATAAATAACTATTGTGAATACTTACTGAATCGATATATACTATAATATTTACACAAATCGCCCAAAAATAAAAGTTTAGCACAAGACAAGCATAAGCATTTAACATGTAAACAGCATATGACAGCTCAATGTTTGCCCTCTGCCGCCATATTGGACCTTTAAATGGTCACGTGTTCTGGATTGCTCTATATAATTATCGATGAAGTTGTCATTTTTGACATTTGAAAACGTATGTCTATTATTATTCTCATCTAAATAAATTAAAGTACACTACAATATCGACAATGCATACGTTTCGCAGTGACAGGTAGCCTAAACTTTTTCATTCGGTTTTTGAATATTCGGGTGCTGAATGATTCTGTGCATGAATATTCTGGTTTTGAATATTCGGGATTTGAATGATTCTGTGCAAGAATATTCTGGTTTTGAATATTCGGGCGTTGAAGACATTCCCGAAATTGTAAATGTAATTGTTTATTTATTAAACGGTACAACGGTTTATTATTCAAAAAATGTTTTAATTTTCACATATTTTCCGTAGACATGCCTGTACTGTACCTATTATCTAGAATTCAGTTATTCAATTACATCGTATATAATTATCGATGAAGCTGTCATTTTTGACATTTGAAAATGTATGTCTATTATTATTCTCATCTAAATAAATTAAAGTACACTACAATATCGACAATGCATACGTTTCGCAGTGACATCTAGTCTAAACTTTTTCATTCGGGTTTTGAATATTCGAGATTTGAATGATTCTGTGCATGAATAATCTGGTTTTGAATATTCGGGTGTTGAATGATTCTGTGAATGCATTTCTGGTTTTGAATATTCGGGCGTTGAAGACATTCCCAAATCAAACTACAAAACGAAATAATTGAACGATAACTACACGAACGTTCGCCTCCAAGATTGGACTGGGAATCCCTCTCGATTGTGGATACAAACACTTCCTAGGCTAGTTCATTTAACAACGTAAATATTTTTGCTGGTAATATTCCGCTTTTCTCCAGTACTCTACAAAATACTGAGCGGAAGATAGCCAGCCACATGTCAGCATTTTGCGACAATCATTCAAAGAAAATACTATGTTACAAAAATTTTGAGTTCACGCATGTGACTGTTACATAATACAAACGACTCAACTGAATTGCACTGCAATTATTTCCACTTCCCTGAATACCCTATCGCCATCACACTGGCGAAACAACTAAGAACACTTGCAAATTTTATTATATTATAACACATGAATTATTGGAGCAATCGGTAAATGATGTTAATATTCCTGGATATTTCATTTGAATTGATGCTACAGTGAAATAAACAATTATTGAAATTACCTGCAAAACAGTTTTTACTAAAAATATTATGTAAAAATATACCATCTTACACTTCCCAACATGAATCGATTCAGAGGAAAATATTTATTTTTCATCAATGATGCATCGTCTCTAGCAATAATTGAAAACAGAAGTTGCTTAGTGTGAGAATTATTTTTATTTAATTTCGACTGTAATTCTGATCGCAACACTTGAATTATTTTGATTTCCTAGAATTATAATTTTCATAGATTAGTAAAATTACCCAGTATAATATGCAGTGATTTATTTATAATAATCCTTTATTGATTCCTAGGTCAAGGGTGGGGTTCAGCTATGGACTGTTCTTCCACCAGTTTACAATTGTCAATAGAAACACGAAGAGTTTCACACGTAGACTGCGGCACTGCGGCAATGGTCGCCCGGGACCAATAACTTGCATTTGTCCAGTGCGATACCCTTTTTTATAAAACTTAATATAAATATTTTTAAAGTAGCTACTAGAAGTACATATCATATATTTTACAAATTTCAAATAATTTGTTATTGGTCTCCCGCGTCCGATGCAAAATGTGTCACTGGTCTTACAAAGAACTTCGTATACCACTCACCAGTAATAAGCCTAGCAATAAAAGTAAGTAGTTATTGCTATGATTGTACAAGAAAACCGGGATTATATCTTAATCGCATCATAATCGCATTCATACATGCTTTTCTTCTCTTCCAACTTGGATAATATCTTTCTTTTAGCACCCTATCTACCACATCTATCCACTTAAACACTGGTCGGCCTCGCAATCGAACACCAAGATATATACGCTTTACAAGCCGTTCTTTCGCCATTCTCTCCACATGACGAAACCAAATCAACTGACACACCAAACTTCATTTATATTACAATCAAAATTAGACTTACATTTGGGCAAGCATTCATTCAACCTTTCAACATATTGCATTCTTACATCTTCATTCAACAGAGCAAAGTATTTCATACGAAACATTTTCCCAGAACCTTCACCTTCACTCGCCAAAATATATTCAACCGCATACGCAATATAACCAAATAACAAATAATGATCATGCATACCCAATTCAGCGCCTCGTTTAACACGCGTATCTACTAATGCCCCTCCATCGATCATTATAGACAATGAAGTTAATCACACTACATTTATTCTCAACCACATTCTCCCAGGTTTATATGTAAGTTAGCTTGTTTAAAAATGGAATTCGAAATGAAGAGATTTCGTTCCAAATAAAATGAAATAAATGTTACGCCATTCAATTCCACTTACCAGACCTAGCTACATACATGACTAAGTAACAGTTATCTGCATAGAAATACTGGGTTTTAATACAACTAGTAGCCAGTAGATGGCAAATTATGTTACAAACATCACCGGTCACCGGAGCACAATACCGAATGCCATTGTGCTCCGCGGACCAATACCGCAATGAAATAAACCCAAAAATTTTGACTTCCGCAGCCAACGTGTTTTAAACAAAATATAGAATCAGATATGTACGTACAAAAATTATAACATGGGAAATATTGTAAGAGACCCAACACACATATATGTATAAATATACAAACAGAAATCAATAAATGAATAATAGTCACTAGAGTAACATATTAATTTTATTTTAAAATATTTGTGTTAGTGATTTTCATTCTTGTGGAATAGAATTGTAGTAAATAAAACAGTGCCAAATACGAGAAGCAACATTTAAATTTTGATTTGTTGTAGGTTGATATTTCATATAAATCCTTACCTCTAAGACCATAGTTATAGAACTTAAACTTTAATATTTATGCAAGTGTGACGGACTACCTGTTATTTTGACTTTATGAATTAATAGGAGGTAAGAAGAACGGTTTGGAATGATATACGTTTTAATAGTTATCTTAAGTACGAGGTTGGATAAAAAAATGAGAATTTTCATTTGTTTCAAAAAGTAATAATTTATTTAACAATATTAATAACGTCTCCATGTAGTAATCCCCATTAGATATAATGAATTTATGCCAACGCTGTAAATTGTAATGAAATGATTATTTTCAAGTTTAGAAACAGGAAAAAATAGCAAGGGGTCATGTCTGGCGAATACGGTGACTGAAGCATCATTATTTTATTGCACTAATTTTAAAAATGGAACACAAAATTAGCTCACATCTTTTTATTTCCCCACGATTCATATACTGTAAAGTTTTGCGATAGAAACAGGGAAGATGAATCTCCAATTGAGTTACTGAATCTTCCTTTGAGTTGATTTAGGGTAGGATGGTCGAACGATGGTAAAAAAAGGTAGAAAATTTTGGTAGGGCAGATTCAAGTCACTTACAGGCATGTATGTTAGGTAGGTGCTATTGCTTTTGTAACATGTTCAGACCTTTAACAATGATTCGAGCTTATATTTTGCGTTCAATTTGAGGCATAGTAGATATCAGAAAAAAATATGGACTTGACATTAATAACACGTAACAATGTAATATATGTATAATTTCAAAGAAATCATAAGTATACAGTGACAAAAATAATATGAAATATTCAGTTACTTAATTTTGTAACTTATTGTACTTACACTGTTAATACAAATAAAATTTAATTACTATTATTATATTTTTTATAATTCCATGGTACATATATAAGTAAAACGACGCCGGACTATATAAACCCCACCAGGGAAGTCAATTGGGCATTCTGATATAATCGTAATATAAACAGTTGGTAATATAAATAAATAGTCTACGAGTGATAAATATATATATATATATATATATATATATATATATATATATATATATATATATATATTGTAAAGCCACCGCCGCTCCGTAGCCCTCGCCGCGCCCGACACGGACGTGTTCGAACTTGTTGCGATGACATGATCTATTGTGCGCACTGTTTTTATCTCGTTTAATCTCGTTCTAGAACTAAAGTCGCCAGGTGTATAACCCGTCGCCAAAGCCTGCGAACACAGTCTGTGATATAAAAGCAACGAGTAAGGAAGTCTGATATAAATAAGCGTCGTGTTGGGGAGATAAACAAACAGTCGACAAGATGTGACATAAATAGTAGTGTTAATTGTTTAAATAAATAATCTTAGTGTTTAAGTGTCTTATAATATTCTTAGTCTTTAAATTAGTGTTAATATTTGTTTATCATAGTGATAGTTTAATTTATTATCTTTTAATTATATTTTTAATATTTATTTACCGTTTAATAAACGTATTCTTTTAATTAACAATAATTGTCTGAGTTTTACACTTCACCCATATAAATAAAAACGTTACAATTGGTGTCAGATGTGGGGTTGTTAATAACTGTGAAATGTAAATAAAAATAAATAAAATGGCGACTAAACAAATAAAATTAAGTGAATTAAAAGTAAGTGATCTCAAGAGAGAACTGGAAGAACGGGATTTAGAAAAAAAAAGGAAAGAAGTCAGAGCTTCAAGAAAGACTGCAGCAAGCATTAATCGATTCTGGTGAAAATCCTGAAGATTACTTATTTGACCTATCCGAATTTGGTAAATTAGAATAAAAATTAGAATTTAATTCTAAAACATTAAAAGAAGAATTAAAACAGGAAATAGTAGGAAGTTCTAAAACATTGGAGCAAACAGAACAAAAATTGGAGGAAAGTTCTAGAAAATCAGAAGAAAGTTCTAGAACATTGGAACAAAAATTAATAGAAAGTTCTAGAATAGTAGATAATAAATTGGAAGAAAATTCTCGAACATTAAAAGGAGAATTGACAGAAAAATTAGACCAAAAATTAGAGGAGAATTCTAGAAAGGCAGAAGAAAATTGTAGAACATTAAAAAAATCTGTTGTGGCCAGCACAATACCTCTCGCCACTTCCTTTTTTGGTTACATAAGTATAGGGCGCGAACAGTCATTTTATATTGTTGGCCTTGACAAGCAGATGTGGGGGCCCGTTTCAGAATTATAATTAGTAATTATGTACATGGATGTCAATTGTCAATTTTTCATTCAGAATTTCAAGATTTTCTAAATTCACGTAGTTAATTTGTCACCAGGAGTGTGGAATTTACTTGTCGAGGAAAATAAACCACATGGAATTGGAAAATCACTAAGTTTGGAATGAGAAATTATGATACTTGACATCTGAATACATAATTACTAGCTATCAGTCTGACATGGGCCCCCATATCTGCTTGTCAAGGCCAACAAAATCACATAACTGCTTGCGCGCTATTGTATTTAACATTTCTGGTATACCTACACTCTGCACCAAAAATTCTACTTACACCTATATCTATTATATTTAGTTTGTTTAATTTTAAATTCATTTTATGAAGAAATTTTGTCCTCTTCTAATTTTTCGAATTGTTTCCAATTCATTGTCAGGATGGACAGTATTTTTGAAGGATATTTGTAATATACCTATAATTTTAAAGATTTAACTATTAATACACTAAGAAATAATATAACGTATGTACATCCAAGAAAAAAGTCTTCAGTAATGTCTCCGGATTTCTGACAATGACATTTATCTGTCAGTTACACACAATTTAAATTTTCAACTATTTTCCACGGCATTCTTTCGGCTGTAAAATTTATTATAACAGATTATTTTATATATTACATTTATTTTATCTCTAAATCTATAGAATATATAATAATTTTCTTAAATGTATCAGATAGAGAATTTAATTTTCTTTAATATTACCAAGAAAAATTTTCAAAAAATATTATTTAGAAATTTTTTTTCAAGAATCTTCTACTTCCGGTTGTCCAATTGTTACCAAAACCTTTTCAGATCTTCCCATGAATGTCCGATTGGGAAATACGTAGTTAAACAAATTTAAAGTCTTATAGTTTTTGAGTAATCGTCCTTCCAACATCCTACATACACACACACACACACACACACACACAGACATCATCGTAAAAATGTTAAAATCGGATATGCGATTTTTAGCATGAATCTAATACCTCTCTTAGCGAGAGGTAAAAAGCATTGACAGGAACATTAGAACAAAAATTAGATGAAAACTCTAGAGCGTTAGAACAAAAATTAGAGGAGAATTCTAGAAAAACCGAAGAAGACCTGAAGAATTTAGACGTAAAGTATGAAAGGAAGATAGAAGAATTACGAGAAAAATTCATTAAAATTACATCGTCGTCAATCCCGAATTCTGGTGTTGCTGAGCCAAGTCTAATAGAAGGAAGAAAAGTAGTAAAACCTAATACTACTTCAAAAATGCACATAAAAACACCGGAATTTGATGGGAAGTCTTCGTGGCCGAATTATTTAAAACAATTTGAAGCGACCGCAGAAGCGAATAATTGGACGTCCGAGAAGGCTACAGTTGCAGTCTCGTTACGTGGAGAAGCTATCGACATCCTACAAACGCTGAAGGAAGAGGAACAAGAAGACTACGACCAACTAGTCAAGCGGTTGGATATGCGATATGGCAATGCGCATCTGGAGCAGGTATACCAGACGCAGCTGAGGAACCGATATCAGAGTTCAAAAGAAAACCTGCAAGAATTTGAAGGCGACGTAGCCCGTTTGGTTCGTCTTGCACATCCTATAGCTCCTGACAGCGTTTTGGAGTGCTTGGCCACTCAATCATTTATCTACGGAGTTTGAGACAGCGAAACTCAACAAGCATTGCACGTCTAAAAACTTTAATTGACGTACTCTCATATGCATTGGAGCATGAAGCTGCCAAACAAGCTTCACGTAACCAATCGCGAAGATCTAGAAGAGACAGTGCGACGAATTGCAAGTGAAGTGTTTACCGGAAGAAAGAAACTCCGCTGTTGGAACTGCGGTGAACTGGGTCATCCGCAAAGACTTTGCAGAAAAATGCAAAAGAAAGCGGAATAAACAAAGGAAGACAAGCAGTCGGAAAACTAAATCGGGTTGATGCGAAGGGGCAACTGTCGACCCGTAATCTAGAAGCCCCACAATCCATCAGTTATGTCGCATCTCTTCATCATAAATCCAATAGTATCTACTCGTATGTGGATGTCTCTATTAACGGAAGGCCACTGAAAATGCGCATCTTCAACCAACTAAGTGGCGATTACGCACACCGACAGGAGAACAAGCTACCGCATTAGGAGAAGTAGATGTCACCATCTCTATTGGGAACACCTCCTTTAAACATCGTACGTTGGTAGCTGAAGTTGAAGATGAATTAATACTCAAAATGGACGCAATGACAAAGCATGGTTTTAAACTTGACCTGAAGAAGGGAGTGATGATGATCAATGAAGAAGAACTCGTATTAAATCCACGAGATGACAAAGCTGTGCGCGTACTAATGGCCGAAGACGTTACCCTCCCAGAACGAAGTGAAACTATCCTGGAGGCACATTTCGATGGTAGTTTATGTGAGGGAAGTACCGTTATGCTGGAGCCTAAGAATGATGATGCCAAGACTGGCACTGGAGTTGTTGTCGGAAAATCTCTAATCATAGCCAGCCGGATAATACCAGTTCGAATACTGAACGTAAATTTTTATCCTGTTGTTCTGAAGAGAGGAACAATTGTATGAGAATGCATGGCAGTATCCTCGATTATTCGAACTGAGAAGACCAAGGAAAACACATCTCAAGAAGTTCCAGACATGTTAATCAATCAATTGACAACATCGTTTGAAGAATTGACCGCCGACCAGAGAACCAAGGCAAATAATTTAATTGGAAATTACCAAGATATGTTCCAATTCGACAAGAAAACCAAAGGGAGAACTAATGTAGTTCACCATAAAATAGACACCAGAGACGCAAGACCCATCGGTCAACCAGCAAGAAGACTACCACTGGCGAAGCGTGAGGAAGCGGAAAGAATAATCGAGGACATGAAGATGGAAGGTGTGATTGAACCTTCAAGCATTCCATGGGCTTCACCAGTGGTGTCGCTGAAGAAGAAGGATGGCTCTACACGATTTTGCGTCGATTATCGTCAACTTAACAACGTGACGAAGAAGGATAGCTACCCGCTACCTCGAATAGACGACACTTAGACACTTTGGCTGGCTCAAAGATTTTCTCCACTTTGGATCTAAAGAGTGGCTACTGGCAAGTGGATTTGGATCCGAAAGACAAGGAGAAGACAGCCGTCACCATTGGTACAGGACTCTGGCAATTTACCGTAATGCCGTTTGGGCTCTGCAATGCTCCTGCAACATTTGAATGACTCATGGAAACAGTATTGGCTGGGCTATCTTGGAAAACCTGTTTAGTGTACCTCGACGATATTATTGTGGTAGGTAAGACATTCGAGGATCACATGATGAATTTGGAAGAGGTTTTCCAGAGATTGAGGAAGGCTAACCTGAAACTTAGCCCGAAGAAGTGTCACCTGTTTCAAAGAGAATTTCATTACCTTGGATACGTGGTTTCCGGTAAGGGTATTGCAGTTGACCAGGAGAAGATAAAGGCTGTGAGAGACTGGCCAGCACCTTAAGACAAACACGAACTTAGAAGTTTTCTTGGTTTGTGTACCTATTATCGACGATATGTACCTGGATTTGCCAACATAGCCAAGCCACTGACAAGGCTTACTGAAGAAGGAAGAAGATTTATCTGGGAAATGGACTGTACAGTTACAGTTGCATTTAAAGAACTAAAACATGCTATGACAAGCGCACCCATCTTGAGTTATCCTTTACTTGAAGGAGAGTTCAATTCTGAAGGTCAGGTGGCTAGATGGATTGAAAGACTACAGGAATACGATTTCAAAATCGAACACAGGATAGGTACCAGCCATCGTAATGCCGATGCATTGTCCAGAAGGCCTTGCCAAGATAACTGCAAACATTGTAGTCGACTTGAAGAGAAACAGTCCACCGTCGCCAGAATAACAGTAGTCGACGATAGTTGGCAGCCCGATGGAGTACGCAAGGATCAAGAAAATGACCCGACTTTGAAAATTTTATTAAAATGGAAAGCAGAAGAATGCAAACCAATATGGGAAGACATTGCACCACACTCACAGCGTGTAAAATCATACTGGGCGCAATGGGACTCCATGGTGATTGAGGTTGGCCTGTTGAAGCGTGTGGTGGAGAATGCTGATGGAACTGAGAAGAAAACTCAGTTGGTCATCTCTAAGAGTAGAATACCAGACGTGTTGAAAGAGATCCATGACAGATCTGGAAGCCATTTTGGAGTCACCAAAACTCTAGAAAGATTGCGCCAGCGGTTTTACTGGATTAACTTCACTGAAGATGCTAAAGACTGATGCAAGAAATGTGTGGTTTGCGCTGGAAGCAACGGCCCTCATAGACGACAAAAAGCTCCAATGCGTCAATACAACGTTGGCAGTTCATTTGAGCGCATTGCGATTGATGTGGCCGGACCATTCCCAGAAAGTGACGACGGAAATAAATATATCGTGGTTGTCATGGACTACTTCACCATGTGGGTTGAAGCCTATCCATTATCCAACCAAGAAGCCACCACGGTCGCTGAAACCTTAGTTAAAGAATGTATATGCCGATTCGGGGTTTCACGTGAACTTCACTCCGACCAGGGAAGAAATTTTGAGTCTGCCGTTTTCCATAATATCTGCAAGATATTAGGAATTAATAAAACCAGAACAACTGCATTACATCCGCAGTCCGATGGCATGGTTGAACGAATGAACAGAACAATCAACCGATATTCGTCGAAGGTTATCTCCAACCACCAAAGAGACTGGAACCGACATATTCATCTGTTCCTGATGGCTTATCGTTCACCCGTGCATGAAACGACAGGGCAAACTCCTGCGAACATCTTATTCGGACGTGAGTTGCGCCTGCCCTGTGACTTGGTGTTCGGCAGTAAACCTGGGAAGATCTGGCCGGGGAAGATTACGTAACGGACTTACGGAGAAGAATGGACGACATTCATGAACAAGTCCGTACGAACATTCAAGCTGCCAGCGACCGAATGAAGGACCGGTATGACATCAAAGCCGAAAAAGGTGGATATCAACCTGGGGATTTAGTGTAGCTTTACAACCCACAAAGGCGTCGCGGGTTATCACCAAAGCTGCAAAAGAATTGGATGGGCCCCTATGAGGTAGTCAAAAGAATAAACGACGTGGTATATAGAATTAAGAAACGACCAACCGGGAAGCCGACAGTGGTACACTTTAATCGGCTAGCCACTTTTGCCGGAGACAACCACGAAGACCATAATGGAGCAACAGTTCGTCGGATCATAGCTCAAGAACCGACTTTTGAAGATTTCATGGAGAACTATTCCTTTGGGAGCAAGGCGCGGTACGGCGTGACAAAAGAAGAACACCGAGATCTGTTCACCGTGTCTTTAGATTATTTCCTCGGTCACTGCATATCAGAAGACTTAAAGATGTCCCGCGGCATAGCTTCAGTCTTTAAAGCGAAATATGGACGACTACTAGAACTGGCCAACCAACGTCCATCTGTTGGGAAAACGTTACGACTGAGAGATAGCAATGCAGACCATCAGCGGTACATCTTCTGCCTTGTTACAAAACCACGCTCGTACCAGAAGCCGTCGTATCACAGCTTATGGAACTCGCTATGCAATTTGAGGGTAAGAGTAAGGAAGTCTGATATAAATAAGCGTCGTGTTGGTGAGATAAACAAACAGTCGACAAGAAGTGACATAAATAGTAGTGTTAATAGTTTAAATAAATAATCTTAGCGTTTAAGTGTCTTATACTATTCTTAGTTTTTAAATTAGTTTTAATATTTGTTTATCATAGTGTTAGTTTAATGTATTATCTTTTAATTAACAATAATTGTTTTACACTTTACCCATATAAATAAAAACGTTACACAATATATATATATATATATATATATATATATATATATATATATATATATATATATATGTACGTACAGGGCGTAACAGAAATAAGTACAATAAATTTAACCAGTGATAGAACTCATCGAGTGCAATAATATTTCTTAATAACTTTTTCTTATAAACTTTCTACATATTGACTTAAAATTCTTCAAAGTTTTGTCACAAATTTCATTACCCGCCTATGGTTGAATAAAATAAACAAATGCATTTCGGCAACGTAGAGCACGTTGCACAATGCCAAAATTCAAAATGGGAGTATCTGCATGTGCGTCTACAAACAGCTGTCCAACTGTGTTTTCGTTGTGGTTGAGACGAGCGTTATGCGCCATGAGTGTGTTTTTGGTCTGTGGTTGCGACTGAATACAACGATTAGAAACTTTTGAATAAATTGACAGATACACCAGAAGATGAAACTATACACACATCGGAGAAGATAAAAGATAGAATAGAATACCTCCACTAAGGTAAAAATGCTAAAAAAGTAAGATTTCGAAGAAAAGTTATTATGAAATATTGTTGCTCTCGACGAGTTCTATCACTGGTTAAATTTATTGTACTTATTTCTGTTACAGCCTGTACTATACTTATTGATATGTTCATCACTCGTATACTATTTATTTATATTATATACAGGATATATGGTGAAATAAACATTGTTTAAATAAATAATCTTAGTGTTTAAGTATTTAATAATATTCTTAGTCTGAAATTAGTGTTTACAAATGTTTAATCATAGTGTTAGTTATTTTTATTATCTTTATTTTAATTATAATAAACTTAAACTTAAATAAACTTTTATTTTAATTAATAATATTTATCTGATTGTTACACTTCACCCAAATAAATAAGCGTTACAATTGATGTCAGGTGTGGGGTAAATAAACTAAAAAGTGTAAATAAAAATAAATAAAATGTTGACTAAAGAATTAAAATTAAGTGAATTAAAAGTAAGTGATCTCAAAAGAGAACTGGAAGAACGAGATTTGGATACAACCGGAAAGAAATCAGTGTTTCAAGAAAGACTGCGACAAGCAATAATCGATTCTGGAAAAATCCTGACTATTACTTATTCAAATAGCAGAAAGTTCTACAAATGCAGAAGAGAATTCTAGAACTCTGAAACGAACATTAAAACAGAAAATGGCAGAAAATTCCAGAACGCTAAAAGAAGAAATAACAGAAATTTTTAGAATATTAAATTGAAACGAAATGACAGAAAATTCTAGAATTCTGGAACAAACACTAAAACAAAAATTAGAGGAGAATTTTAAAAAAACTGAAGAAGACCCGAAGAATTTAAAGATGAGTATGACAAGATCGAAGAATTACGAGAATTTTTTTCTAAAATTACATCGTCGTCAATGTAGAATTCAGATGTAGCAAGGGCAGGTCCACTAGAAGAAAAGAAATGAGAAAAACTTGATACTAGTACAGCAATGCACATCAAAACACCGGAATTTGAGAGAAAATCTTCGTGGCCGAACTATTTAGAACAATTTGAAGCATGCACATAACCGTACGTCCACGGAGGAGACTACAGCGTTAACCGTCTCGTTGCGTGGAGAAGCTATCGACATCCTACAATCGTTGAAGAAAGAAGAACAAGAGGACTACGACCAAGTAGCCATGCGGTTGGATATGCGATATGGGAAGGTGCACCTGGAACAAGTGTATCAGACGCAACTGAGGAACCCATATCAAAGTTCAAAAGAAAGCCTCCAAGAATTTGAAGCCAACGTAGCTCGTTTGGTTATTCTCGTACATCTTACGGCTCCTAACAGCGTTTTGGAGTGCCTGCCCACTCAATCGAGACAACGAAACTCATCAAGCACTTCGATTGGCCCGCCCGAAAACTGAAATAAGCTTCACGAAATCAACCACGAGTGCGAAGTATTGATAATGACAGAAATGAAAACACCGACGATGTAGATAAGAGGTTGAGACGAATTGAAAGTGAAGTGTTTGTTGGAAGAAAGGAACTCCGCTGTTGGAATTGCGGTGAAGTGGGTCATCCGTAGAGACTTTGCAGAAAAATGCAAAAGAAGACGGAATCGATAAAAGAAGTAAAGGAGTCGGAAACTAAGTCGGGCTGATGCGAAAGGACAATCGTCGATCCGTAATCTAGCAATACCATAATCCATCAGTTATGTCGCTTCCCTTCATCATCAAACCATCAACATCTACGTGGATGGCTCTATTCACAGAATCTCACTAAAAATATTACTGAATACGGGTGCAACAAAAACTATAATTAAACCCGACTTGGCAAAGAAAACAGGCAAGGTGCATCTCAACCAACCAAATGGCGATTACGCACAGCGACGGGAGAACAAGCTACCACTTTAGGAGAAATAGATGTGACCATCACTATTGGAAACACTTCCTTTAAACATCGTGCGCTGGTAAAACTTGACCACAAGAATAAAGTGATGATGGTCAATGAAGAAGAACTCGTATTTTAATACGAGATTTGACCGCCGACCAGAGAACCAAGGCAAGGAATATAATTGGAAGATTTCAAGACGTGTTTCATTTCGACGAGAAAGCCAAATGGAGAACTAATATATTTCACCATAAAATAGACACCGGAGACGGAAGGCCCATCCTCCAACCAGTAAGGAGACTGCCATTGACGAAGCGTGAGAAAGCGGAACGAATTATTGAGGAAATGAGGGATGGTATATTAGTGAAGAAAAAGAAGGATGGCTCTACACGATTTTGCGTCAATTATCGTCAACTCAACAACGTGACGAAGAAGGATAGCTACTCACTACCCCGAATAGTCGATACACTGGACACTGACTGGATCAAAGATTTTCTCTACTTTAGATCTAAAGAGCGGAAACTTGCAAGTAGATTTGGACCCAAAAGATAAGAAGAAGACAGCCTTCACCATCGGTATTGGACAAGACAAGAAAGCCAACGGAAGGACTAATGTGGTTCACCATAAAATAGACACCGGAGACGCAAGACCCATCCACCAACCAGCAAGAAGACTACCACTGGCGAAGCGTGAGGAAGCGGAAAGAATAATCGAGGACATGAAGATGGAAAGTGTGATCAAGCAGTCCATGGGCTTCATCAATGGTGTTAGTGAAGAAGAAGGACGACTCTACACGATTTTGCGTCGATTATCGTCAACTTAACAACGTGACGAAGAAAGATAGCTACCCGCCCTCGAATAGACGACACATTAGACACTTTGGCTGGCTCAAAGATTTTCTCCACTTTGGATCTAAAGAGCGGCTACTGGCAAGTAGATTTGGATCCAAAAGACAAGGAGAAGACAGCCTTCACCATTGGTACAGGGCTCTGGTAATTTACCGTAATGCCATTTGGGCTCTGCAATTCCTCTGCAATGTTTCAATGATTCATGGAAACAGTGTTGGCTGCGCTATCTTCGAAAACCTGTTTCATTTATCTCGACGATATTATTGTGGTAGGAAAAACGTTTGACGACAACATGAAGAATTTGGACGATGTTTTCCAGAGAGTAAGAAAGGCCAACTTGAAGCTCAGTCCAAAGAAGTGCTATTTGTTGCAAAGATAAGTTCATTACCTTGGACACATGGGTTCTGGTAATGGTATTGCAGTTGATCCGGAGAAGCTAGGGGCTGTTAGACACTTGCCAGTAACTGGAGCATTTCTACAAATATTTATACGAAGAAGATTTTTGATAAGAATTGACCATGCTGCTTTAAAATGGCTGTTACATTGCAAGAATCCAGAAGTTCAGGTAGCCAGATGGATTGAGAGATTACAGATATACTATTTTAAAATCGAGCAAAGGAAGTATACAAACAAGTTTCGATCTGTTTAATTACGTACGGTCGGCTGATCCCTTTGTGTTCGATGTTATTATCGTATAAAATAGTGAAGAACATTATAATAAAACAACGCCGGACTATATCCCCGTCAGGGAAGCCAGCCGGGCATTCTGATATAGACACGCATCGTGAAATGAACAGTTGGTGGTATAAAAAAATCTGATGTGACCAACGCAATACCTCCCTCCATTTACTTATAGGGTCTCGTTGCCGCGTGCCTGATCGCGAATCTGAGGAATTCGATTCGATCCCGATCAACGCCAAATAATTCGAATTTTAAATGGCAAAAAAATAAACCCTTGTGGTAATCGCCCGCACAATACAAATATGTAATCGTCATTACCGAAATGTGTGTACAAATCAGATTAGCACACCCAGCAATGGATAATATGTCGTGATAATATATTTATTTATTTCTTTATTGAAATACATACCTGTATATTTACTAATGCTAGAAATTATGTATATTAAGTTCCTTTCCATAAAACTATTGTTCTATTTACAATTTTCCTTTTAAAATGTTACTATTATTAATTTGAAATGATTATTTTTTTGACAGTGATATTTATCTGTCAGTTACATACAATTGAGCTGAACTATGTAACCATTGAGATGTATTTAAAACATAAGCTCCGTGATATAATTTTTATATTATTTTATAAATTTATCCATAAAATATATAGAAAAAGTATTAAAGCAAATCTGTAGAAAATGGAATAATCTTTTATTTTTATAATAACAAATTGCAAAAAAAAATATTTAAAGGTATTGTGACGTGATAGAAGAGTATACGAGCGCCGCTACTGAAAGAATGTACCAGAACGATGACGTAATCCCGGAATTTCCCAGATGATGCAATCCCCGGCGACAGACCAGCGAGACGTTAATTGCACCGTTGACCTAATTATTTTGTACTCGGTATCACTGTGGCGCCGGAGGGTTCTAGAAGGATAATGGGCTGTGTAAATACCGGCCGAAAGGAAGTGGACAGAGAGTCTGATATATACAAGCAACGAGCAATGAACTTTGTGATATAAATAAACAGTCTACGAGTAGTGAACATAAATAAATGTAGTTATATAAATAAATGTAGTAATATAAATATTCGTTAAATAAATAATCTTAGTGTTTAAGCAGTTAACAATATTCTTAGTCTTAAATTAGTGTTTATAAATATTTAATCATAGTGTTAGTTGTTTTTATTATCTTTTAATATTTATCCTCATTATTTATCGTTTAATAAACGTATTATTTTAGTTAATAATATTTGTCTGAGTTTTATACTACACCCATATAAATAAAACATTACAATTGGTGTCAGGTATGGGGTTGTTAATAAACTGTGAAGTGTAGATGAAAATAAATAAAATGGCGACCAAAAAAATAAAATTAAGTGAATTAAAAGTAAGTGATCCCAAGAGAGAACTGGGAGAACGGGATTTCGAAACAAAAGGAAAGAAGTCAGTGCTTTAACAAAGACTGCAGCAAGCATTAATCGATTTTGCTGAAAATCCTGAAGATTACTTATTTGACCTATCCGAATTTGGTAAATTAGAACAAAAATTTGAACAAAATTCTAGCAAATTAGAAAATAAATTAGGAAAAGTTCTAGAAAATCAGAAGAAAGTTCTAGAACATTAGAACAAAAATTAATAGAAAGTTCTAGGCAAGCAGAAGAAAATTCTCGAACATTAAAAGGAGAATTGACAGAAAAATTAGAAAAAAAATTAGAGGAGAGTTCTAGAAAGGCAGAAGAAAATTGTAGTACATTAGAAAATAAATTAGAAGAAAATTCTCGAACATTAAAAGAAGAATTGACAGGAACGTTAGAACAAAAATTGGAGGAGAGTTCTAGAAAAGCAGAAAAAAATTCTAGAACATTAGAACAAAAATTAGAAGAAAATTCTAGAACATTAGAACAAAATTAGAAGAAAATTCTAGAAGTTTAGAAGAAAATTCTAGAAAAACCGAAGACCTAAAGAATTTAAAAGATGAGTATGACAAGACGATTGAAGAAATACAACAAAAATTCACTAAAATGACATCGTCGTTAAGGTCGAATTCCGAAGTTGCTAAGTCAAGTCTAATAGAAGGAAGAAAGGTAGTAAAACCTGACACCACTTCAAAAATGCACATAAAAACACCGGAATTTGATGGGAAGTCTTCGTGGCCGAATTATTTAAAACAATTTGAAGTGGCCGCAAAAGCAAATAATTGGACGTCCGAGGAGAAGGCTACGGCGTTGACTGTCTCGTTGCGCGGAGAAGCCATCGATATCTTACAAACGCTAAAGGGAGAAGAACAAGAAGATTATGACCAACTAGTCAAGCGGTTGGATATGCGATATGGCAATGCGCATCTGGAACAGGTATACCAGACGCAATTAAGAAATCGGTAGCAGAATCCAAAAGAAAGCCTGCAAGAATTTGAAGTCGACGTAGCCCGTTTGGTTCGTCTCGCACATCCTACAGTTCCTGATAGCGTTTTGGAATGCCTGGCTACACAATCATTCATCTATGGAGTTCGAAACAACGAAACTCAGCAAGCATTGCGATTGGCCCGTCCAAAAACTTTAATTGACGCACTCTCATATGCATTAGAACATGAAGCTGCCAAACAAGCTTCACGAAATCAATCGCGAGTGCGAAATATGGTTGCTGAGAGAAAGGAAAACATTGAAGATCTAGAAGAGACGATGCGAAGAATTGCAAGTGAAGTCTTTACCGGAAGAAAGAAACTCCGCTGTTGGAATTGCGGTGAACTGGGTCATCCGCAAAGACTTTGCAGAAAAATGCAAAAGAAGACAGAATCAACAAAGGGAGAAAAGGAGTCGGAAAACTAAATCGGGTTGATGCGAAAGGGCAACAGTCGACCCGTAATCTATTAGCCCCACAATCCATCAGTTATGTCGCATCTCTTCATCATAAAGCCAATAGCATCTACGTGGATGGCTCTATTAACGGAAGGCTACTGAAAATGCTACTGGATACGGGTGCGACAAAAACTATAATTACAGCCGACTTGGCGAAGAAAACTGGCAAGACGCATCTTCAACCAACTAAGTGGCGATTACGCACAGCGACGGGAGAACAAGCCACCGCATTAGGAGAAGTAGATGTCACCATCTCTATTGGAAACACCTTCTCTAAACATCGTGCGCTGGTCGCTGAAGTTAAAGATGAATTAATACTCGGTATGGACGCTATGACAAAGCACGGTTTCAAGCTTGACCTGAAGAAAGGAGTGATGATGGTCAATGAAGAAGAACTCGTATTAAACCCACGAGACCACAAAGCTGTGCGCGTACTAGTGGCCGAAGACGTTACCCTCCCAGAACGAAGTGATACTATCCTGGAAGCACAATTAGATGGTAGTTTCTGTGAGGGAAGTATTGTTATGCTTGAGCCCAGGAATGATGATGCCAAAACTGGTACTGGAGTTGTCGGAAAATCACTGTTCAAAGCCAGCCATGTAATTCCAGTTCGAATAATGAACATAAATTATTATCCGGTTGTTCTTAAAAGAGTAACAATTGTAGGAGAATGCTTGGCAGTATCCTTGATTATTCGAACTGTAAAGGCCTAGAGGAACACATCTCAAGAAGTTCCGGACACTTTAATCAACCAAATACCAACATCCTTTCAAGAATTGACCGCCGACCAGAGAACCAAGGCAAAGAATCTAATTGGAACCAAAGGGAGAACTAATATAGTTCATCATAAAATAGACACCGGAGACGCAAGACCCATCCGCCAACCAGCAAGAAGACTACCACTGGCGAAGTGTGAAGAAGCGGAAAGAATAATCGAGGACATGAAGATGGAAGGTGTGATCAAGCAGTCCATGGGCTTCATCAATGGTGTTAGTGAAGAAGAAGGATGACTCTACACGATTTTACGTCGATTATCGTCAACTTAACAACGTGACGAAGAAAGATAGCTACCCGCCCTCGAATAGACGACACATTAGACACTTTGGCTGGCTCAAAGATTTTCTCCACTTTGGATCTAAAGAGCGGCTACTGGCAAGTAGATTTGGATCCAAAAGACAAGGAGAAGACAGCCTTCACCATTGGTACAGGGCTCTGGTAATTTACCGTAATGCCATTTGGGCTCTGCAATGCTCCTGCAACGTTTGAACGACTCATGGAAACAGTATTGGCTGTGCTTTTTGGAAAACCTGTTTGGTTTATCTCGACGATATTATTGTGGTAGAAAACACGTTCGAGGACCACATGAAGAGTTTGGTTTACCAGAGATTGAGGACGGCTAACCTGAAACTTAGCACGAAGAAGTGTCACGTTTCAAAGAGAAGTTCATTACCTTGGACACGTGGTTCCCGGTAAGGGTATTGCAGTTGACCAGGAAAATATAAAGGCTGTGATAGACTGGCCAGCACCTAGGGACAAACACGAACTTGGAAGTTTTCTTGGTTTGTGTACTTATTATCGACGATATGTACCTGGATTTGCCAACATAGCCAAGCCACTGACAAGGCTTACTGAAGAAGGAAGAAGATTTATCTGGGAAATGGACTGTACAGTTACAGTCGCATTTAAAGAACTAAAACATGCTTTGACAAGCGCACCCGTCTTGAGTTATCCTTTACCTGAAGGAGAGTTCATACTAGACACAGATGCCAGCAACGTCGGAATTGGTGACGTTCTTTCCCAGATACAAGACGGGCATGAGAAGGTTGTTGCTTACTTTAGTAAGACTTTGTCAAAACCAGAAACGAATTACTGTCTGACCAGAAAAGAACTCTTGGCAGTCGTGAAATCCGTGGAACATTTCTACAAATATTTGTTGCTACAATTCAAGAATCCTGAAGGTCAGGTGGCTAGATGGATTGGAAGACTACAGGAATACGATTTCAAAATCGATCGTAGGACGGGTACCAGCCATCGTAATGCTGACGCATTGTCCAGAAGGCCATGCCAAGATGAATGCAAGCATTGTAGTCGACTGGAAGAGAAACATTTCACCGTCGCCAGGACAACAGTAGTCGATGATAATTGGCAGCCCGATGGACTACGCGAAGACCAAGAAAATAGCCCGAATTTGAAATTATACTGAAATGGAAAGCAGAGGATAGCAAACCTATATGGGAAGACGTTGCACCACACTCACAGAGTGTAAAATGGTACTGGACGCAATGGGACTGCATGGTGATTGAGGATGGCCTGTTAAAGCGTTTGGTGGAAAATACTGATGGAACTGAGAAGAGAACTCATTTAGTTATTCCTACGAATATAATACCAGACGTGTTGAAAAAGATCCATGACGGATCTGGAGGAGGCCGTTTTGGAGTCAACAAAACATTAGAAAGATTGCGCCAGCGATTTTACTGGGTTAACTGCAAGGAAGACGTTAACGACTGGTACAAGAAATGTGTGGTTTGCGCTGGAAGCAACGACCCTCATAGACGAAGAAAAGCCCCAATGCGTCAATACAACGTTGGCAGTCCATTTGAGCGCATTGCGATTGATATGGCCGGACCATTCCCAGAAAGCGACGACGGAAATAAATATATCGTGGTTGTGATGAACAACTTCACTATATGGGTTGGGAGCCTATCCATAACCTAACCAGGAAGCCACCACGGTCGCCGAAATCTTAGTCAAAGAGTGTATATGCCGGTTTGGTGTACCACGTGAGCTTCACTCCGACCAGGGAAGAAATTTCGAGTCTGCCGTTCTCCAAAATATCTGTAACATATTAGGAATTAATAAAACAAGGACAACTGCATTACATCCGCAGTACGATGGCATGGTTGAACGAATGAACAGAACGATCAACCGATACTTGTCGAAGGTAGTCTCCAATCACCAAACAGACTGGGACCGACATCTTCATCTGTTCCCGATGGCTTACCGTTCATCCGTGCATGAAGCCACAGGGGAAAGTCTTGCGAACATCTTATTCGGGCGTGAGTTGCGCCTGTCATGTGACTTGGTGTTCGGCAGTAAACCTGGGGAAGATCTGGCCGGGGAAGATTACGTAACGGACTTACGGAGAAGAATGGACGACATTCATGAACAAGTCCGCACAAACATTCAAGCTGCCAGCGACCGAATGAAGGACCAGTATGACATCAAGGCAGAAAAAGGTGGATACCAACCTGGGATTTAGTGTGGCTTTACAATTTTTTAAAAAATGGCGAATATTGAACTTGACGTGCACGTTAGTGAAATCAGCAAATTAAGAAAAAGTGAAATCATTGAATTGTTAGTGTTTGGAAATGTGCCAGTTACATGCCTTGACAACGAAGTTTTTAATTTCTATAAAAATAAATTAAAAACCAGTGAAGAAACGTACTTAGACGCTAATGAAGATAATAAAGACTGCTCCACATGTAGACTTTACAAAGTCGAGCAAACTCATCTTAAAGAAAAGGTTAATCTACTCAATAAATTTAACCTGCAGCTTGAAAAACGAGTGGATGACCTGGAATTAATTAACTAGTTACAGAAAAATCTACCATCAAAGAATATCAGTTCTAACAAATACAATAAAAAAGACCATATCCCGCCATCTAAACAGAGTTTTAGCAACATTAAGCAGCAAGTAAACGAAATCGCGCCGGTAAATTCCAAAGTCCATACGTCAATTATTGAAAATCAAGTGAAGGTAGCAACAACCTCTGAAACGAACAACAAACGATTAAATACAACTCCAAATAAAAACCCTGACGATAACCTCAAAACTCCAGCAATGAATAGGAAATCGGAATTCACACCTATAATTGGGAGTATGGGTCAAAAAGAGAACTCAAACCTAAAAGGTGCACCTAAACTAACATTTCTTCATGTTTATCATCTTCATCCAAATACAGATACAGAAGATCTCAAAAAACATCTTGTTAAAATATTTCCAGAGGTAACAATTGAAAAATTAAACTCTAAATATAATTACTACGCCTCCTTCAAGGTTACAATACACGCAGCAAATCGAGAACGAGCAATGCAACCAGATATATGGCCTGAAAATGCACGTGTCAAAAGATTTTTTCATCGGCGACAACAACAAACAACGCCCTCTTAATCGACCGAAATGTCTTAAATTTGAACTCTCTCTTCAATAATTATAAGTATGATTTAAGTATTTATCATTTGAATGTTCATTCAGTAAACAATAAAATTGATGTTATTTCATTACTGTTAAATACGTATAATTTTGATCTGTTTTGTATTTCAGAACATTGGATGGTTGAAAATGTAATAAAAATGACCAATATTGTAGGGTATAGTTTAGCAACATACTACTGTAGAACAATTATCTCCCATGGGGGTGTATCCATATACGTGAAAAACAAAGTAGTTTACAAGCCTGTAGATGTCCAGCAGTATTGTATAGAACTTCATGCAGAATTTTGTTCAATTAGCCTAGGTAAGGACAAATCTGTTGTTGTGGCTGTGTATAGAGCTCCTTCTGGTAACTTTAACATTTTTTTAACTCAACTAGAACTTATTTTAGCTTATTTATCTAGCAATTTTACCAATATAATTATCATGGGCGATTTTAATATAGACTTTGCTACTAAATCAAATAAGTTACAAAATTTGAATCTAATCTTAGAATCTTTTAATTTAAAATGTAAAATAAAAGAATTTACCAGAGTAACTTTGCATTCGGCTACACGAGTCGACAACATAATAACAAATTGGGATGATAACTCCTGTAATCTGGGTGTGTTTGACCCAGGAATTTCAGACCATGGTGGACAATATCTTTTTATAAAATCCAATGTGCAAACCATGAAGTCTGTCCAGAAAAGAAGTATAACAGAAAAAGGATTACGTAATCTAAAACTTGATCTAGAAAATACTGATTGGTCTATATTTGAAAATCCTAATGCTAATGCTAATGAACTAGCTAATCTACTTACCACAACTCTAAACAATCTTATAACAAAGCATTTTTAGCTAATCTACTTACCACAACTCTAAACAATCTTATAACAAAGCATTTTCCAGTGAAAATAATTACATCCAAATACAATAATTTAGTAGTAAACTGGTTCGATACATCTTTGAAATACATACGGGATCGACTCCATTTAATGAAGCATTTATTTAACTCCACCCGTGAAACACGATATCTACATGCTTATAAAGAAATTCGTAAATTTTATTTTAAAAAAATCTCTGATACAAAGAAAAATGCCTGTCAAAATTTTATCATTAATTCTAACTTTAATGCTAAAAATTGTTGGAGATTAATTAACTCGGAAAGAAACAGTACTAATAAACCAGTTACTACTGAAATTCCAGCTAATGATTTCAATAAATTTTTTCAGTCGATTCCTAGTAATTTTTTAAATTCACTTCCTCATTCAAAATATAATACAGATACTTTGCTAAGTAACATAAAAGCGGTCAATAAGTCATTCTTTCTACTTCCTACAAATCCTGGGGAAGTTCAAAAAGAAATACTAAACTTAAAAAATTCCTCTTGTCCAGTTATCTTTGAACTGACTAGTAAAGTAATAAAAAATATTTCCAATTACATTTCACAACCTCTAGCATACATTATTAACAAATGTTTCGAGGATGGAGTTTTCCCGGATGTATTCAAGGTTGCCAAAGTGATACCGATTCACAAAAAAGGTGAACTATGTGACCCAGACAACTATAGGCCCATTTCTATATTACCTTTACTGGGTAAAATTATGGAGAAAACCATAAAACATAGACTTGTTGAATTTTTAGAAACTAATAGCGTTCTTAATCCGTGCCAATTTGGATTTAGAGAATCCTATTCAACCAACAAAGCTGTAATGCAACTTTTAAATGAAATAATCAAAAGCTCTGAAAATCGGGAACATACTGTCTTGATTTTATGTGATTTGTCTAAAGCTTTTGATTGCGTCTCTCATGCATTATTAATTGACAAACTTCATCAATATGGAATTCGTGGAATACCATTGCATTTATTTGCGTCATACCTGCAAAATAGAATGCAATGTGTTCACATAAATAATACCTTCTCCGATTTTCTATCAGTAAGTCATGGAGTCCCACAGGACTCGGTCTTGGGTCCGGTTCTTTTTATTCTTTATATCAATGACCTATACAATTTTCTGAAACCAAACAAATGTATCCTGTTTGCCGACGATACGACTTTACTTTCCAGTCATTCTAATATGGATATACTAAAAAAACAAGTTGAAGACACAACTAACAATGTTGAGCACTGGTTTGCATCACATAACTTGAAACTAAATGCATCAAAAACTCAAAGTCTCACAATCTCTAACAACCTAAAGAACAGAAATGGTCAAACTGTCAGACTTCTTGGTATGGATATTTATGATGGCCTTACAGGACATTCCCAAATAATTAAACTTTGTGCAACTCTATCAAATACTATATACCTATTTAGAAGGCTTAAGAACATGTGTCAAGTTCCAGTTTTGCGTATGGCCTATTTCGCTCTTTTTCATAGTCACTTAAACTACGGCATCTTACTCTGGGGTAATTCGACACACGTAACCAAAATATTTATATTGCAAAAAAAGATTGTCAGAGAGATTGCTAATGTAAGCCCTACACATTCATGTAAAAACCTTTTTATTGAGTTAAGGATAATGACTTTGCCTTGTCTATATATTTATGCAACATTACTTGAAATTCACACGAACCAAGATAAATATCTAAGGAACAGTGATGTACATAGCCATAACACTAGATCAGCAAATTTATTAAGATTAAATAAATTTAAGAACAAACGCTCCGAAAGAAATTCTCTTCAACTAAAATTTTATAATATTTTACCTCATCATGTTAAGGCACTTTCCAAGCCTAAATTTAAAAATGTTGTCCGTAACTACTTAATAACAAATAGTTTTTACACTTTTCAAGAATATATGGATACCCCCCCAAATATTATATGTATATAACGTGCATATCTATGTATCTGTATTTGAAACTGACGTGCCATAATTGTATCTCATGTACAAAAAATGGTTGAAATAAATTATTATTATTAATCCACAAAGGTGTCGAGGTTTATCACCAAAGCTGCAAAGAAATTGGGAAGGTCCATATGAGGTCGTTAAGAGAATAAACGACGTGATATACAGGATTAGAAAAATACCAACAGGGAAGCCGAGAGTAATACACTTCAATCGGCTAGCCCCTTTCGCTGGTGACAACCATGAAGACCAGCATGGAGAAACGGTTCGTCGGATCATAGCTTAGGAACCGACTTTTGAAGACTTCATGGAACAGTATTCCTTTGGTCACAGGGCGCGGTATGGCGTGACGAAAGAAGAGCACCGAGATCTGTTTACTGTGTCTTCAGATTATTCCCTCGGCCACTGCGTATCAGAAGACTTAAAAATGCCACGCGGCATAGCGTCAGTCTTTAAGACGAAATTTGGACGACTACAAGAACTGGCCATCCAGGGTCCGTCGGGAAAACGCTGCGACTGAGGGATAACAATACAGAACATCAGCGGTATATCTACTACCTGGTCACAAAACCATATATGCTAGAGGATGAGATTTTGAAGCTAGCAGTACCAAAGTTAGCCTGTGGGACTAGATGGTTTGGATTGGAGGATTGTTAGGAACATGTTAGAGATCCTCTTCCGCTATACCGGTATTGAAATTCTCGTCTGCAGCTTTAACCTTAACAGACAGAAAGAAGAACTCCTGCGGACCATCGACTGTCACTTCTTCAAGACTTCTAAATGTACCAAGGGTAATACATGTAGATTTCGTCATCAAGAACTGTTCCGGGACGAAACAGTCTTAAGGAGGGGGCAGTGTAACGTGCGCCGCTGACTTAAGAGTATACGAGCGCCGCTACTTGTAGAATATTCCCGAGCGATGACGTAATCCTCGGTGGCGGAAAAACCCACACGGCTAGACGGTTAATTACACCGGTGCCCTAAATCAATTCATTGTAGCGTCAGAAAGTTTGAGAAGGATATCGCGCTATATAAACCCGTCACCAAAGTCAGCGAGGATAGTCTGATATATAGAAGTAACAAGCAATGAACAGTGGGTGATATAAATAAACAGTCTACGTGTTGTTAAAATAAATAAATGTAGTTTTATAAATAAATAAATATAATGATATAAATATTGGTTAAATAAATAATCTTAGTGTCTAAGCATTTTATAATATTCTTAGTCTTTAGTTAGTGTTTATTATTATTTAATCATAGTTAGTTATTTTTATTATCTTTTTAATGTTTATCCTAATTATTTATCGTTTAATAAACGTATTATTTCAATTAATAATATTTCTTATATTTTTACACTTCACCCAAATAAATAAAATGTTACATTAGAAATGGTATCTTGTGAGCTTATTGAACTTCTTGGAATTACTTTTATCCATTTGGTATAGGAATCAACTACAATTAATAAATTTGTATTCCAAAACGGCCCAGCATAGTCGATGTGCACCCGTTGCCATGGGAAAGATACAAAATCCCAGGGGTGTAAACTTTCTTTGGGAGGATGGTTCTTTATTATTGCACAACTTATACAACTTTTTATAATTTATTCAATATCTTGATCAATATTAATCCAGCAAACGTAACTTCTTGCCAAAGCTTTCATTTTTACGATTCCGGTAAGTGACATAAGAAGTTTGACAACTTAAACCAAATGATAACTTCCGTCCTTGTTGACAAGCAAGATAAATATCTCGCAGTTCTGGGTCATTGAGTGTTTCTCGTTTGATATCCTTTTGTGTAACAGGCATGAATTCCAGTTGACGAATTTGAAATACCTCTTCTCCGGACTGTCTTTCATGTATAATTTGAAGCGGCTTGCGTGAGAAATAGTATTTGAATGTTGTTCTGTTCTTCTGTATCATAGTCAAATCCAGAAAGTATGTTTGAGTAATGTAGTAAACGAATAGCCGAAGTTGCTGGCAATTGTTTATGTGGATGAAATATTGCTAAGAGAGGTTTATTATTGGTAACCAAGGTAAATTTTCGTCCGTAGCAGTATTGAAAAAAATGTTTTAGGCCCCATATAATTGCAGTTGCTTCCCTATCGATTTGATTGTAGTTTTTCTATGATTTCATTAGTGATCTTGAAGCAAATGCAATTGGTTTCTCTGATCCATCTTCCATTTAATGGGATAGTACAGCTTCTAAGCCAACTGGTGATGCATCCGTAGCCAAAATTAATGGAAGTCTTTCGTTGTAGTGCGTCAAAACTCCAGTCCCTGTAATATCGGACTTTATGTTCTAAAAAGCTTGTTCACAATTTTTATTCTATGTGGAAGGTGTATTTTTCTGAAGTAATCTAAATAACGGATATAATTTGATTGATGAATTTGGTAAAAAATCTTGATAGTATTCAACTAACCCTAAAAACGTTCTCAGTTCACTAACATTTTCTGGTCTTGAACTCTTTATAATTGCTTCTACTTTTTTGTGGTTGTATGTAACCCAAATTTATCAATTTTGTGACCTAAATATGTGATGGCCCGTTCGAAAAAGCGACATTTTTTTATTCAAGTGTAATCCATGTTTTCGTAATCGTTGGAAAACCTTTTCTTATCTTGCAAGCAACTCTTGTGGCGTTTTACCCTGAACGGCGATGTCGTCGAAAAAGCAGACTACTCCATCCAGATCAGCTAAAACTTGATCCATGTAACGCTGCCACGTATTCAGTGCAATTTTAACTCCAAACATCAATCTGTTTACAAACCCCCTTATGAGTGCTAATAGCTTGCAGCATTGCACTTTCGTCGTCCATTGCCATGTGTAAATAAGCTTGATAAATATCTAATTTGCAGAAATACATACCGCCCCGTAATTTGTGGAAAATATCCTTAATTTTTGGTATTGGATATATATCGTTCGATAGGAACCTGTTCAATGTAGACTTGTAATCGGCACATAAACGAAGCTTACCGTCAGGTTTAAGTACAGGCACTATTGAGGTTCCCCAGCTGAAATATGTCACTAATAAAATTATCCCTAGTTGTTCCAATCTAGAAATTTCCTCTTCAACTTTTGGAATAAGGTACTTGTCTAGGTTTAAGAAAAACTGGTTTTACTTGTGGATCTTCTAACTTCAAAGAACATTATTTGTAATCTGGAATAACTCCCTTTTCTTCGGACATAACATCCCCGTAGTTGTATAAAAGTAACTTTTCAAGTTGACTTTTATATGAACTTGACGGTTGAATTCCAATTGATTTTAATTTTTTTCATCAAACTTCTGCCAAAAATTGGATCCAAATTGTCCTTCACAACGTATAAGGTTTCTTCTGTCTCCTGGAGCCCGATTCTAATTCAACTTTTCGACGTGAAATAATTTTAATTGTCGAAAAGCTACACGCAGCCATCTATGAGGTTGAGTCAGGTACTAAAACTAACTTACCGACATGGAATCGTTTTGCGTCGAATTCTTTTCGATACCAAATTTCACGTCGAATTCTTTTCGACGCCAAATTTCGCGTCGAATTCTTTTTTTTTTCACGTCGAATAGTTTGACATTTCACATTTCAAGTTAGTTTTGTTCGTGATTTTGATATAGATTTGGAGGTTATGTTCGATCCATTATAAAAAATTAAAAACAAACAAATTTAGAAAATCGCTACCACAAACAACACAAATTGTCTAGCTAAAGGCTGAAGAGAAAATGATTTCATCTTTAAGATTTCATGGCCATCTAAGAGTGAAGGGTAACCATAAACTCGCTGTCGGGTCATCCAGGCTATTTCTAAGTAAGGATGGTTGTTCAGGCAGGTAGAATGTTTCTGAGTAAGGACAGTTTTTAGTTCATATTGGGATTTTCTGAGGAAATTTTAATGTGTAGACAACCGTTTCTCATTTTCGTCATATAAATCATTTTACCTTCTTTTCTGCATTTTAATGGTATTCAAAATATATTTTCTCCCGTTAATTTGCAATTTTTTATTGAACCGAAGAATGGAACTTGATTTTAAACTTAATACTTACCCGGGAAAAGTAAATTTTATTGATACCATCAATAAATGAGAAAAATTCCCTACAATGAAGGCGATGAGAGCGTTAATTTCCCTAGATATATTTAATCGTCGAAAAGTTTAAAATTGGCGCTATGACTATAGTTCCACTATGCGCCACTATAGTTCGCTCAGCGCCACTATCTTTTTCGACATGAGTTCGTGTCGAAAACAATTAGAATCCAGGCCCTGGCCATTGCATTTTACCTTCACGTTACATCGACCTTTTATGCTTATTGGTTGCTTAGAATATGTGTAAAGAACTTCCTCCGCAGGTTCAAGTTTTTTGTTTGGGCATAGTTCTCTAATTTCTTTGTATGACATAGTTGAAACAACAGCACCTGTGTCTAAATCCATTTCACAGTCTCGATTCTCAATTTGTAATTTCAACATAATTTTGTCTACCCCTGAAGAACGTATATTATGAAGAGTAAGTTCAAAATCAGAATCGGACTCTCCATCCGTTGCACTTGTCTGTTTTTTGTATTGGCACTCTTTCCGTGGTGCTTAAGCAGACTTTTTGCAAATGATCAGTCTTACCACATTTTTTACATTTTACGTTTTTAAAGTTACAATTGTTTGCTCTGTGATCCTCGTTTCCACATGTGTAATATCTTCCTGGTAAATGATGTAATCTATTATTTCGTTGTCGCATCGTTTCCTTTTTTTTACTTTTTGATATTGCGTTGACCGAACTTGGCTGTTGCTTTCTCTTTGAGCTGCTTCAATGGAATGCGCCAGTTTGACTAAATTATCAAAAGTTATATGCGAATCTCATTGTAACAATCATTCACGAATATAGCCGTCCCTAACTCCTCGATAAACTGTGTTGTTAAGTGAGTATTTGTGGTCGAAGTTTCACACGATTCACATTATTTGAAATTGCAGTTAGTAGTAAGTTTTTTCAATTCAGCAATATAATTTGAAATGCTTTCTCCTTTATGTTGAATTCGTAGACTGAATTTGTGTTTTTGAGATATCTCGCTGGGTCTCGGTGAGAGGATAATAGCCTTTATAAGATCTTTATATTTTTTTTATTTTCGCTAACTCTGGTGCGGTTTAGTTAGTGTCTTAAACAGTTTATCAGGAGTTGTTAAGTGGATTTCTAACCGTTGTAAATATGTATCAAAAGATTCATTTTCTTCGTCGTACACGGATGTAGCGCTTCAGCATGCAGTTATTGGTCCAAGATTCTTTACTGATGTTCTTGAAAATTTAGTAGTCCTTGTGTTAGTTGTACAAGTGAAGCTTCCATATTTACTTCGTAATGCTTTCCTTGATCCTCGTCGCCAGTTTGTTATATATTCAATAAAAGAAATTGTAACGTGGTTCGCGCAACGCGATAATCTATTAATCTCATATTTGCCGTCCATGATTCCAATTTCTACAACAAACAACCGCAAATAAACTAACTAATCCTAAATCCCAAACTATACCTATATTATCCTAAACTTCCCCCAAATTTATACTAAACGAAACTAAATCTAACTAAAGCGAAACAAACTATCAAAAATAAATAAACGAACTCTGGTTTTAGTATCTCTGACCCTACGAATGTTTATGGCCTCGAAACGTTTATGGCCCCACGTTGGGCGCCAAAATTTGTAACGTGGTTCGCGCAACGCGATTAATTACATAACGCACCTTAGATATTCTGGTGTGCGGCCGCCAGCTTTTATACAGTGGAGACGGGCAGGGTTGAAACCGTATAAGGGTTAAAAAGGGATGAAGGGCGCCATGTAATTTTTGTCCGAAAAATTACGAAAAGGACGGTACCAAAACGATATGTAAAGATAAGATTACCTACCGTAATTGTTGCCTGAAAACGACTTAGGACTGATAAATAAAAAAGGAAAATTTAATAAAACAGAATTTAATGAATGTAAAATGTTATGTGCAGAAGATACTGTAGAATTTATAAAAAAAAATCTTGTAGAACAGGCAAGCATGTAAATGGTAAATGTACAAAAAAAAATAATTGTTATACCCGGAGTCCTATAACTCAGTCTCGGGCGCAAGCATTACATCTACGCAGCGTGAAATTGATCAACTTCGTAGCGCGGGCAGGTACATGCCAGTTGGAGCGCACGCACGTTCCAGAGTTACAAGTCCCGACAATGGGCAACAATGCAACAAAATAAAATATCGAAAAAATACAACTTTACATAAAACAATACTTACAATGAGCTGAAGGCTCAAATTTACATCCGCAATAATACGAAATATTGAAATTCTCAATTGACTATAAAAAAAATATGAATACAATGAATCAAAGAATTACATAAAACAATATTACTTCAACAATGAAGCGCCAAATAAAGTTTTACAGTGAGGACACTGTAACAACAGTCCTCCTAAGCAACAATTAAACTTTAAGTTCTTTCCTCGCAACACAAAAATAAACCAAAAAAAAGAGGAAGAACAATATTAAATAAAGGTACTTATCTATACGGCGTGTTTGGGGGAATTCTAGGCGGCGATTAAGTAGGGCGATGGTGACGGCGGAGGGACAGCAACTGGGCACAATGTAGCAGGTGTCCACAACTATGGTGACGCTGACGGTAGAGTCGCAGATCCTCCGAAGAGATATGACTTCCAGAACTCGAAAAAGATGCTCGTGACACCACACGAAGCACCCACCAAAATACACAACACTGGAAAGTCATTCGAGCACCCCCGATGTCGTACAAATCCGCAACAATGGCGAAACCAAAAACTGGTCATAAACAACAATCGGGTACTCCACTCGCGTCAAAACTAAGTCACGCCAACCATCAACCACGTGCCAAAACACTTGTAAAAAAAAAACACATCTACCCCATAACAGAGCCTGTACCAGAATCCACGATGCTCAAAACTTTTTCCGGAACCAAGAAGTTTTTGCCGGATGAAGATGGCGCAAAAAAAACCACAAAATAAAAAGAAGAAATACAATAAAAACAATTCACCCACGCCACTGGCGTAATTCTACAACTAAAAACATGTCAGCGATGTAAACAAATAACCTCGTGGGTGCCAAAGAACAAACTATTGAAACAACCACGAAATAGATTAGAAATAGGTCGAAAATAATCAGAAAAAACGGATTTAGGTAAGTTACTAATTCGAAGTGAAACATATTTTACATAAATAAACACTATAGGAACATTTGAAATATAATTACAATAAGAAGGCAGAGAAATAAAACAGCAGAGAGAATTTATTGGACGAAAAACTAAAAATATAAATATACACGAAGGATGGACAGATAAAAGTAACAATGCGACAAGGGAAACTAGATTTAGACGATAGGAAGGTGCGTATACATAGGGCAATAAGATTCTGGAGCACAATGTTCTAAAGTGAATTTTAGACCGTAACAAAATGGATAATTGTAAGAATGACACTTTATTTGACGTTTATAATATTATTGCATAATATGACAAACTATTGGTTTTCCCAGGATACTATAACTATTACTACAAAATCTATTGTATATATCATTTATAATTTTTCCTAAATCCTAATAGTAAATAGGTACTTTTTAAGGAATTTGCAATGTCCTCATGTTGGGATTCATATAAATTGCTATAAAGTATTGTGACGTGCGCCCCTGTGAGAATAGTACACGAGCCCCGCCACTGGAAGAATGTACCAGAGCGATGACGTAATCCTGGAATTTCCCAGATGTTGAAATCCCCGCGACGCGCCGGCTAGAGGTTAACTACGCCGTGACCCAATTCTTTTGTATACAGGTCATTGTCACTTCATAGGGTTCTAGAATGATATGAGCTGCATAAATACCGGCCGAAAGAAAGCGGAGGGACAGTCTGATATATATAAGCAACGAGCAATGAACTTGGTGATATAAATATACAGTTTACCAGTTGTTAACATAAATAAATGTAGTTATATAAATAAGTGTAGTGATATAAATATTGTATAGATAAATAATCGTAGTGTTTAAGCATTTAATAATATTCTTACGGCCGAATTCACCATTCCTTAATCATGAGTTGATTCACAGATCAACACTGATCCTAAATCAATCCAATTCACCATTACAAATCAAGCTAATCTACTAATCAAAATCAATGATCAACTGATTCGTCATATTCCATGAATTAAGGACTGATCAACTCTTTGAATCCTAATTTTGACGTTTATAGCTATGTTAGAATTCTGGCTGTTGTACCCATGTGTAACTTTGCCTCATCCTTCTTTTTATCTTTATTTAGAACCGCATTGGTTTTATTATTTTTAACTATACATTTACATCTTTCATTTTCACTATATTTAAAAACACTCCTTTATTGGAATCAGTGTAATTTCTACCTATATCAAAATAAAAATATAATATTATTATAGGAAAATTATAAAATATATTTTATAAATAAATGACAAATTTACATATCAATACCTTTTTAACGGAAAGTGCAATTTCCACGAATAAAATTCCATGACAGTTACATTCACTGTCAAAAACCAAAACAAAACTGTGAATCAGTTGATCATGATTCCTTGATTCGAAAATCAAGTTGATGAATTAGAACATACGTTGATCTATAGATCAGCTTGATTCCTTAATCTACTGATTACTAATCAACGGACTAATGGTGAATTCGGCCGTTAGTGTTTATAATTATTTAATCATATTGTTAATTACTTTTATCATCTATGTTAATATTTAATTATTTATCGTTTAATAAACGTATTCTTTTAGTTAATAATATTTGTCTGTGTTTTACACTTCACCCATATAAATAAAAACGTTACAATTGGTGTCAGGTGTGGGGTTGTTAATAACTGTGAAGTGTAAATAAAAATAAAGAAAATGGCGACTAAACAATTAAAATTAAGTGAATTGAAAGTAAGTGATCTCAAGACCGAACTGGAACAACGAGATTTGGAAGCAACAGGAAAGAAGTCAGTGCTTCAAGAAAGACTGCGGCAAGCATTAATCGATGCTGGTGAAAATCTTGAAGATTACTTTTTCGAAATTACGTATCCGACGTTTGTAGAGATTTAATTGAATTTTGTAGAACATTAAGATAAGAAAGTTCTAGACGTTTGGATCGGATATTGGAGGAAAGTTCTGGAAAAGTTAAGGAAAATTCTGGAGCTCGGGAAGAATTAATACAACATTCTAGAATATTAGAGAGGGAATTCGGGGAAAGATCTGGAAAAGCGGAGGAAAATTCGGGAGCACTGGAAGAAGAATTAATGGAACATTCTACAACATTGGAAAGAGAATTGCATGAAAGTTCTGGAAAAGTGGAGGTAAATTCCGGAGTACTGGAAGAAGAATTAAAGGAATATTCTAGAACATTGGAAAGGGAATTGCATGAAGGTTTTAGAAAAGTGGAGGAAAATTCCGGAGTTCTGGACGAAGAATTAATGGAACATTCTAGAACAATGGAACGTGAATTGAACGAGAGTTCTAGAAAAGCCGAAGAAGATTCTGGATTTTTTGAGCAGAAATTGGAAGAGGAATTGGAGCCGAATTTTGGAAGAGTAGAGGAGAATTATGAAATTCTGGAGCAGAATTTGGAACAGGAATTGCAGGTGAATTCTAGAATAGTAGAGGAGAATTCTGGAAACATGGAGCAAATGTTGGAGCGAAAATTGGAGCATTCTGGATTTCTGGAGCAAAAATTGGAACAAGGATTGGACTTCTAGGAAAACTGAAGACAGTCTTCTGGAGGTTAGGGCCAATGTGGTTCGTGTGGGTCGTCACGCGCATCCTACGGCTCCTGACAGCGATTTGGAGTACCTAGCCACTCATGGACTCATCTCCGGAGTTCGAGACAGCAATACTCAGCAAGCACTGCAATTATGTCGCCCAAAAACTATGGTCGAAGCACTCTCATATGTATCAGATTATGAAGCTGCCAAACAAGTTTCACGTAATCAATCGCGAGTGCGTAATATTTATGCTAAGGGAAATGTAAACATCGAAGGCATAGATGAAAAAGTGCGACGAATTACAAATGAAGTGTTTGCAAGAAGAAAGAAACTCCGTTATTACAAAAGAAGACGGAAGCGAAAAGAAAAGAGAACGCGAAAAAGAAAGAAAGCATGTCTAGTAAGAAATTTAAAAAAAAGAAATGTAGGCAGAAATACTAGAGGTAAAGGACGAATTCTTTGATGTCAAGGATGGATATGAAGAAAGAAGACGAAAGTGGAAAAAGGAAGAGAATGCGAGAGAGAAAGAGAATGTGTTCAGCAAGGAATTAAAGAAGAAATGAATAGTTCTCTGACGAGCAGCTGCGATTGCAATCTAAGGAGTTTGAAACGGGGCCTGAAGACAGCGGGGAAGACGTGCCCTTGGCGATTCGTATGGACAGCTCGAGTGGGAAACGAAAGCTCGAGTTAGATAACGATGACATACCTCTTACCACAAGGAAGAAGAAAGTCAAGACAGAGAAAGGAATTTAAAAGAAAGGGAAGTAACGTCGACGCATTGTCCAGAAGGCCATGCCAAGATGGAGGCAAACATGGTAGTCGACTAGAAGAAAAACATTCCACCATTGCTAGAATAAGAGTAGTCAACGACAGTTGGCAGCCCGATGGTACGCAAGGACCCGACTTTGAAAATATTACTGGAATGGAAAGCGACGAGAGCAAACCAATATGGGAAGATGTTGCATCACAGTCGCAGATTGTAAAATCGTACTGGGCGAAATGAGACTCAATGGTGATTGAGGATGGCCTGTTAAAGCGTTTGGTGAAAAATACCGATGGAACTGAGAAGAGAACTCAGTTGGTTATTCCTAAGAATAGAATACTAGACGTGCTGAAAGAGATCCATGACTGATCTGGAGGTGGCCATTTTGGAATCAACAAAACATTAGAAAGATTGCGCCAGCGATTTTACTGGGTTAACTGCAAGGAAGACGTTAAAGAAATGTCTGGTTTGCGCTGGAAGCAACAGTCCGCATAAACGGCGAAAAGCTCCAATGCGTCAATACAACGTGGGCAGTCCATTTGAGCGCATTGCGATTGACGTGGCCGGGCCATTTCCAGTAAGCGAAGACGGAAGTAAATACATCGTGGTTGTCATGGACTACTTCACCAAAGGGGTTGAAGCCTATCCATTACCCAACCAGGAAGCCACCACGGTCGCCGAAACCTTAGTCAAAGAGTGTATATGCCGGTTCGGTGTACCACGTGAACTTCACTTCGACCAGGGAAGAAATTTCGAGTCTGCCGTTTTCCAAAATATCTGTAAAATATTAGGGATTAATAAAACGAGGACAACTGCATTACATCCGCCGTCCGATGGCATGGTTGAACGAATGAACAGAACAATCAACCGATACTTGTCGAAGGTAGTCTCCAACCACCAAAGAGACTAGGACCGACATCTTCATCTGTTCCTGATGGCTTATCGTTCATCCGTCCATGAAACAACAGGTCAAACTCCTGCGAACATTTTATTCGGGCGTGAGTTGCGCCTGCCCTGTGACTTGGTGTTCGGCAGTAAACCTGGGAAGATCTGGCCGGGGAAGATTACGTAACGGACTTACGGAGAAGAATGGACGACATTCATCAACAAGTCCGCGCAAACATTCAAACTGCCAGCGACCGGATGAAGGACCAGTATGACATCAAGGCAGAAAAAGGTGGATACCAACCACGGGATTTAGTGTGGCTTTACAATCCACAAAGGCGTCGAGGTTTATCACCAAAGCTGCAAAGAAACTGGGAAGGTCCATATGAGGTCGTTAAGAGAATGAACGACGTGATATACAGGATTAGAAAAACACCAACAGGGAAGTCGAGAGTAGTACACTTCAATCGGCTAGCCCCTTTCGCTGGTGACAACAATGAAGACCATCATGGAGCAACGGTTCGTCGGATCATAGTTCAGGAACCGACTTTCGAAGATTTCATGGAAAAGTATTCCTTCGGTCATAAGGCGCGGTATGGCGTGACGACAGAAGAACATAGAGACCTGTTCACCGTGTCCTCAGATTATTCCCTCGGCTACTGCGTATCGGAAGACTTAAAGATGTTACGCGGCATAGCGCCCCTGTGAGAATAGTACACGAGCCCCGCCACTGGAAGAATGTACCAGAGCGATGACGTAATCCCGGAATTTACCAGATGTTGAAATCCCTGCGACGCGCCGGCTAGAGGTTAACTACGCCGTGACCCAATTCTTTTGTAAACAGGTCATTGTCGCTTCATAGGGTTCTAGAATGATATGAGCTGTATAAATACCGGCCGAAAGAAAGCGGAGGGATAGTCTGATATATATAAGCAACGAGCAATGAACTTGGTGATATAAATATACAGTTTACCAGTTGTTAACATAAATAAATGTAGTTATATAAATAAGTGTAGTGATATAAATATTGTATAGGTAAATAATCGTAGTATTTAAGCATTTAATAATATTCGTAGTGTTTATAATTATTTAATCATAGTTTTAGTTACTTTTATCATCTTGTTAATATTTAATCTAATTATTTATCGTTTAATAAACGTATTCTTGTAGTTAATATTATTTTTCTGTGTTTTACACTTCACCCATATAAATAAAAACGTTACAGTATTTTTAACAAACATGTAGGCAATTATAGGTAACTTCTGATAAGGGAATTCAAAATCACTTTAAGGCATTTCTATAAACCAATGTAGGCATTTTCATACTACTATATGAAGGGTCGCTTCGTGTCTACCTGGGAGTGAGCCAGGCTATCCTACCATGAACAGAGATTGATGCATCGACCTTTTAAAAGGAAGGATTGTTCAACCTTGGGGTTGTATGTAGTTTTAACCCAAAAAGATAGTTGCAGCTACGTCAAAACTTTACATTGCACAATACTACTCTCCTAAAATTATATTGTCACCTAAGTAACATATGTATCACGTAACCCTATCAGTTAATACACCCAAATTAATTACAATAAATACGAATGTGTAACAAATTTCGTTGTTCTTTTGACAAAAAATCCCGAACAAGGAGTGTAGTGTAAGGTGATGCAATTTTCAAGAGTTGTTTTTACATAATTCTGACATTTCATCGGTTTGTTTCTTGTAAGATGCGCAAAACTTCATTAATTGTTAAGAAAAAATCTGTTGTGGCCATCACAATACCTCTCGCGCCTTTTCCATTGTGGTATATATAAGTATTGTATTTAACATTTCTTGTACACACAAAAAATTCGAATTACACCTAATCTTTATATTTACGTATTTTCTATAATTTTAAATTCATTCTGAGCAAGTTTTCTCCATTTCTTCTAAATGTTCGAGGTTTTTCCAATTTATTAACGGGATTGGCGTTATTTCTGAAGGGTTCATGTAATATAACTATAATTTTAAATATATAATTAATAATACAATAAGAAATATTAAATATCGTTCCCAGAAAAAGCGTTCAGTACCTACTATCTCTGAATTTTTGACACTGACATTAGTAACATTTATCTGTCAATTACAGACATTTTAATTTCTCAATTAGTAACCATGGGGATGTTTGGGCTGTGAGCAGGCTGTAATATTTACTTCAACAGATTATTTTATAGATTATATATCTATATCTTTAAAAATATAGAAGTATAATAAAAAAATTAAATGTGTCAGATAGAGAATTTTGTTTTGTAATATTTGTAATAACATAAATATTCAAAAAATAATATTTAGAAGATTTTTGTTAAAATACTACTACTTCCAGTTGTCCATTGTTACCAGAATCTATTCAACTCTTCCCACTACTGTTAGATTGAGGAATCCGTAGTTACACAGGTCTTTAATCTTATAGAATTTGAGAAATCGTATCTCCAACAACCTAACAGACATTTTTTGTGGGAGGTACGATTATATTTAATATATTTTATTGTATTATTAATTAAATATGTATTTAAAATTATTGGTATATCAATATTACGAAATATATCCTTACGAAATACCAATAATACCGTCAATGAATCTGAAGAATTTTGAACATAGAAGAGTAGGATAGAATTCTTCGTAGAACGGAAGAAGAGATACATTTTCAATTATTTGTGTGTACAAGAAATGTTAAATTCGTTACTTACAGGGCGCGAGCAGTCATGTGACTTTGTTCGCTTTGGCAAGCAGATATGGGGGTCCATGTCAGAATGAGAGCTAGTAGTTATTTACATAGATGTCACAATTATCATATGTCTGACATTATGTTGTTTATTTGTCATCAATAGTATTGAAAATACTTGTCGAGGAAAATAATCCACATGGATTTGGAATATTATTTTTTTTTTGAAAAAAAAATATCATACTTGGTAGCTATGTACATTATTAATAGCTGTCATTCTGACACGGGGCCACATATCTGCTTGCCAAGGCCAACAAAGTCACATGACTGCTCGCGCCCTATGTAACATAAAATGAAAATGGTGAGTATGCTGACCACAACAGATTTTTATCATAGCAGACCCGGAAAAAAAATTGTCGAACATTTTCAATAAGTTGCTGCACTTTGTCCCATTTTTAACACAATTTTTTTGTTTCAAAAATTAAAAAATCGTAGAGCACATCAATATCGCTCTACTTAATTGCATGTCCAAACACACTACACATCCAATATGTTATGTCTGAAAATTGGCACTGAACAAGTCAGCATTAAAAAAAAGTGATTCCAGTCAGATACAGCCCGTTCTAAATTTGAAAATTCTCGAATCTTTTTTATCCAACCTCGTATTTTAATTAAAATTCATATATGCTTACCCAATGTTTAAATATCTCACATAAAATTACGTAAAGCACAATTAGCCATAGATAATACAATGACGTATACAGTGATATATACCATACATTATAGTCTTTATAAAGAATTAAATCGCTCATGATATTATATGATTCAAATATAATAATTACACAACTACGTAAAACTTGGATAGCAATAACAAAATCATACATCTTGCTGTTTAGATTCATAACTTTCTGTAGCTTTTCATATATTTCATTAATTGAGTTCATTAATTTGTAGTATTTATTAATATTTGATTTAATAGTTTCAATGTTTTCCAGCAGTAGGTTTAGTTTTCTTAATTTAGTTAACACTAATATTGGAAAAATTGCAACCCATAGTATCGTCAATATTTGTTCTGCATGTATAACAGTATTTGCAAGCGTGCGATATAATAACACGAAGTCGACACAATTCTCGTATGCTTGAATGCACAGATACATTGTAATAACAACATCTGTTGTAAACAAGTGTAGCGTCATAGCGCATAGCAACAAGGTTATAGGTTTTAAATTATTTACCGTTATATTATACTGTTTACAAATTTTATCCACATTATGAAGTAAATGCAAGATTTCATTAATCTGAAAAAAAAAATTGTTAACAAAAAAGGTAATATCAACTGATTAAAACAATACATAAATACAAAATAATAAACAGGATGTGAATCGAAACTCGACCCGGAATGAAAGGAAATGCCTCCGCAACCGGCGTCAGTTCCCAAAAAGATTATTAACGGGAGCCGGCGCGCCGGCTACGATGATACAATCCAAATGGCAGGCGACAGTCAACTGACAGTTTTCAATTAGTCGGTTGCAAAGGCACTGCCGGAATAAAATGTTACAATATCGTCAAGAATTAGACGGCTATGGAAATGAAACACTGTGATGATGTGTATTCTGTCACAAGTTTTAATTCTAAGCGTAACCCAAAGCATATTCGAAAGGCGTACATAAAAACATCCAGAAGCACCAGCTGTAATTATCTCCGCGGACTAAAATCAACAATTGCGCGTGTTTTGTCGTTTATAGTTAGTCGTTGTGAGTTTAACCGACTTGACATTTCGACGTCACCGGCGTGTAAACCCGGCCTTTACTGACGTCGAGTCCGCGTATTTATCCAGAGTTACCATAAACCGGCCCGTTTTTCCAAGGTGTTTATTTTATCATGCATCGACCCAAGTGCGTTTTTCCAACTCTGCGTAAGCCATGGTACTCAAGGCCTGCCTAGAGCATGCGAGTTTTGCCTGGGTCGACTTTCTCGCCGTGCGCTGCGTGTACCGTCGATTATGCACATACTCCGCGAACATCCGTTTATAACCGGCGTCGATCTGCCGATTACATAAAAAACGCGTACCTACTTCTCTGCCCTCATTACTGCCGTTACCTGTCGAACCAGAGCAACAACAGCGTCACGACGCCTGGCGTTAGTCACGCCAGAACCGTTCGGGCACATTTCCTTAGGGACCTTTAAGATACTCGCATCTACTGCTTACTCGCCGCCGTCTCCTGAGTAGCTACGCCTGGCGTTGGTCACGCCGAAACCATCCGAACACCTTTCATTACGGGTCCTTTAGATCCTCGCATCTACCGCTCATCCGCCGCCGTTGCGACACCCAACGACGTTTTTTCAAAATCCCTAGATTCTGATAATTCTCATATCTAGCACCCAGTTTGACCTATCAGCGATCAGCGCACTAATTTGTACAGCGAGTTACTACAAATTAAAGTTGCCTTCTACATTTTATGTTGTGTTCTTCATAATTTCACCCTAACTCCAATCTTGCTATCCGACCGTTGGCGCGCAAGCAATCTCACGCCAACTTTCTGCCCGCTATTCCTAAAATAACTTTACAACACAATATATCATTGTGACAGTTTGACTACAATTTCATAAAGTATTAATGCTTATTATTGTTTGTAGTCATTATTTTCATACAAGTATGGTTCATAATCTAGTGTAAATGTTATAAAATAAATGTATACAAAGCAGAAATAAAAAGGGTGGAGTTTAGAATACAGCCCAGGTTTAAAATGCATTTTTATGGACTCTATTCTTTTATGTAAAATATCATATGTAAACATGAGATTAGAGTGCGGAAACATGCTTTAATAAGTTTTTACCTTCCGTCACCTTTAGGGGGTTCATACTCAACTCCCGAATATTCAAACCAAAATATACATGCACAGAATCATTCAAAACCAGAATATGCATGCACAGAATCATTCAAATCTCGAATATTCAAAAACAGAATCGTTCATTGCACGAAAGTGCATCGACAGAATCGTGCATCACCAGAAAGCTCTTTGCTCGGGATCATTCAAAAACCGAATAAGTGGGCGGGGCCAGTTTAGGCCACCTGTCACTAGATGTCACTACTAAAGCTAGTTCAACGCATGTTCAACAGTGGTCCAACGTATGCATTGTCGATAATCGCTCTCAACAAACTTTAAAGACAATCATCACGCCTAGTTGAACATTTCTGGAAAAGATGACTTAGAGAATTCTTGCCCACTTTGGCTTGTCGTCAGAAATGGTATATAACTGTGGACAATCCTAAAATAGGAGATTTGGCATTCATCGTAGATGACCTGAAGACAAGGGAGGGATGGCCTTTGGGCGTCATTAAAGAAGTGTTCCCTGAAGTTGACAGACTTATCCGAAAAGTCAGCATCAGGACATCAACCAGTTCGTACACTCGTCCCCTCAACAAAGTATGTATATTTGGACGTAATGATGAATGTTTAGGACATACTAGCCCCAACCAGGGGGGAGTGTAGCAGCGTCAAGTTAGATGTGTAAAACTAATAAAAAAATCTAATGTGGCCAGCACAATACCTTCCGTCAATCCTGCATATTATGTATAAATTCCATACATAAATTTTCTTGCAAAATTTCTAAATTTCCAGTAAAATTATTTCATAAACAAACTATGCAAATTGCACTTGACACTGACATCTTCTTTTTAAGCTTTTCCTATTCGTTAGGGGTCGCTATTTTTTATTTTCTTCTTCCATTCATTTCTGTTTAGCGGGTCGTCCTCATTCGGTCGCTTTTCTCTCAAGTCTTCCGCAATACAGTCCTTCCATCTTAACTTTGGTCTTCCTCTGTTTTTTCCACCTTCTATTACTAAGCTATTCATAAAATAATTTTACTGGAAATATAGGATCTTTTGCAAGAAAATTTATGTATAGGGCGCGAACATTCACGTGACTTGCTGACCCTGGCAAGCAGATATGGAGGCCCGTATCAGAATGACAGCTATTAATTATGTCCATAACTGACAAATGTCATAATTTTTCATTCAAAATTTTTGGTATTTTATGATTCCTTTTCTCGGCAACTGAATTCCATACTCCTGATAACAAATAAGCCACATGGAACATGAAATAAGAAAATCATGAAATTTTGAATGAAAAATTATGACACTTATCAGCTATGGACGTAATTAATTGCTGTCATTTTGGCACGGGTCCCCATATCTGCTTGCCAAAGTCAGCAAAGTCACGCCACTGTATGCGCCCTATACATAAATTTTCTTGCAAAAGATATTATATTTCCAGTAAAATTATTTCATAAACAAACTATGCAAATTTCACTTGACACTGACATCTTTTTCTTCTTTAGTTTTTCCCACTCGTTAGGGGTCGCTATTTTTTATTTTCTTCTTTCACTCATTTTTGTTTTGCGTGTCGTCCTCATTCAGTTCTTTTTCTCTCAACTTCCGCAATACAGTCCTTCCATCTTATATTTGGTCTTCCTATGTTTCTTTCACCTTCTAATACTAAGCTATTCTTCCTCATGACAAGTTCAAATCAATGTAATTGTCTCTCTTATATCTTTCTAGAAACATTAGAGTTATTTCTCTTATTCTTTCATTCACTTACTCTTTATTAATACTGACATCTGTCAATTTGAATTTTCTGAATATATTAGCAGTTTCCATGGTTAAGTTAGCACAGCTGGCTGATTTATGAAATTTAATATCTTTATAATTCTTTAACTCTATATCTGTTGAATATGAAATATAAAATGCAATCAAACCGTATAGAGTATAATATATTCTTTAAAATAAATAATATTTAACTTAGTTTTTTCAAGAAAAACTGTTAAAATCTTCAAATGAGGGTACTTTCGGTTGACCAATTATAACCAAAATCTAATCAAGTCTGTATATGCTTATAAGGAAGAGGAATACGTAAGAATTGTAATTTTTGGAATTCTAGTATTGGAGATATCGCGGCCGAAACCGCGGTCACATACATACACACACACGGACACACACCTAACCCTCACACACACACCCTCACACACACACACACACACATACAGACATAAGACAATAACTTCCTTGACTATAGGAGACGGAAGGTAAAAACTATATTTTTTTTGTTTATTGCATTTTGAAGTTTGACAAAAATTACGGGTGTTTCATAGTGTGACGTGCGGCCCTGAGTTAAGAGTATACGAGCGCCACTACTGAAAGAATGTTCCCGAGCGATGACGTAATCCCCTCGCCGGAATTACCCAAATGACGCAATCCCCGGCGGCGGAACGATTAGACGTGTTAATTACACCGTTGACTTAAATCTATTGTATTCGGTATCATTGTGGCATCGGAAGGTTCCAGAAGGACACTGGGCTGTATAAATACCGTCTGAACGACAGCGAATATACATGTGTAAACGGATCTAGGGAACGCGATTTTTCTCGGAAGTTATAAGAGATACAAAAAAATCTTTCAAATAAAATTGTTAGTGTTTCTAGTAAGCTACATAAATTAATGTAAATCAGAAAAAATATATTTTAATTTTCGGTGATATACCTATTTTTGACTTTTTTTAAATGGTACGTCCTGTATATTTTTATACTATTTAGTACGAAATAATTTTTGCTTTAAAAAAGTTTCATAAGTTATACCTTCTAAACTTAATAGTATTCGAGATATTGAAGAAAATATTAAAATAATTTTACTGGAAATTAAAGCTGGCTATGGAAACAAAATTTGACATTTGTATTAGTTTATTGTTGTAACCCTGTGAAAAAGTTTATTGAATTCATAACTTAGATTATTATTTGTTGTAAAAATGAAAGAATACTCAATTAACGAGAAGGTAGATACCTATGTTGAAATGTTTCCATTTATCAAACAATAATTCAAGAGAAGCCCTGCGATTATATCGGCAACAATATCCTGATCGCTTTCATCCAAATCAAACATACTTTTTCAAATTAGAAAGAAAGCTACGTAGAACTGGTTCCCTGACTATGGCAAATCGCGAAGTTCGTCAAATAAATGAAAATTTGGAAGCTAATGTATTAACATATTTTAATGTGCATCTGAGAAATTCAGTTAGAGAAGCTGCACTAGAATTAAACGTATCACATACAGGTACACAGGATTTTAAAAAAGCATAAATTCAAAGCTTACAAAATACATAAAATCCATAATCTCCATCCTGGCGATTTTGCAAGAAGACTTCACGTTTGCAATTATTTCATTCTGGAATATCGCACAAATCCACATTTTCTAAATAAAATTTTATGGACAGATGAAAGCCACTTTTCCAATAATGTATATTTAATAGGCATAATACGCATTATTGGCAAACTACCGACATAAATCCACACGAAACATGTATTACTAATTTTCAAGTACGTTTTTCAACTAATGTGTGGTGCGGAATTGTTAATAATATTATTCTGGGTCCATATTTTTATGAGGGCACTTTAACTTCTCAAAGATATTTGTTTTTTTTTACAAAATGAACTAAGGAATTTTTTGGATGATATACCATTAGCAGATCGGCGCGGAATGATATTTCAACAAGATGGTGCACCTGCGCACAATTCAATAGATCCTGGATTGGAACAAGAGGACCTATAATGTGGCCTGCAAGGTCTCCCGATCTATCGCCCTTAAATATCTTTCTGTGGGGTGCCATCAAAAACAAAGTTTATGTTACGCACGGTACTACACTTGAAGAATTAAAACATAGAATAAGACAAGCTGTGAACGAGTTAAATAATAAAATTAATAATACTGTAAATCAACATTTGTTAAAAAGGCTCAATTTTTGTATACAAGAAAACGGTGAAAATTTTGAACAATTTTTAGAGTGTTACTAGTATGACAATAATTTGATGTACATTTGTAAATTAAAATGTTTCGTAACTCAATAATTTTGTTTTCATAGCCAGCTTTAATTTCGAGTAAAACTATTTTAATATTTTCTTCAATATCTCGAATTCTATTAAGTTTAGAAGGTATAACTTAAAAAACTTTTTTAAAGCAAAAATTATTTCCTACTAAATAGTATAAAAATATATAGGGTGTACCATTTAAAAAAAAGTATAAGTATATCTCAGAAAATTAATTTTTTTTTTCTGATTTACATTAACTTAATTAGCTTGCTAGAAACACTAAAAAATTTATTTGAAAGATTTTTTTGTATCTCTAATAACTTCCGAGAAAAATCGCGTTCCCTAGTTCCGTTTACACCCTGTATAGTCTAATATATAGAAGCAACGAGTCTCCTTACCAGTTATTCGAAGTAACCTCTCCTCGTTTACGCAACATTATCTTATATTCTGCTTTTCGTGTAAAATTTACTACATGATATTTTGAAACATTAAGTGATAAATAGTTGTTAGTACAATATACTTCTGCAACTCGTTTAAATCATTTTATAACTTCAAAGAATTGGATTCTGCTCAGATAATGTAAAATTTTAAGTCATCGGCGTATAATAAAATAAAAGAATTCTTAGAACATGATTTATAGAGCTATTCTGTAAGCATCGTTATTACATAACGAATCGTTAAAACGTTATATCGTTATGGTAATAACGAAAATCGTTAATAGGCTTATTCTGTAAACGATCGTTATGACATTATGCAATGTTAAATCGTTGTTATAACGATAATCGTTAAAGTGGTATTCTGTAAACTATAATTTAATTCTATATAACGACAAAAAGATAATGATATCGTTATTTATTAACGACTGGAAAAATTATTCGTTACCTAAACGTTTTGTCAATAATTCAGTATTTTTATTTGTATCAATATAAAATTACTATTATGTTGAATAGTGATCTCAAAAACCCGTCACATTATAATTTTTTCACAAGGTAATATTAAAAAATTTAATAAGTTTTTATTCCTAGCGCCTAACGCAAGTTCCCCAATTTTTCTACAGATGGTAGTAGTAGCTCTGGCATAGTCCACAACAAGAAGAAGAAAGAGTCTGACAGGTTGACAGTTACTCCCACCATAACTAATCGAACTTAGAAGTTTTGTGATATTGAATTATTTTAGATATTTCATTTAAAATTAAATTTGATTTTAGGAAATAAAGTTCTTAACTTGATCCCAAGGTTATTATTTTTACCTCTCGCTAAGAGAGGTACCTATTGAAATCATGCTAAAAATCTAATATCCAGATTTAAGTGAATAAGCACGTTATAAGGTCTCTAGAATCCTATAATAACATTTTTACGATGATGTGTGTGTATGTGTGTGTGTGTGTGTGTGTGTGTGTGTGTGTGTGTGTATGTGTGTGAGGTTGTTGGAGGTACGATTTCTCAAATTCTATAAGACTAAAGACCTGTGTAACTACTGATTCCTCAATCTTACAGTAATGGGGAGAGTTGAATAGATTCTGGTAACAATTGGACAACCGGAAGTAGTAGTATTTTAAGAAATATCTTCTAAATATTGTTTTTTGAATATTTATGTTATTGCAAATATTAAAAAATAAAATTCTCTATCCGACACATTCAAAAATTTTATTATACCTTCTATAGATTTAAAGATATAAATTGTATAATCTATAAAATAATATGTTGTAGTAAATCTCACAGCCCAAACATCTCATAGTAACTACTTGAGAAATTAAAATGTCTGTAATTGACAGATAAATGTCTCTAATGTCAGTGTCAAAAATTCAGAGATAGTACTTAAGGCTTTGTCTGGGAACGATATTTAATATTTCTTATTGTATTATTAATTATATATTTAACATTAAAGGTATATTACATGAACCCTTCAGAAATAACGCCAATCCCGTTAATGAATTAGAAAAATCTCGAATATTTAGAAGAAATGGAGAAAACTTGTTCATAGAATGAGTTTAAAATTATAGAAAACATGTAAATATAAAGATTAGGTCTAATTAGAATTTTTTGTGCGTACAAAAAATGTTAAATATAATACTTAGATATACCGTAATGGAAAGGGCGCGAGGGGTATTGTGATGGCCACATTAGATTTTGTAACATGAGTTACAGAATACGGATACAAAGAAAGAGATCGAGATGATGATCGTTGACGAATAGAATATATTTTCAGAAAAGTTTAATTAAGTAGTATTAATATTTTTATTCTCTCTTTAATCTAGACGTGAATCGCGCAATAATGTTTCATGCTATTATGGTGAAATGAACAGCATCAATGTAATTTTCGGTAATAGGAAGCTTACTAATTTTCCTAGATTGCTAACTACATTGATTACCTTTTCAATTGGCTCTTCAGGATTTCCAACAATTTCTAGGTTATTTAATCTAGATCTTTACTCTAATTCTGCAACTTTAGTTCTAAGTACATCGCATTCTGCTTCTATTATTTGTTTTAGTTCTAAATCATTGAGTTTATTATAGACATAATCAACAGTTTTACTTAAGTCGGTCAGATAGTTCATAATATTAGATATTGTTGGTTGATCAGCAGCGGTAGAATGTTTGTTAACAGTGCCACAAGTATAATGGTATGATTCCAAAAATGGACCCTCGCAAGCTAAACCTGGATTACTTCTATTTTTGTTGGTTTTACATATGCCGCACAAGTTGACCATTATAATATTTATACAGAAAATATATCTAAGATAAATTAATTATCTGACCAGCTGTAGGCGAATGAACACTGTGAGAAGTATAAGTACAAATCTTTTCAAGTACAAACATCTTCTCATAGTGTTCATTCACCCACAGCAGGTCAGTTAATTAATTTATTTATCTTCGATATATTTTCTGTATAAATATTATAATGGTCAAATGCGCAAACAATAATTTAAATTCAGCGCAAACTAGGGCACACTTTTTAAATGTATCACCATGATACTAATCACTGAATTAAACTGTGTTGAAAATAGTATAATAAAATTTTAAAAGGCATTATTTACCACCTATATTTGAAATATTGTTAACAAGAATATAATTGACTACGACAACTTATATACACAAAAAATTTTTTTTTTTTCACTAAATTTTGAACTTTGACGTGAATGGTTTTATTTGTGAATTTTTAAGTGCCCCCAGTTCTCATAGAAAGCATGCGAAACAAAAAATATGACCAGCTTTACTATCTATGGAGTCACTTTTACCATCGGAAAGCGTTATACACATAAATAACATCATGTATTTTAAATCGAAGCGTATCTTTTACTCATCTCCATTTGCAGTATAATTTTCAACTTCAACTTAGGTATCGTAGCATTTTCTTGGTTGTATGCTATACAAATAACTGTGTGGCGCCCCCTTTTTATTTTTACCTCTCGCTAAGAGAGGTATTGGATTCATGCTAAAAATCGCATATCCAGATTTTATTGAATAAGCACGATTTAAGGTCCCTACAATCCGATTTTAACATTTTTACAATGATGTGTGTGTGTGTGTGTGTGTGTGTGTGTGTGAGTGTGTGTGTGTGTGGGGATGTGTGTGTGTGTGTGTGTGAGGTTGTTGGAGACACGATTTCTCAAATTCTATAAGACTAAAGACCTGTTTGACTACGGATTCCTCAATCTAACAGTAATGGGAAGAGTTGAATAGGTTCTGGTAACAATTGGACAACCGGAAGTGGTAGTTTCTAAAAAAAAAAAATTCTAAATATTATTTTTTGAAAATTTGTTACTACAAATATTAAAGATAATTAAATTCTCAATCTGACACATTTAATTTTTTTATTATATCTCGTATGGGTTTGGAGATATAGTATATAATAATATAGAATAATCTGTTGTAATAAATCTCGTTGCCAGAAAAACAGGTGCGATATTAAAAATTTTGCAATTGACAAATAAATGCAAAATGTCAGTATCAGTTCTGGGAGGTATGAGTACATTTAATATATATATATATATATATATATATATATATATATATATATATATTATTATTAATTAAATATTTATTTAAATTGCAGGTATGTCAATATTACATATATCCTTAAGAAATACCGCTAATACCGTCAATGAATTTGAACATATTAGAATAGTAGGATAAAATTTCTCATAGAACGAAAGAAGAGAAACAATTTCAATTATTCGTATGTACAAGAAATTTTAAATTCGTTACTTATAGGGCGCGAGCAACCATGTTAATTTATTGACTTTGGCAAGCAGATATGAGGATCCGTGTCAGAATGACGGCTAGTAGTTATTTACATAGATATCACAATTGTCATATATCATAATTTTTCATTCAAATTTTCATAATATTCTGTTTATTTGTCATCCATTAGTATGGAATATACTTGTCGAGGAAAATGGATTTGGAAAACCATAATGTTTCGAATGAAAACTTATGATACTTCACACCTATGTATATTACCAGCTGTCATTCTGACACGGGCCCCCATATCTGCTTGCTAAGGCCAACAAAGTCATATAACTGCTCGCGCCCTATGCAAGATAAAATGAAAATGGCGAGAGGTATTGTGCTGGCCACAACAGATTTTTTTACTGGTCCTCAAATTCGATGTACGCTATCTTCCCAAACGACCCAGCCCCTAAGTTGGAGATCATCGCGGACGGGGAACAAGAAGTCCCGCTAACAGTTTTATGGTTATATTATAATAATCATTGAAAAATGCGTCATAAAGTGTTTCAGTGAAAACTGTATTCTGTGCAATAAAAATAATGTAGGTTTGTTTATCGATATCATCCTTTAGTGATTTTTATTTTACTGCATATTATTTAAATTGGTATATACGAAATATCACTGTAATAGTGTTGAGAATAGATGAATGTATAATTCAAGCTTTAGTAAGAACAATAGTCACACATACCTACCTCTTTTCTAAATACGTATGAAGATATTCGACAAGAGCCTGCTATTATAAAGTTTAGCATATAAATGCAGATCTGTGCCAATCCCATAACTAGCCCAGTAATACCAAAAAAGTATCTGCTTTCAATCGTTGGTATCAATTCAGTAACGGCAATATAATATATTTTGAAACATTCATATAATATGAATATAATGATACAAAAACATCTGTGCTTCACTTCCCTAAAATTATTTTTATTATACAGGATGACAATTGTACGTACCAAATATGGGAGCGTTATTCTACAGAAAAGATAAGAAAAAGTTCTAATAAACTTTCGTTTATCATTAGATTCTGAAATATTCTTGCTGAAAAATTGAAATAATGCAATTCTAATTTAAAACAAAGTAGGTATGTAGGCTGGGATTTTATTTTCAACAACAGGGCCCTCCACCGTAGTAACAAATTAGAACATAGGTCATTCATTTTAAAACTAGACCTTAAAACTGTATATTTAGAACTATCAAAGTTTTTAAAAGTTATTAATTTTTAGAATAATCGAATTTCCATTTCCTCATGTCTATATCTACGTCACAGATTTACATTAATCGAAATTCTCACAACTTTCAAGCCTTCTGCTATCGGCTTATGAAATACGAAATCCTTTTTCAGCATATAAATGCAGACAACGAAACAATGGACGTAAACTAAATAATACTTGATTTTAAGGGCCAGTATTTATAACAATAGATAATACTTGGAATAGTTAACTGCGGAATATATTTAATCTTTGGTTATATTCCAGAATAAATGCAAATGTGTATTTCCATATACTTTAAATTTTACTGTTGGTAGTAACATACCTAGAAAGAAGTGAGAAACATAGATTCAAGTTTGGATTGACTAAAAACTGAAAGGTCCGTGAAGTTAGCAACCACTATAAAGCACAAACGACTAAATTAGTATCAAATGTTAGTGCTTGAAGCATATATACTGAAACGATTTCAATTTCGTTTCGCGGTTTTATTCAAAATTGATTTAGAGCGAGCGACGGGGCAGTTTGGCTGAGAGAGACGAGTTGATTTTTGCACTTGTTGCGGCGCACATGTGCTTGTGTTAAAATTTTGCAAAAAATATTATCTTTTGTCATCGAAGTTTTGTTAAAGTTTTTCTGGTTTGTGATACATTTCTTGGCTTATTTAACACCTGTTGGGGTAAGTTTTATCTCTATTTTTTTTGTTAAATAAGTTGTATCATGCCCGAGCACATGGCGTTGCTGCGAGTGTAAGACTATCTCTCGGGGTGTGTAGCCTCTTTCTTTTTTTTACCTTCCGTCACCTTTAGGTAAGGAAGGTATTGTCTTTGGTCAAAAAATTTAAAGATGAGTTTTTAGTGAATAAGCATGTTTTAGGGTCCCTATAATGCGATTTTACCATTTTTACGATGATGTCTGTATGTATGTATGTATGTATGTATGTGTGTCTGTATGTCTGTGTGTGTGACAAAAATTTCGGTTCGCATAACTTCATTACCACGATTCCAAAAATTATATTTTTTTCGTATTCCTCAAGTTTACATGCAAAAGATCAACTAATTAGATTTTGGTTATAATTGGTGAACCGGAAATAGCCTCATTTGAAGACAACAGTTAAATTAGATTTATTATTAAAATCACGGAATTACAATTTAATAGTATTAGCCATGGAATTAGAAACAAGAGACGAACAAAAGCGTAACGTTTTATTACGTCAGTGTCAGAATAATGATTGTCAAAATGCAAAATGTCAATGTCAAAAATCAGCAGTTTTACTAACATTATTGAAAGATTTTTCTCTGAGTCCGTGCCAGAATAACAGCTAGTAGTTATTTACATAGATATCACAAATGCCATATGTCATGATTTTTCATTCAAAATGTCAAAATATTCTGATATGTTGTTTATTTGTTATCAATAGTATGGAATATACTTGTCGAGGAAAATAATCCACTTGGATTTGGAAAATCATGATGTTTTGATTGAAAAATTATGATACTTAACACCTATGTATGTACATTATTACTAGCTCTCATTCTGACACGGGCGCCCATATCTGCTTGCCAAGGCCAACAAAGTCACATGACTGCTCGCGCCATATGTAACACAATGAAAATGGCGAGAGGTATTGTGCTGGCCACAACAGATTTTTTTCAGTTAAAATGCATCCATAAATATTTCATGTTCCACACCTATGCGTACGAACTGCAGTGAGTAATATCACATCAGACGGCTTATAAATGGTAATCTTTCGTGAACCAAAAGTTGAAATAATATGTACAGGGAAAAACGATTATAAGTTCAAATGGCAGATTTATAATTTAGGAAACTATATATGACAAAAAAATAAAGAATGATATGTGTGCATTTAGAAATTTGTATGCATTCCCTTTTAAATTACAATTGTTGTTAATTTAAAATAGCAACAAACCAACATATGATGTAATTTTAACAACAATAAAATTAGGACCAAAGCAACTAATGAGTTTTAATAACAATGAAAGCTTGGGGTTGCTGACTTTATTTACGAATATCCTTGAGCACTAACGAAGTACAAACGTTTGATACTAATTTGGTCGTTTGTGCTTGTAAGGTGGTTGCTGAGCGTGAAGTTGGCTACCATTTTTAAAATGTTTATAACTAATGAACGCTTGGGGTGGTAACTTTATTTATGTATATATCCTTCAAGCACAAACGTTTAACACTATTTGTCTTTTTGTCCAATAATTTTCTCAAAATCTCTGTCAAAATTTATATAAATTTGAGATAAAATATTTTTTTCAAGACACAAAAAAATAGCTAGATTTGATTTATAATAAAATTAAACAGATTTAATTAAAAAAATGCTATACGAACAACTTTGAATGCGTTACGTCACGAAAAAAAAACCGTGAAGTGGAAGTTTGCCACTTTCACTAAAATTTACACAGAAATTACTTTAAAAAATCTGATGTGGCCAGCACAATACCTTCCGTCAATCCTGTGTATTATGTAGAAATTCCATACATAAATTTTCTTGCAAAAGATTCTAAATTTTTGGTATTTTATGATTCCCTTTCTCGGCAACTGAATTCCATACTCCTGATAACAAACAAACCACATGAAATAAGAAAATCATGAAATTTTGAATGAAAAATTATGACACTTGTCAGTTATGGACATAATTAATTGCTGTCATTTTGATACGGGTCCCCATATCTGCTTGCCAAAGGCAGCAAAGTCATGTCACTGCACGCGCCCTGTACATATTTTTTTGCAAAAGATCCTATATTTCCAGTAAAGTTATTTCATAAACAAACTATGCAAATTGCACTTAACACTGACATCTTCTTCTTCTTTAGTTTTTCCCATTCGCTAGGGGGTCGCTATTTTTTTATTTTCTTCTTCCACTCATTTTTGTTTTGCGTGTCGTCCTCATTCAGTTCCTTTTCTCTCAAGTCTTCTGCAATACAGTCTTTTCATCTTATATTTGGTCTTCCTATGTTTCTTCCACCTTCTATTAATATATTCATCTCTCCTCATTACATGTTCAAACCAATGTAATCGTCTCTCTTATATCTAGAAACTTCTAACACTACAGTTACTTCCCTTATTCTTTCATTGATTTAGATTTTATTGATACTGACATCTGTCAATTTGAATTACCTGAATATATTAACAGTTTCCATGGTTAAGTTAGCATAGCTGGCTGAATTATGAAATTTATATGAATTTTTTTATCTATATTATTCTTTAACTCTATATCTGTAGAATATGAAATATAAAATGCAATCAAATCGTACAGAGAATAATATATTCTTTAAGTTATAATAACATTTAACTGAGTTTTTCAAGAAAAACTGTTAAAATCTTCAAATGAGGGTACTTCCGGTTGACCAATTATAACCAAAATCTAAACATGTCTGCATATGGTTGTAAGGAAGAGGAATACGCAAGAATTGTAATTTTTGGAATTCTAGTATTGGAGATATCGTTGACAAAACCGCGGTCACATACACACACACACACACACATATACACATAGACACACACACACGCACATACGAACACACACACACATACAGACATCATCGTAAAAATAGTAAAATCGTATTGTAAAGACCCTAAAACGTGCTTATTCAATGAAAACTCACCACCGAATTTTTTGACCAAAGACAATACCTTCCTTACCTATAGGTGACGGAAGGTAAAAAAGGGACTATAGCAAGTTTGAAAGCGCTTAAGGCGGGGAACCAGTGACCTGTAACGTTAAAAGTTCCCTAAAAATGAAAAAAATATGCTATGGTTAAACCATCGCCGTGCTATAAAAAACCTTAATTTAGATACTGAGGGCAAAAAAAAATCTGTTGTGGCCAGCACAATACCTCTCGCCATTTTCATTTTGTTACATATGGCGCGAGCAGTCATGTGACTTTGCTGGCCTTGGCAAGCAGATATGGGCCCCCGTGTCAGAATGAGAGCTAGTAATAATGTACATACATAGGTGTTAAGTATCATAATTTTTCAATCAAAACATCATGATTTTCCAAATCCAAGTGGATTATTTTCCTCGACAAGTATATTCCATACTATTGATAACAAATAAACAACATATCAGAATATTTTGAAATTTTGAATGAAAAATCATGACATATGGCATTTGTGATATCTATGTAAATAACTACTAGCTGTTATTCTGGCACGGACTCAGAGAAAAATCTTTCAATAATGTTAGTAAAACTGCTGATTTTTGACATTGACATTTTGCATTTTGACAATCATTATTCTGACACTGACGTAATAAAACGTTACGCTTTTGTTCGTCTCTTGTTTCTAATTCCATGGCTAATACTATTAAATTGTAATTCCGTGAATTATGGAATTTTATTTCTGCAGTTGTGAAGTAGCCAAAATGATTTTTTACCTTCCGTCACCTCTAGGTAAGGAAGGTATTGTCTTTGGTCAAAAAATTCGGTGGTGAGTTTTCATTGAATAAGCACGTTTCAAGGTCTTTACAATACGATTTTACTATTTTTACGATGATGTCTGTATGTTTGTGTGTGTGTGTGTGTGTGTGTGTGTGTGTGTGTGTGTGTGTGTGCGTGTGCGTGTATGTGACCGCGGTTTCGGCCGCGATATCTCCAATACTAGAATTCCAAAAATTAAAATTCTTGCGTATTCCTCTTCCTTACAACCATATGCAGACTTGATTAGATTTTGGTTATAATTGGTCAACCGGAAGTATCCTCATTTGAAGATTTTAACAGTTTTTCTTGAAAAATTCAGTTAAATATTATTATATCTTGAAGACCTGAAATATGTAATGCCTTTGCAAATTTTTTTCAATCAGTTTATATCGATAATAAAGACAACAATTCACCTTGTATTGACAATCACAATAAGAATAACTCTACATTGAACATTAATTCAATAACTCTCGAGCATAATGACATTTTAAGCTACCTATCTAATATTAATATCTCGAAGGGTTGTGGCCCAGATCTAATTCCACCTATCTTTATAAGAAATTGTGCTAATTATTTAACTGAACCTTTGCTAATTTTATATAACCAGTCTTTAAAATTAGGTGTTTTTTCCTAATAAATGGAAAATGTCACATATTACACCAATTCTAAAATCTGGCAATATTAACGATGTAACTAATTACAGACCTATTTCTATTTTGTCAACATTTGGCAAAATTTTTGAAGCTTTAGTGGCAAAAAAACTAAACAATCAATTAGTTAATTTTATTATTCCTGAACAACATGGGTTTTGCGCCGGTAAATCGATATTAACAAATCTAATTCCACTAACTGAATTTCTTTCTGCCAATATGGACAAAAGAACACAGGTTGACACTATCTATACAGATTTCAGGAAAGCTTTCGACCGAGTTCACCACTCCACTCTGATCTATAAATTGAATAAATTAGGTATTCATGGTTCATTGTTGCGTTGGGTAGAATCATACATTACTAATAGATCTCAGCTTGTTGTATGTAACGGTTACAATTCTAATATTATTAATGTAACATCCGGAGTCCCTCAAGGCTCACACTTAGGTCCGTTACTGTTTAACATATTTATTAATGACATAGGTAAATGTTTTAAAAATTCCCGATTCCTACTCTATGCTGATGATCTCAAGGTTTTCAAGGCAATTAATAATTTACAAGACGCAACAGAACTCCAAGAAGATCTAAACAGGCTCTCTGAATATTGTCGAAATAACCTTCTTTCTTTAAATATTTCAAAATGCTGCGTCCTAAATTTTTCCAGAAATAAAAACATATTACAACACGATTATTCTATCAACAACTCACGTTTATCCAACAAAAAATTAATTAAAGATCTTGGCGTTTATTTCGACACTAAGCTATTATTGACCCCACATATTGAAATTACTAGTAAGGCAGCTTACAGAATGTTAGGTTTTGTACTAAGGGTTACTAAAAAATTTAAAGAACCTGCAAGCGTTATTTTACTTTTTAATTGTCTGGTTAAATCCAAATTAGAATACGCGAGCACAATATGGAATCCTCTGTACAGTTTTAGTATTAATTTAATAGAAAGCATTCAGAAAAAATTCTTATATATTTTATGTGCTAGGTATAAATTACACCTTCCGGATTACTGTGCAAGACTTAAATTTTTCAATATGCTTTCACTCGAAAACAGAAGAACATTGACTGATGCTATGTTTATATACAAAATTTTTAACAATCAATTACAGTCTTGCTCAATAATTGGTCATTTTAACATAAATGTTGGTAATACTAAAACTAGATTTAGAAATTTCTTCAGACTGCCCCATACTCGTACTAACAATTACAGAAATTCACCAGTGAATAGAATATGTCATATGTACAATAATAAATTTCTGCACATAGATTTTTTCTGTCTATCTATTAATAAATATAGAAGCTTAATTATACATTACCTTCAATCATAATCTGTTAATTACTAAGTCTATGTAATTATTTTATATCTAATTTTTATTAGTCTTATTATATTTCTGTCACTTCTTTATTATGTAACCTACTACTGTCCACATGTATGTAAATCGTGGAAACCTATTATTGGTCATATTTGACTGTTGGTTTTCCTATTTCCAATAAATAAATAAATAAATAAATAAATAAATAAACATATTATTCTCTATACGATTTGATTGCATTCTATATTTCATATTCAACAGATATATAGTTAAAGAATTATAAAGATAATAAATTTCATAAATCAGCCAGCTTTGCTAACTTAACCATGGAAACTACTAATATATTTAGGTATTCAGTCGTTGTCTATGACTTCTCGCGAGTAGACGTGTTTTTGCTGCTCCTGCCTTTACACAGTGCCGTATTTTGTAATTTTATTCACCTCTGTGCATCATTTTTTTTACGACTAAAATGAGTTCAAATACTCGAAATGCTAGTGCCGTAGCCGAGGTTGTAGTCAAACTACTCAATGATGACACGTTTATCAATAAACTTGTCGATAAAGTCTTCGAATGTGTCGACAAAAAGCTTGAAGAACAAAAAATGTATTATGAGAATGTTATTAAGAACATCATCGAGGTGAATTGTGCTTTACAAAATAAAGTTGACCGCCTAGAACAGTACTCCAGACGAAACTGCATTCGTGTGTTCGGGGTCCCGGAAGAGAAGGCTGAAACTGCTGCTGATACCGAAAAAAAGGTATGTGATATTTTCAAATCACAATTATGCCTCACCATCCCACCACAAGCGATCGAGCGATGTCACCGTGTAGGTCAACGTGTGAATGTGAGTGTTCGTGAAGTTCCTGGTAGTAGTTCAGTGTCTTCCCGTCCCCGCCCTATTATTGTGCGGTTCATATCGTACAAAAACCGTGCTTCTGTACTGAAAAGTAGACATCATCTTAAAGGTTCTCGCATTTCCATGAAAGAAGATCTCACAAAAAAAGACTAAATATTCTTAAGCAGTATTCTTCGAAATATGGCTTCAGAAATGTTTGGTCCAGTGATGGTCTTATATATTATAAAGTTGATAATGTTATTAAAAAATCTGATGTGGCCAGCACAATACCTTCCGTCAATCCTGTGTATTATGTACAAATTCCATACATAAATTTTCTTGCAAAAGATTCTAAATTTTTGGTATTATGTGATTCCCTTTCTCGGCAACTGAATTCCATACTCCTGATAACAAGCAAACCACATGAAATAAGAAAATTATGAAATTTTGAATGAAAAATTATAACACTTGTCAGTTATGGACATAATTAATTGCTGTCACTTTGACACGGGTCCCCATATCTGTTTGCCAAAGTCAGCAAAGTCATGTCACTGCACGCGCCCTATACATAATTTTTTTTGCAAAAGATCCTATATTTCCAGTAAAGTTATTTCATAAACAAACTATGCAAATTGCACTTGACACTGACATCTTCTTCTTCTTTAGTTTTTCCCATTCGCTAGGGGGTCGCTATTTTTTTATTTTCTTCTTCCAATCATTTTTGTTTTGCGTGTCGTCCTCATTCAGTTCCTTTTCTCTCAAGTCTTCTGCAATACAATCTTTTCATCTTATATTTGGTCTTCCTATGTTTGTTCCACCTTCTGTTAATATATTCATCTCTCATGACATGTTCAAACCAATGTAATCGTCTCTCTTATATCTAGAAACTTCTAACACTAGCGTTACTTCCCTTATTCTTTCATTTAATTACTTGCTTTTTATTGATACTGACATCTGTCAATTTGAATTACCTGAATATATTAGCAGTTTCCATGGTTAAGTTAGCATAGCTGGCTGAATTATGAAATTTATATGAATTTTTTTATCTTTATTATTCTTTAACTTTATATCTGTTGAATATGAAATATAAAATGCAATCAAATCGTATAGACAATAATATATTCTTTAAGTTATAATAACATTTAACTGAGTTTTTCAAGAAAACCTGTTAAAATCTTCAAATGAGGGTACATCCGGTTGACCAATTATAACCAAAATCTAATCAAATCTGCATATGGTTGTAAGGAAGGGGAATACGCAAGAATTGTAATTTTTGGAATTCTAGTATTGGAGATATCGTTGACGACCCGGCGGTCACATACACACACACGCACACACTAACACACACACACACACACACACACACACACACACACACACACACACACATACAGACATCATCGTAAAAATAGTAAAATCGTATTGTAAAGACCCTAAAACGTGCTTATTCAATGAAAACTCACCACCGAATTTTTTGACCAAAGACAATACCTTCCTTACCTAGAGGTGATGGAAGATAAAAAGTAAACTTTGGTGAAAATCAAAACTTAACTAAAGTAAATATTAGTGAAATTGAAAAATCTTAATATTTTTTTTCTCTTCTCAGCTCCATATGTTTCAAATTTCTAATTTATCAAGCTAGTGATAATTTCATATTTTTTCTGTTGGTTTGAATTTTTTTGTTGTATTTGGTTTAAGTACGTTACTTTGAGGTTGTTGAACTGTGCTATTTTTAGCAAGTCCTAGCATTGTCATTAACACTTTACAATATTTATTTTTATATACTTGTGTAATATCTCAGCTTCTTTTATTTATTTTTTGCAATGAACATTTACTATCAAAATGTACGATGTTTGAATACTAAGTTAGAAGATTTTTACAATAATTCATGCTCGTCTAACTTTGATCTTATTGCAATAAGTGAGATATGGCTTACTAACTCTATTTGTAATTCCGAAATTGTCAATGATGAATTTACTGTATTCAGGGTTGACCGTGACTTCGGCCGAGTGGGCAAGAAGTGTGGTGGAGGTGTGTTATGTGTTGTGTGTAATAAATTCAGAGCTCAACTAATATATTTAACACTTAATCCTGCCTCTAGTTCCGATATAGTATGTGTAAATTTTTTATTATCAGCTGTAAAATATCTTTACGTTATTTTAGTTTACATTCCACCGCCTATTTCTGTCGAAGAGCTAAGTTATATATACGAGTATGATTGTATTGAAGTAATTCCTGGTATTTTGTATAATGAACTAATTATTCTTGGAGATTTTAATATAAGTAATTTGTCAGATTTTTATGCTAGTGCATTTACAAATAATGTTATTTCGACCTTTATTAATTTTCATAATTTCATGGGCGCAACTCAATATAATTTCGTAAGTAATACCTCTAATAGAATTTTAGATGTTATTCTATCTAATTTAAATTGTACAGTTACGCGTAACACATGTCCTTTTGCTAATGAAGATGATCATCATCCAGCTCTAGATTTAGTACTGCATGCTGAATCCAAGTACTACAACTCGTCGTTCTCCAAGGGTACGTTTATGTTGGAGCTGTGATAAACGATAAGAGCGGCGATACTAGCGAAGCAATGCGAATGATTGTATAGATTTAAATGTAAGTTTTATAATGAAGCAATGAGAAGAGCTACGCTTAGGAACTGAGCAGCGATAAGAGCGTCAAGAAAGAAATGATTGTATTTCTACGCTCTTATTAATGCAAGCGCAAGGGATGGAAGTCGAAAAATTAATTAGTGAAGTATTTGTGAAATCGCCTTTGTGGGACCAAACAAATAAAAATCACCACAACAGATATTTGCTAGATAAATTATGAAATGAAGTAGCGATTAATTTAAACAAAACAAGTAAATAGAAATGTTTATTTGTATTAAACACATCTAAGTACTATAGCAACAAATAATATTCAAATTATAGATAATTTTAATTCACAATCAGCAAACCAGCCAATCCATTCATTATTATCAAAATTTGTAGATATTCTTCATTAGTAGGTTACCGTCAACCGGGGTAATATCGGACGATTTTTTCAATTATCTGCCTGCATTTTTTTTGTTATGCGAATTTAAAACTAACTAATGCATTCCATAGTGAGAAGTTAACCTAGTAAACATATTCACATAAATTTTAAATAATTGCAACTGTTATTTTTTTTTCTTTAAAAAAGTGACGTCCGATATAACCTGCGGTTTGGGGTAATATTGGACGCTTGAATTTTTACATTGAAACAGTACGTTTTGAGCCTGGTATCCAAAATAGGTTTGGTCAGAAACCTTTGTCGGACATTGCATATGAAAAAAAAAATTTTTTTGGGCCATGCAGGGTACAGTTTGCTGTAGTAAAATCGATATAATATAAATAAACGTCTTTATTCATAAAATAAATGTATAAACTTCAAACATTAGATAAAAAAAATGGAAAATAATATTCTAAAAACATAAATAGGTATTTGATCCTTTAACTCTACAACTGCAGACCTTTAAACACATGAACGCCGCGATGAATTTTAGGCGCAGTTAAAATACTGCGGACTTGTTGAAGTTTGATTTTACTTTTGTCTTCAACGTCCGGAAAGACAAAGGAATCTTTGTGTCCCTTATAGGATCTAAGGCAATTAACAGCAATATATTTTTTCGTAATATTTTCAATTCTCGCGACGAATTCTTTGGTCGTTTCTTTCTTGGTCCCTTCATTGTACAAAAACTTAACTATAGCAAAACAGCCTTCTTGTAATGTATCACAGGTGATTGGAAGTTCAACGTTCGGTACTTCTGATGTGGAATCTTCTTCGTCAGTCTTGTTATCAGAATCATCGTTACTACTGTCGCTTTCTGATAAGATCACAGTGTTTGCTGTCTTATTATTGGCATTTCCTTGGAACGTAGATGTGTTTTCAGTGCCATTATTATTATTGTCATTTTCTTGGGAGGTAGATGCAGTTGACGTACTACCATTCAATTCGCGCAAATATTCAAGGCCCACCGATTTGCCAGCAGGGACGTTAATCTTTGACCTACGCTTGGGTCTCGTCGTGGTTTGCTCCAAAGGAGCAACAATTGCACTCATCACTTCTGCAAACGACGCTCTCATTTCATCTTGTGTGCCTCCTGCTAGTCGTTTCTGAATCCTTTTCAAAACTTGTTCTTGATCGAATGGGATTATGCCCGTTGCTCGGAAACCAGACACTATGTTATCCGACATGCGATCCTTCGATTTTTCCAGAAGCTTCTTCAGCAGGGAAGGAAAGACGGATTTCGGTACGACTCCTTTATGGGTCCGTTTCCAGTTAGTCAGAATTTCTCGCCAGACCCGTTTGAGGGGTCCAAACACTGAAACGTCCAGGGGTTGACACAAGTGTGTCGAATTCTTCGGCATAAATACAAACTGAACATTGTTTTCTGCACAACTTTTGATAATCTGGTAGGAAAGATGGCTTGCCAGGTTGTCGCAAATAAGAACCTTCTTGCCCTCTTTTCGTCGCAGATAGGGAAGAGCGATTTTGAAGAACCAGTCCTCAAAACATGCAGTATCGAACCATCCACTTTGTGTTCTGTTATATTGCGCGTTTTCGGGGCCACCTTGTATCCAGTCTGGGTAGAGGTTTGTACTTTTGTACACAACGTATGGAGGTAAACAAGTGCCATCACCAGCCACAGCGAACATAACAGACGTCGACGTTTTCGAGAAATCGATTATCCTTCGTGCATGCTTTTCTCCACGAAGAGTAAAAACTAGTTTTTTACCGGGATCATCTGTTAGGTTTGTTTCATCCATATTAACAATATTTTCAGGTGAAACCCCCTGGAGTGTCTCCTCCAAGTGCACAAAATATTTTTTAATCGTATCTTCTGTGACTTCTGCTTTCACTCGTTTAATATTTTCTCAATTACGGAGTGATAACTCCTTGTGTCGCCCCATAAAGTGATTAATCCAGTCATCACCAGGTCTGTTATTGTCGAAACATTGTATATTTACGCCTTTACTATTTAAATAATGGCTCACGAAGTCCTTCATTGCCTGCTTCTCAAAGGGATATCCAAATTTCCCTGCAGTAGTCATGGCATCTACCAACCAACGCTCTTCAATCACAGACAGGATTGGGGGCCTCCCGAGTTTGTCAGAATGCTCACCTCTGTAAATATCGTAGAGTGCTTTTTGGTACCCCGTGCATATCTGCTGCCTGCTTGAATGAATAGTGGTCGTCTATCACTGCCAACAATGCCCTTTCCATGCTTTCTTGGGAGTAGTTGCGCCGATAAGGCGTTCCTAGCTTATGACGATGTTTGCGAGGCATGTCCGATATTACCCCTTAAAAAAACATTTTCTGTTAATTTAGATTTTTTGCGGAAAGGAAAGACGTGAACAGAACTTTGAGGTTATGGAAGTCTTGATAAGACTGTAAACAAGTATTAATCCCATTGCACCATGTAGCTATGATGCACAGGGTTCGTAGGCCAAAGAACACTATTTGGCTGTCTCAATGTTAGCGAAAAAGTGACTCTAGATATTAAATTTTTGTGTACTTACTTTGATTGTCCCATCGAGCGCGAAACGAATGGCGAATTGGTCAGTTATCTGTCAATCTAGGGATATTTTTGTTTAGCGAACTAACTGTCACCCAACAGGTGTAGCGCGCCCAAATTGAAATCTTATCATATCATCCGATATTACCTGTGCGATTCGATATTACCCCGGTTGACGGTACGTTTCAACTTATTTTCACCGTTTATACTTTAATAAATATTTATTTAGATTCTAATGTACTTGTTTTCATCTGTATGTTTAAAAAATAAATGTTCCATAATAAATACAAGAGTATTGAGTTTTACCTAAATGTAACCACTAGTCGCTCCTCTTGAAGAATTGGCCTAGCATGACAGTTGCACCATATTTTTGTAATTTCGTTTGAAACTTTTGCCAAAATATAATCAAACGTTTTTATCGTCATTCGCATATATTCAAAAAAAAATTGTGGATATTTCCTCAAATCATTATATATAAATGATGAAATTCCCCAAATTCATATCGTTTGGTATTAATCGGATGTGCAACATATTGACGTTTTTACGCAGAAATTTTCCAACATACCACTTAGTAGCATTTTAAGATAACAGTAATTCTTCTTCCGAATAACTGATTTTTAGAAACAGTTCTCCTTAGTAGTTGACAGATAGAACTATACTATCATCACAGCTCGGGTCCGTGAAGTTAGCGACCACTTTTAAGCACAAACAATGAAACATATACCAAAGGTTTGTGATTCGTTTGTGCCTGTTTGTGACCTATAAATAAAACCAGCGACCCCCATGATTAGAAAGTTATAAACAAATTAAAAGTGGTCGCTGACTTCACGCCCAGCGACCACATGTGAAGCACAAATATCGATTTATGTGTCAAACGTTTGTGCTTCGTTTGTGCTTTCAGAATATATGATTGAAAAAACAGCGACCCCAATAAAACAAAAAATATGAACAAATTAAAAGTGGTCGCTGACTTCACACCCAGCGACCACATATGAAGCACAAACGTCGATTTATATGTCAAACGTTTGTGCTTCATTTGTGCTTTCTGAATATATTATTGAAAATACAGCGACCCCAATAATACAAAAAATATGAACAAATTAATAGTGGTCGCTGACTTCACGCCCAGCGACCACATATTATGAAGCACAAACGTCGATTTATATGTCAAACGTTTGTGCTTCGTTTGTGCTTTCTGAATATATTATTGAAAATACAGCGACCCTAATAATACAAAAAATATGAACAAATTAGAATTGGTCGCTGACTCCAATTATACAAATAAAAAATAACAAAGGATATACGGGCCCCCACCACACATTTAGAAAGTAATAAATTGCTAATATAAATTAAAATGTGAGTCATCGCAATCGCAATACAACAAATAATATTAAAAATTTAAGTAAAATCTAAAGGACCGTAGAATGAAATTTAAATATAAAAATCTGTTGTGGCCAGCACCACTTACGTTTTTAGTTAAATAAGTATAGAGTGCGAGCAGTCATGTGACATTGTTGGCCTTGACAAGCAGATATGGAAGCCCGTTTCAGAATGATAATTAATAATTATGTACGTAGATGTCAAATGTTAGAATATTTCTTTAAAAATTTCAAGATTTTCTAAATTCACATAGTTAATTTGTCACCAGGAGTGCGGAATTGTCGAGGAAAATAAACTACATGGAAATGAAAAATCACTAAATTTAGAATGAGAAATTATGATATTTGACATCTATGTATATAATTACAAGCTATCATTCTGACACGGGCCACCATATCTGCTTGTCAAGACCAACAAATTCACATGACTGCTCGCGCCCTATTGTATTTAACATTTCTTGTATACCAACACTATACACCAACAATTCTACTTACATCTATTCCTTACATTTAGATTGTTTAATTTTAAATTCATTCTATGAAGAAATTTTGTCGTACTCTTCTAGTTTTTCGAAATGTTTCCAATTCATTGTCAGGATTAACAGTATTTCAGAAGGGTATGTGTAATATACCTATAATATTAAATATTTAACTATTAATACATTACGAAATAATATAATCTATGTACATCCTAGAAAAAGTCTTCAGTAATGTCTCCGGATTTCTGACACTGACATTTATCTGTCACTTACAAACAATTTAAATTTTCAACTATTTTCCATGGCATTCTTTCGGATGTAAAATTTATTACAACAGATTATTTTATATATTATATTTCTTTTATCTCTAAATCTGTAAAATATATAATAAAATATTTAAATGTATTAGATAGAGAATTTAATTTTCTTTAATATTAGTAAGAAAAATTTTCAATAAATAATACTTAGAAGATTTTTTTTCAAAAATCTTCTACTTCCGGTTGTTCAATTGTTACCAAAACCTTTTCAGATCTTCCCATGAATGTCCGATTGGAAAATACGTAGTTAAACAAATATAAAGTCTTATAGTTTTTGAGTAATCGTCCTTCCAACATCCTACATACACACATACATCCACACACACACACACACACACACACACACACACACACACACACACACACACACACACACACACACACACACACACACACACACACACACACACACACACACACACACACACACACACACACACACACACACACACACACACACACACACACACACACACACACACACACACACATACACACACACAGACATCATCGTAAAAATGTTAAAATCGGATTGTAGGGACCTTAAAACGTGCTTATTCAATAAAATCTGGATATGCGATTTTTAGCATGAATGCAATACCTCTTAACGAGAGGTAAAAATGAGTGCAAAAGAATACCATGGTTATAGATTTTGAGCTCATTTTCAGGAAACATGTTAAATATATTATTTTACTTATGTAAAATATTAAAAATTTAAATAAAACATTATTAACAATATATTTTAAATTTTTAAGTTTCGTTAAAACATCTGTTTCAACCACCCACTAATTGGGGGGATACCTTTAAAATTTTGAATAGGAACCATCTTTTATTACATATTTTACAGTTGAAAATCCGAAATTTTACTTTTTTACCTCTCGCTAAGAGAGGTATTGGATTCATGCTAAAAATCACATATCCAGATTTTATTGAATAAGCATGTTTTAAGGTCCCTACAATCCGATTTTAACATTTTTACGATGATGTCTGTGTGTGTGTGTGGATGTGTGTGTGTGTGTGTATGTGTGTGTGTGTGTATGTGGGATGTTGGAAGGACGATTACTCAAAAACTGTAAGACTTTATATTTGTTTAACTACGTATTTACTAATCGGTCATTCATGGGAAGATCTGAAAAGGTTTTGGTAACAATTGGACAACCGGAAGTAGAAGATTCTTGAAAAAAAAATCTTCTATATATTATTTTTACCTCTCGCTAAGAGAGGTATTGGATTCATGCTAAAAATCGCATATCCAGATTTTATTGAATAAGCACGTTTTAAGGTCCCTACAATCCGATTTTAACATTTTTACGATGATGTCTGTGTGTGTGTGTGTGTGTGTGTGTGGATGTGTGTGTGTGGGATGTTGGAAGGACGGTTACTCAAAAACTATAAGACTTAAAATTTGTTTAACAACGTATTTCCCAATCGGACATTCATGGGAAGATCTGAAAAGGTTTTGGTAACAATTGGACAACCGGAAGTAGAAGATTCTTGAAAAAAAATCTTCTAAATATTATTTTTTGAAAATTTTTCTTGATAATATTAAAGAAAAATAAATTCTCTTTCTGATACATTTAAATATTTTTATATATATTCTATAGATTTAGAGATAAACGGAATATAATATATAAATTAATGTTGTAATTAATTTTACAACCGAAAGGATGCCATGAAAAATAGTTGCAAATTTAAATTATTTGTAACTGACAGATAAATGTCAGTGTCAGAAATAATGAGTAATGAAACATTATGGGACAATGTACACCAGTACTGTAGACTAGAGTAACTTTGAATTGCGAAAAAGCTATCAAATTCTTCTCAAGTAAGTTGTAAATATTGACAAAATTACACATCGATATAAGAATAATCGGAGTGCAATCTATCCGTCACTTTATTAAAGGGAATTAAGGTTATTTAGATATAACAAGTATGAAAAAATAAAATGTAAATGAAGATATATAAGAATAGATGCACAATCCAGATATATACATTTTAGACCGTCCAAAATTAATGTTTTTACTAGAAGAATATGAAGAGAAAGTAAACAAGGTTGTTCGAATTGAAAATTGCTGTTACCAGCCTAATATTTATATATGGTAAACTCTACTTTGTAATTTATTGTAACATAATTTATGGTAAAATATCTTTATGTTGAGACATGCTATTATTGAATAATAAAGAAGTTTATACGTCATAGATTTATATGAATATATTATTTGTATTTATAAAAATATTCTTTGCTTTATGCATATAGCCAGGTAAAATATACGGCGAGAGGTTATGTGCTGGCCACATCAGATTTTTTGAAAATTATTTTTGATAATATTAAAGAAAATTAAATTCTCTGTCTAATACATTTAAATATTTTATTATATAATCTATAGATTTAGAGATAAAAGAAATATAATATATAAAATAATCTGTTGTAATAAATTTTACAGCCGAAAGAATGCCATGGAAAATAGTTGCAAATTTAAATTGTTTGTAACTGACAGATGAATGTCAGTGTCAGAAATCCGGAGACATTACTGAAGATTTTTTTGGGAAGTACATACATTATATTATTTCTTATTGTTATTTATAGTTAAATATTTAAAATTATAGGTATATTACACATACCCTTCAGAAATACTGTTAATGCCAACAATGAATTGGAATCATCTCGAAAAATTAGAACAGTAGGCAAAATTTCTTCATAGAATGAATTTATATATAAAAAATCTAAATGGAAATAATAGATATGAGCGAGAATACAGCTCAAAGGAAGACGATATTTAAATGTTATAAATACAAGGAGAAAGTGACGATGGTCTCCATTCTGCAACGTAAAATTCAGAAAAATTGTATCTCATCGAAATAATGAGTAATGAAAGATAAATGTACTTGGAGAATCTCTTAATTCTTGATCTGTGACTATTATGGAGGTGACAAGCCTAGGTTGAAGGATTTAAATTTGTTTCAAACATTATGGGACAAGTACACCAGCACTGTAGACTAGAGTAACATTGAACTGCGAAAAAGCTATCAAATTCTTCTCAAGTAAGTTGTAAATATTGACAAAATTACACATCGATATAAGAATAATCGAAGTGCAATCTACCCACCACTGTATTAAAGGGAATTAGTGTTATTTAGATACAACATGTATGAAAAAATAAAATGTAAAACAAGATATGTAAGAATAGATGCACAATTCAGATATATACATTTTAGACCGCCCAAAATTAATGTTTTTACTAGAAGAATATGAAGAGAAAGTAAACAAGAACGTTGTTCGAATTGAAAATCCCTGTTACCAGCCTAAAATTTATATATGGTAAACTACTTTGTAATTTATTGTACATATTCTTTGCTTTATGCATACAGCCAGGCAAAATATACGGCGAGAGGTTATGTGCTGGCCACATTAGATTTTTTGTGTATATATTGCAATTTTTAAAAGTTATAAACCTTTAACTTCGGTGACAATTTCAAATGGAAACTCTCATTTTTATTGCAAATTGAAATATAACGGTCAAAAATAAGTAACTTATAACTGAATCTTTTTTTTTCGTAAGTATATTATATTATGTTCCTCGTAAAGTATGGATACGTTACAGATTAAGTTCAGTCGAAAAATGTTTATGCCTGTCTGGTTCCCTAGTTCACATGTCCAGTTTTTCGTGTTTGGAGATTATATTGGAATGTCATTATAATTGTGAAGATTTAAAATGATTACTCTTTGTACAAATATTGTTGTAGTCACCGCCATCTACTGGAATTTCTTCATTTGTAGCAATTACACAGACCGTTTCAAAACGATGCAAACTTTAATTGTAATTAAAATTTATTAGAAACATAATTTTCAATACAGAATTAATTTTTTGTTACTTGTGCTCTTGTGGCATTTAATTTTCAATTAATATTGTAAAATTTGATTTATGTGAAATACCCTATTACCTATACAATAAATTAATGTTTATTATTGCAAACAAAATAACTGAAATACTTTGTATAGTTTTTGATAGCTATATTTATAAATTATTTTTCATATGTAATACTTATAATTAAATGAATTTACGAATTAGGTACGAGTATGCAATATTAGACTTATTTTGTCACTTTGAAAAAGTCATCTTCAACAAAATGGACGAACATTAATATACTTACGAAAAAAAAGTTTCAGTTATAAGTTACTTATTTTCGACCGTTATATCTCAATTTGCAATAAAAATGAGAGTTTCCATTTGAAATTGTCACCGTTATAATGGGAATTTTTTACGGAATTAAATAGAGTTATAGATAATGTTTATTTTTTTAAATACTTATTTTGCGAGATAATTGTCGACTAACGATTTCGAAGAATTGTCGATGTTAAAGGTTTATAACTTATAAAAATTGCAATATATATACAAAAAATATTTAAAGTAAAATTTCGGATTTTCGACTGTAAAATATGTAATAAAAGATGGTTTCTATTCAAAATTTTAAAGTTGTCCCCCTTTCCCCCAATTAGTGGGTGGTTGAAACAGATGTTTTAACGAAACTTTTAAAAATTATAATATAATATTAATAATGTTTTATTTAAATTTTTAATATTTTACATAATTAATAGTATATTATGTTATTAGGAGTAGAAAGCGGTCTTTTTGTGTTGAACCCAGCTATTGCGGCCGCGGCGTTAGTCGAGGCCAGGCAAGCTGGGTAAAACACGAAAAGGACGTTCTGCTCCGAATAACATATACTATTTTTTCTTCAAGTGTTTTAAAGAAAATTGGGGATTTTTTATATTTTTCTGGAATTGTTTTAATTGTAGAGTTTCCAATTTTAGCCATAGTTGGCTGTGTACACTACAAAACACAAACGATACAACTGTCAAAAAACAATTTTCTGTGTTGCTGTGACGAATGCTGCTGCCAGCGGCGAACTAAGAAGGTAACATTTTTTTACTAGTACAATAATGAACAACATTGTTGTATTAGTAATAAAATGAATATCTTCTATAGTGTGTACAGTAGCATAATACGAATATTATTGTACACTTGAAGAAAAAATAATATATTTAACATGTTTCCTGAAAATGAGCTCAAAATCTATAACCGTGGTATTCTTTTGCGCTCATTTTTATATTTGAATTTCATTCAACAGTCTTTTAGATTTTACTTAAATTTTTAATATTATTTGTTGTATTGCGATTGCGATGACTCACATTTTAATTTATATTAGCAATTTATTACTTTCTAAATGTGTGGTGGGGGCCCATATATCCTTTGTTATTTTTTATTTGTATAATTGGAGTCAGCGACCAATTCTAATTTGTTCATATTTTTTGTATTATTAGGGTCGCTGTATTTTCAATAATATATTCAGAAAGCACAAACGAAGCACAAACGTTTGACATATAAATCGACGTTTGTGCTTCATAATATGTGGTCGCTGGGCGTGAAGTCAGCGACCACTATTAATTTGTTCATATTTTTTGTATTATTGGGGTCGCTGTATTTTCAATAATATATTCAGAAAGCACAAATGAAGCACAAACGTTTGACATATAAATCGACGTTTGTGCTTCATATGTGGTCGCTGGGCGTGAAGTCAGCGACCACTTTTAATTTGTTCATATTTTTTGTTTTATTGGGGTCGCTGTTTTTTCAATCATATATTCTGAAAGCACAAACGAAGCACAAACGTTTGACACATAAATCGATATTTGTGCTTCACATGTGGTCGCTGGGCGTGAAGTCAGCGACCACTTTTAATTTGTTTATAACTTTTTAATCATAGGGGTCGCTGGTTTTATTTGTAGATCACAAACAGGCACAAACGAATCACAAATCTTTGGTATATGTTTCATTGTTTGTGCTTAAAAGTGGTCGCTAACTTCACGGACCCTCACAGCTCCACTGTAAACACACGACGGAAAGACAGATTTGATTCGCTTTTATCGCCGCCCTTATCGTCGCTCTTATAGCTTTTATCACAGCTCCAACATATTCACACCCTAACACTGTACCTACCTATAACTTTCAGTCTGCCAATTTCTTTTTACTTTATAATTGCCTAAGTACTACTGATTGGAGTATTCTTTCTAAGTTTGATAATGTTGATGATGCTTTTAACAAATTCTATGATATGTTGTATAATATTTATAATCAATGTATTCCTAAATCAGTCAAAAAACGACGGAAATATCCACCTTGGTTTACTAAGTCTATTATTTCAGATATTAAGCTTAAAAATAAATATTTTATTCTCTACAGAAATACTAACAACATAACATACTACAGTAATTTTAAAAGTCTCCGGACAAAAATAAAAACTAATATTAAGCATTCACATAAAAATTATTTGGATTCAGTTGAAAGTAATATTATCAATGAGCCAAGAAAAGTTTGGTCATATCTGAACTCAAAAAAAAATTTATCTCGTATACCGGGATGCATGTGTATGAATGAAGTGTTTACTGATACATCATCAATAGTCCAGGCATTTGCTAACTACTTTTCTTCTGTTTATGAAACTCTTAGTGTTAATGTCTCTCATCCTTCCACCAGTTCTCTTCTTACTACTTCTGATTGTCTTTCTATTACTCACATCTCTAAATATGAAATTATTTCATCTATAAATAAACTGAAAGTTTCCCGAAATCCAGGACCAGATAATATCCCTGCATATATTTTAAAAGGTTGCCGAGACTCATTTGTAGAACCGCTATATATTATTTTTAATTTATTTATTATTAAATTATAAATAATAAAATCGATCATTCAAGTCTATTATCATCTATTAGTTTACACGTACCAAGAAGTTGTAACTCTAGATAGAAACAAATATTTAGTGTACTTATAGCGAAAACTAACTATGAGCTACTAAACCCTGTTAGTCATATATGTTCCCTGTACAATAAAATGTATTGCAATATAAATAATATTGAGATATTTTTGGATTCATTGCAAGTATTTCAGAGTAAATTACTTGACTTCTTTACTCAATCTCGTTAATTATTATTATTCGTCTTTCATCAAGTAAAATAAGCTGAATCATTAATAATTATTATTACATATTTTGTATTATCATAATGCTACATTATCAATTCTTTTATGTACCTACTCGTGTTTTATGTTTTTTTGTATCTCAATTCTCACTCTATAATTGGGGCTTTTGTCCTGTTCAGTGAGTAATACATAAATAAAATAAATAAATAAATAATTCAAATTCACAGATGTCAATAAAAAGTAAATGAATGAAAGAATAAGGGAAATAACTCTAATGTTTCTAGAAAGATATAAGAGAGACGATTACATTGGTTTGAACATGTCATGAGGATGAATATATTGGAAGAACAATGAATAGTTAAGTAAAAGAAGGTGGAAGAAATATAGGAAGACCAAATATAAGATGGAAGGACTGTATTTCGGAAGACTTGAGAGAAAAGGAACTGAATGAGGACGACACGCAAAACAAAAATGAGTGGAAGAAGAAAATAAAAATAGCAACCCCTAACAAATGGGAAAAACTAAAGAAGAAGATCTCAGTGTCAAGTGCAATTTGCATAGTTTGTTTATGAAATTGATTTTACTGGAAATATAAGATCTTTTGCAAGAAAATTTATGTATAGGGCGCGTGCAGTGACGTGACTTTGCTGACTTTGACAAGCAGATATGGGGACCCGTGTCAAAATGACAGCAATTAATTATGTCCATAACTAGCAAGTGTCATAATTTTTCATTAAAAATTTCATGATTTTCTTATTTCATGTGGTTTGTTTGTTATCAGGAGTATGGAATTCAGTTGCCGAGAAAGGGAATCATAAAATACCAAAAATTTAGAATCTTTTGCAAGAAAATTTATGTATGGAATTTGTACATAATACACAGAATTGACGGAAGGTATTGTGCTAGCCACATCAGATTGTTTTAAAAAATTAATTTAATTTAATTCTGAATATAATGATATAAAAATTTTAAACCTTCTGGTAACATTTTTTTTGTAAACGCATATAAATTTTATATTATTTTTATTGAAATCATGCTAAAAATCTCATATCCAGATTTTAGTGAATAAGGGGGGGGGTTGTTGGAGGTACGATTTCTCAAATTGTATAAGACTAAAGATCTATTTAACTACGGATTCCTCAATCTAACAGTAATGGGAAGAGTTGAATAGGTCCTGATAACAATTGGATAACCGGAAGTAGTAGTATTTGAACAAAAATCTTCTAAATATTATTTTTTGAAACTTTATGTTATTACAAATATTTTAAAAAAAAATCTCTACCCGGCACATTTTTTTTTTTATTATATATTCTATAGATTTAAAGAAATATAATCTATAAAATAATCTGTTGTAATAAATCTCACAGTCTGCTCACATCCCAAACATCTCCATGGTAACTACTTGAGAAATTTAAATGTGTGTAATTAACAGATAAATGTCACTTGTCAGTGTTAAAAAATCAGAGATAGTACTGCAGGCTTTTTCTGGGAACGGTATTTAATATTTCTTACTGTATTATTAATTATATATTTAAAATTATAGATATATGACATGAACCCTTCAGAAATACCGCCAATCCCGTTAATGAATTGGAAAAACCTGGAACATTTAGAAGAAATGGTGAAAACTTGCTCACAGAATGAATTTAAAATTATAGAAAATACGTAATTATAAAGATCAGGTGTAATTAGAATTTTTTATGTGCACAAGAAATATTAAATACAATACTTATATACCATAATGGAAAAGGCGAGAGGTATTGTGATGGCCACAACAGTTTTTTTTAAATTTAAATGTGACTATAATAAAAGTGCTTCGACCGGAAATAGTATTTTACGTAACGAGACCTAAAAATGATACTTTACTGGATGAACAAGCATATTTAACAAAGCCAAGCCATTTAATCAATTCCAGACATTGAATTTCGTCGAAAATGAACGTTCACTTCTGCACAATGTTACGAGCAATGTTGCCAAAATAACATGGCACATTAATAGGTTGGGATTGGGGTAAATATTTATATTCCATATTTCTGATGTTTCCAAAGCGTGGCAGTTTCTCTCCCATTAGCAATTGTTTGTCCCGAATACGTATTTTCCCTGTTTCAGAATTAAAATGACTTATTCTAGAACTCTTATCGATGCTAGAAGAAGCTTCAATCTCAAACGATATTTGGTAACATTTGATTTGGGATTGGTTTGACTGCACTAAATACCTAAAATATCAAGGCAATGGACAAAATGAAAACACAAATTACTGTTACCAACCTAACAATTCCGTCAAAAAATTTCCTTAATTAAAATTGTTAAATATTTTTAAAAAAATAATGTAAATGAAAGCCGAAACATAGAAGATAGTATAAAACACTAGTTACAGAAGCCTATTCAAGCACTCGTTCGTTCGCACACTTGCTGCTGCGCGCTCGTGTTTGAAATTTAAACTCGTTCTTAAATAGGTAGCCTTCTGTAACTTATATTTTAATATCCCATTAAAATTAGTGTAATAAAAAATAAATTATGGAAATGTGAAAAGATGTTAGCCACCTGGATTTGAACCAAGGACCATTACTTTACCAGAGTAATGCTCTTCCAACTGAGCTATGGTCGGTCTATCCGATGGTTGACATTATCTTCCACTTTAACCGGTAATGTATCTCTTTTTGGAGAATAAAGTTTTGTGTCACGTTGTGTGATGTTGGTTGGATTATTTCAAATTACCTTCCGTCAATCCTGTGTATTATTTACAAATTCCATAGGGCGCAAGCAGTCACGTGACTTTGCTGACCTTAGCAATCAGTATCAGTATGACAGCTAATAATTATCTCCGTAACTGACAAATTTTTCATTCAAAATTTCATTGTTTACTATTTTGTTTTGTTTTCTCAGCAACTTAATTCCATACTCCTGATAACAAATAAACCACATTGAAAGTAAAAAATCATGAAATATTAAATGAAAAATTATGGCATTTGTCAGTTATGGACGTAATTAATATCTGTCATTTTGACACGGGCCCTTATATCACCGGCCTGAAGTTAGCCCCGCCCAATCTAGCACCAACGTTCTTTTTTATCTTATTAGTTAGTGCATCGTTACTGCTTTTTAGTGCAGTATAAACGAACGTTAGTGCACAATGCATTATTGAGTAAATTATGAAAATTATGGGTGGGCCAACTTCAGATTAAAATTTAAGGTTCACTTAATATGTACCATATCACTAGTTAGTGCATCGTTAGTGCTTTCTAATGAACGAAACAGTTTTCTTAGTGCAGTTACCATACACTAGAAATTAAGAAAAAAACTCTGGGTGGGCCAACTTCAAATGGAATTTTAAGATTTAATTAATAAGTTCCCTATCACTAGTTAGTGCATCGTTAGTGCTTTTGAATGAACCCAATAGTTTCGTTCGTGCTATTACCATACACTTGAAATTAAGAAAAAACTCTGGGTGGGCGAACTTCAAATTAAATTTTAAGATTTGGTTAATATGTACCCTGTCACTAGTTAGTACAACTTCAAATGAAATTTTAAGATTTAATTAATATGTACCCTACACTAGTTAGTGCATCGTTAGTGCTTTCTAATGAACCCAACAGTTTCGATCCGGTCGTGCTTTTACCATATACTAGAAAATTAGTGATTCTGAAATGAATGCTAATGCCGACACAAGCGTAGCAGTTTTGGAATTTGCATGGGAGTTTTAGAATCATATTTTCGCATATGTTGTAAACACGATTTTTTTTTACAATCGTTTACAAATATAAAAAATCTGTTGTGGCCAGCACAATACCTCTCCGCACTTCCGTTTTTGGTTACATAAGTATAGGGCGCGAGCAGTCATGTGACATTGTTGGCTTTGATAAACAGATATGGGGCCCGTGTCAGAATGACAATTAGTAATTATGTAGATAGATGACAAATGTCAGAATTTTTCATTACCAGAAGTGTGGAATTTACTTGTTGATGAAAATAAACCACATGGAATTGGAAAATCACTAAATTTAGAATGAAAAATTATGGTATTTGACATCTATGTACATAATTACTAGCTATCATTCTGACATGGGCCCCCATATCTGCTTGTCAAGGCCAACAAAGTGACACGACTGCTCACGCCCTATTGTATTTAAAATTTCTTGTATACCTACACTCTACACCAAAAATTCTACTTACATCTATACTTTATATTTAGATTTTTGAATTTTAAATTTATACGTAATATACCTATAATATTAAATATTTAATTATTAATATAATAAGAAATAATATAATGTATGTACTTCCCAGTTACAAACATTTTAATTTTTTAATTGGTTTCCATGACACTATTTGGGCTGTGAGATTTATTACAATAGATTATTATATACCTTATATTTCTTTATCTCTAAATCTATAAAAGATATAATAGAATATTTATATGTGTCAGATGGAGAATTTGCTCTTCCTTAACATTACCAAGAATGAAAATTTTCAAAAAATAATATTTAGAAGATTTTTTTTAAGAATCTGCTACTTCCAGTTGTCCAATTATGACCAAAACCTTTTCAGCTCTTCCCAGTAATGTCCGATTGAGAAATACGTAGTTAAATAGATATTAAGTATTATAGTTTTTGAGAGATCGTCCTTCCAACGTCCCCACACACATACATCCACACATACACACATCATCGTAAAAATATTAAAATCGGATTGTAGGGACCTTAAAACATGCTTAATCATTAAAATCTAAATATCCTATTTTTAGCATGAATCCAATACCTCTCTTAGCGAGAGGTAAAAATAGTATTCTATTTTTTTGACAAATCTGCTACTAAGACGGCTATGCATAGTGTTTTGAAGCGGCCATGACAATTGTTTCTAACTATTTTATTTCCCGATTGTAGATTAATACTAATTTTATGAGGCCGGTTAAAATCGGAGGCCTGGGGCGATCGCCTCATCCGCCTTATGATAAAACCGGCCCTGTGGCTGGTAACAAAAACATTTGATTAAGGGTGATTAGCGAGCAGTACAACTGTCAAATAACAATTTTCAATATAGTCGTGTATCTGTGACGATTGCAGTCGCTAGCGGTGAAGTAAGAAGCTAACATTTTTTTACTAGTGCAATAATGAACAACATGATTGTATTAGTAAGATAATGAAAATCTTCTATAGTGTGTGTACAGTAGCATAATATGTATATTATAATATATGCTTGAAGAAAAATTTATTTTAAGTTCACATACATATTTTTTTCAATACAATACAGTTCATGACTTATGAGTCCCCAAATATGCATGTTTAGTTTCGGCCTAAATACTACGAACGAAACTGTTGGGTTCATTAGAAAGCACGAACCATACACTAACTAATGATAAGGTATATATTAATTAAATCTTAAAATTTACTTTGAAATTGCCCACCCAAAGTTTTTTCTTAATTTCTTGTGTATGGTAATAGCACGAACGAAACTATTGAGTTCATACACAAGCACTAATGATGCACTAACTAGTAATAGGTTACATATTACTTAAATCTTATAATTTAATTTGAAGTTGGCCCACCCAGAGCTTTTTCTTAATTACAAGTGTACGGTAACTGCACTAACAAAACTGTTGGGTTCATTAGAAAGCACTAACGATGCACTAACTAGTGATATGATACATATTAAGTAAATCTTAAATTTTAATTTGAAGTTGGCCCACCCATAATTTTTGTAATTTATACAATAATACGATGTGCACTAACGTTCGTTTATAGTGCACTAAAAAGCACTAATGATGCACTAACTAATAAGATAAAAATGAACGTTGGTGCTAGATTGGGCGGGGCTAACTTCAGGCCGGTCCCTATATCTACTTGCACTTGCCAAAGTCAACAAAGTCACGTCACTGCACGCACCCTATACATAAATTTTCTTGCAAAAGATTCTAAATTTCCAGTAAAATTAATCCATAAACAAAATATGCAAATTTCACTTGACACTGACATCTTCTTCTTTAGCTTTTCCCATTCGTTAGGAATCGCTATTTTTTATTTTCTTCTTCCATTCATTTCTGTTTTGCCTGTCGTTCTTATTCAGTTCCTTTTCTCTCAAGTCTTCCGCAATACAGTCCTTCCATCTTATCTTTGGTCTTCCTCTGTTACTTCAACCTTCTATTACTAAGCTCTTCGTTCTTCTTCCAATATATTCTTCATCTCTCTTCGTGACATGTTCAAACCAATGTAATCGTCTCTCTTGTATCTTTCTAGAAACTTGTAACCCTAGATTTATTTACCTTACTCTTTCATTCCTTACCGTATCTTTCCGTGTCTTCCCCAACATCTATCTCAACATCTTTATCTCTGCACATTAGTTTACTTTTCATTGATACTGACATCTGCCAATTTGAATTATTTGAATATATTAGCAGTTTCCATAGTTAGCATAACTGGCTGATTAATGAAATTTAATATCTTTATAATTTTTAACTCTATATCTGTTGAATATGAAATATAAAATGCAATCGAAAGGTACAGAGAATAATATATTCTTTAAGTTATAATAACGTTAAATGTCAATAAATGATATTTAACTGTTAAAATCTTCAAATGAGGGTACTTCCGGATGACCAATTATAACCAAAATCTAATCACATCTTCTTTTGGATGTAAACTTGAGGAATACGAAAAAAATATAATTTTTGGAATCGTGGTATTGAAGTTATGTGAACCGAAACTTTCATCACACAGACAAAGACACACATACACACACACACACACACACACAGACGCACACAGACACATACATACATATATGTATACATACATACAGACAGACATCATCGTAAAAATGGTAAAATCGTTTTATATGGACCCTAAAACGTGCTTATTCACTAAAAACTCATCATTGAATTTTTTGACCAAAGACAATATCTTCCTTAACTAAAGATGACGAAAGGAATAAATAATTTAGAGTCAGCTACCAGCACCTACAATATTTATGAGCCTAGATTAATAATATATGAAGTAGACAAAAATGAATTAAATCGCATAAAAAAGACCTCATTCGCAGTGAAGCTAAAACTTCACACTAAAGCCTGAATTACACTGAACATTCTCTCCCCTTTGAATCGCTTCAGGCCGTTCAGTATCTTCTTGAGGTAGGAGACAAAGTTTTGTTATTGCCTTGTCTTCACTGTTGCGACTCTGACAAAACCATCTTTCCCAGGATGTACAGCAATCACTCGACCTAACGGCCAATATAGGGATGATTTTAGATCATCAATGATGGTATCTACGCCGCTTCTTTGATGTTTCTTGTAGGTGTCTTCCATTTGTTACGTTTTTGAAGTTCTGACACATACTCTCGTGACCAGCGCTTCCAAATATCTTGTTTCATTTTCATTTTGTGTTGCCATCTAGATAACTTGTTAACTGGAGTATTGGTGACATCGAGTTCTTGTAAACCTGTAAATGAGTTTCCCAAAAGGAAATGAAACGGGATTAAAGCTTTTAAATCGTCAGGATTTGATGTTAGAGGAATAAGAGGTCTATTGTTATAATGGAACCGAAAGTAGCCTTATTTGAAGATTTAACAGTTAAATTTAAATTTTTGACATTTAACGTTATTATAACTTAAAGAATATATTATTCTGCATACGATTTGATTGCATTTTATACTTCATATTCAATAGATATAGAGTTAAAGAATTTTAAAGAAATTAAATTTTATAATCAGCGAGCTATGCTAAACATGGAAACTACTAACATATTCATATAATTCAAATTGACAGATGTCAGTATCAATAAAAAGTAAATTAATGTGGCATAGTTGAGGATGTTGAAGTTTTTGGGGAAGACACGACAAGTTAGGTAGGGAAATAACTCTCGTGTTACAAGTTTCTAGAAAGATACAAGAGGGATGATTACATTGATTTGAAAATGTCATGAGGAGAAATGAAGAAGGAGTTAATAAAAAATAGCGACCCCTAACGAATGGGGAAAGCTAAAAAAGAAGATGTTAGTGTCAAGTGCAATTTGCATAGTTTGTTTATGAAATAATTTTACTAGAAATTTAGAATCTTTTGCAAGAAAATTTATGTATGGAATTTATACATAATACACAGGATTGACGGAAGGTATTGTGGTGGCCACAACAGATTTTTTTTGTGGTGCATAGGAGTGAATTTAGTTTTTCTAAGTAGTACATGTTGCTGTGTATCTACGTTGTTTTATTAATAACTAGACTACGCTGAACAGCGAGTCATTATTATTTGGCCTAGTCTGTTAATTAGTGCTTGCCTATTTGTCATTTTAAGATGTCTGCTATTGTTCGTGTTAGTTTGTTATTTGTAACATTTTTATATGTTTGGTCCCAGTTTCATTTTAGTTGTTGTTTAACATCTTTAATAACGTCTTCAGCATGTGTTTGAATGTGTTTTAATATTAAAATTAAAAATTATTCCCAGTTTTCAAATAGCCGAATAGTTACCCCTAAGATGAACTTTCACAACAGTTTTTTACCTCTCGTTAAGAAATGTATTGGATTTATGCTAAAAATTGTATATCTAGATTTTAGCAAATAAGCACGTTTTAAGGTCCCTACAATCCGATTATAACATTTATACGATGTGGGTGTGTGTGTGTGTGTATGTGTGTGTATATGTGTGTGTGTGTGTGTGTAGGGTTGTTGGAGGTACGATTTCTTAAATTCTATAAAACTAAAGACCTGTGTAACTACGGATTCCTCAATCTAGCAGTAATGGAAAGAGTTGAATAAGTTCTGGTAACAATTGGATAACCGAAAGTAGTAGTATTTTAACAAAAATCTTCTAAATATTATTTTTTGAAGCTGTGTTATTACAAATATTAAAAAAAAACTCTACCCGGCGCATTTAATTTTTTTATTATATATTCTATAGATTTAAAGACATATAATATAATCTATAAAATAATCTGTTGTAATAAATTTCAGTCTGCTCACAGCCCAAACATCTCCATAGTAACTACTTGAGAAATTTAAATGTGTGTATTTGACAGATAAATGTCACTAATGTCAGTGTATAAAATTCAGAGATAGTACTGCAGGCTTTTTCTGGGAACGATATTTAATATTACTTATTGTATTATTAATTATATATTTAAAATTATAGGTATCTTACATGAACCCTACAGAAATACCGCGCACCCCGTTAATGAATTGGTAAAACGAACATTTAGAAGAAATGGAGAAAACTTGCTCATAGAATGAATTTAAAATTATAGAAAATACGTAAATATAAAGATCAGGTGTAATTAGAATTTTTTTTTGACAAGAAATGTTAAATACAATATACAATACTTATATATACCACAATGGAAAGGGCGAGAGCTATTGTGATGTCCATAACATATTTTTTTTTACTTACATTGTACTTCCCTTAAAACTTACCTTATGCCATCTTCATTTTTATGTATTTTTGTGGAACCCCAACCATACAGTGAGAAAATAAACATCATGGGCTTTAAACTATTAAATATATCCGCAGATTGAGTCATTGGTAACTCTTTTTTTATTCTATTATGTATATTACAATATTTAAATCACTCTACAAAATATAGGTAATCAAAAATTGAACTACCAATAAATACTAGGTATCTGAAATTATAAACAGTTGCGTATTGTGTTAAGCACAGAAAAAAAAATATTTTAAGTTTATCAACGGCAACTCGTTTTACAGAGGCCTTAACAATGAATAACAAAATTAATATAAAGAAAATGACAAATAAATGACAACCTTTTAAGTAGGTACTTAATAAGCCACTTTATTACTTTATATAATGTAAGTGAAATAAATTTTATTATATTTTTTATACATAGTAAACGAATGCATTTACCTTTAATGGAGGCTTGTTACTGTCATTGATTTTCACTTTCCCAGTTTTATTTGCCTAATGATTTAATTTACAATTTATTTTATTTATTGTTCTTATCACAAGAAATAAATACATTGCTGGTCCACTGGTCAACTATTTAGATATTAAACTCTGTCTGTTACCAAATACGATACTTAGAACAATATTGTAACGTTTATTTATTTGGGTAAAGTGTAAAAATTAATGAATTATTAACATTTATTACACGATAAATAATTAAGATAAAGATAATAAAAATAATAACACTATAATTAAACAAATATAAATACTAATTTCAGGCTAACAATATTATTAAATATTTAAACACTAAGATAATTTATTTAAACAATATTTATTTCACTATTTATATAACTATAGTTATATTTCACCACCCGTAGACTATTTATTTATATCACTAACTACTTACTTTACAATGTGTGTCTAAATCAGAATGCCCGGTTGTCCTCCCTATATAGTCCGGCATAGTTTTTCTAGAATGTTCTCCACTATTCTATACGCCCCCAGGCGTGGATGGCTTCATATCAGCCGGATTACCAACAAGGATACCACTCCTGATGATATTACAGACTATTTAAAATCCCAAGGTTTCAAAGAACCACTTGTCTGTAATAAAATCATTCACAGTGGTGACTATTCCTCTTTTAAATTAGGACTTGATTTTGATTTACTGCCTAAAGCTCTCAAACCTGAATTGTGGCCCACTGGCATTCTAGTTAAGCGATACTGGTTCCCACGCAAAAAAACTCAAGAGTACTTTTTTAGAGAACAAACCACAATCGGAAATCGAGAAATGAGCAATGTACTTTTCTATTATCAAAATGTTCGTAGCCTTAAAAATAAGTTCAGTCAATTTATTTGCTCTATTAGTGATTATGAATACGACCTAGTAGCATTAACAGAAACGTGGCTCACAGAAGACGTTCTAAATACCGAGTTTATCCCCAACACCTATACCGTATACAGACGCGATCGAAATTTTCAAAGTACGCACATGTCTCGAGGTGGCGGAGTTTTACTTGCAGCTAAAAACTTTATTAAAATTGAAGAGTTGGACGTTGAACAAATAAATAATATGTTACCGTCATTTGATATATTGGCTTGTAAATGTACTATTCACTGTATTACATTGATAGTGTATGTCATATATATCCCCGTTACTCCTTCCACTCATGATCTAATTTGTCTTTTAAACTATTTAGAAACATGTTTAATATTTACTAAAAATATCATTATTCTTGGTGATTTTAATATTCCATCATTTTGTATTAATGATTCCAATGATGCTTTATGTAATATTTTGTACAATTTTTCATTAACACTTGATGTATCTCAGTATAACCACATTTTAAATGAAAATGGTCGACAGCTTGATCTAGTATTTTCTAATCAGGAGCGTACAGTATCTCGTGAATTTTCACCTTTCACTAAAGAGGACAAACACCACCCAGCTTTGTCTGTAAATATTAAGTTCAAACATAACTATATTCCACATATTAACTTTCACAAAAGTAGCACTGCTAAGCAGTACAATTTTAGGAAAGCGAATTTTCATGCATTATATGAAGAACTTTGTAATGTTAGTTGGGAAGAACTAAAATCTTGTTCTAATGTTAATGATATGTGTAATACAGTTTATACTATTCTTTATACAATCATCGATAAATATGTACCTTTACGATCAACTAAATGCAAATCTTATCCCCCATGGTTTACACCAGAAATTATACAGAACTTGAAACTTAAAAATAATTTTAATGTTAGATTCAGAAAATATAAAAATTCATATGACTACATTCAATTTTCCAAATATAGATCAATGGTTAAGAAACAAATTAATATAGCATATAAAGAATATTTCAGAACAACTGAAGAATCATTTATAACGGATCCCAAAACATTCTGGGCATTTACTCAAACTAAGAGGAATAAGAGTAGGATTCCTGGAAAAATTAATTTTGATGATGTGACCAAGGACACTCCTATAGAGATCCTTAATCTGTTTTACAAGTATTTTAGTAGTGTATACATTGACTCATCGCCTTTTGAAAATTATACTTCGGGTGAAATTTACTCACCCTGTATAATAGTAAATGAAATATCCGAATGTGACATAACACAAGCTATCTTGAAACTAAATAATAAATTAACATCTGGTACGGATCAAATACCATCTTTTTTAATTAAGGAATGCAAACAAATTCTATTGTCCCCATTAACAACTATTTTCAATTTTTGTTTAAATACAAGTACTTTTCCAGATTGCTGGAAAATTTCAAAAATTTGTCCAGTCGTTAAATCTGGAGATCCATCCAATATCCGCAACTACAGGCCGATAGCAATATTATCTAATTTCGCTAAAGTGTTTGAGATTATTATCTACAACAAAATATTTTCTCAAATTCAACCTTTTGTATCTCCATATCAACATGGTTTTATTAAGCATAGATCAACAACATCAAATTTGTGTTCATTCTCTCAATTTATTACAGATGTATTAGATAAACGAGGTCAAGTTGACGCAGTATATACCGACTTTGCTAAAGCATTTGACCGCATTGATCATGGTATTCTTTTAACCAAGCTTGATGACATGGGTTTCCATAACAATCTTCTTAAATTCTTCTGCTCCTATTTAGCAGACAGAAAACAAATTGTTTCATATTACGGTTGCACATCGGAACAGTATTTAGCAAAGTCCGGTGTTCCACAAGGGTCAAATCTTGGCCCTCTATTATTTTTGATTTTCATTAATGATCTCCCAAATTTTCTAACCTGTGAAGTGTTAATGTTCGCTGATGACGTAAAAATTTACAATTCAATCTCATCAACAGAAAATTGTAATCAATTACAACAAAACATTGATATTTTACAAGCTTGGTGTGATAGAAATAGTTTACAATTAAACATTAATAAATGTAAAATCATATCGTATTCCCGTAAAATGAATTTAATATTAAATAATTATACCATAAATTCGAAACCACTTCAACGTGAATACAAAATAAGAGATCTTGGAGTTATATTTGATCCAAAATTATCATTTGTTGATCAAAATCTCAGTGTTATCCAATCAGCGAATAGAGCTGTTGGATTTATAATGAGGAACTGTAAACAGTTTACAAATGTAAATTCTTTGTTGTCACTTTTTTATGCACTTGTTCGTTCCATCTTAGAATATGCCACCATTGTTTGGTATCCGTTATATAATATTCATAAACATCTAATTGAGAATGTCCAAAGAAAATTTTTGAAATTTATTTGGTTCAAAATTTATAATAAATACCCTGAGAGAAACTTTAGTCAGAATACATTACTAACATCCCTTGGAGTAACAAGTATTCATGCCCGTTACATTTTACAAAGTCTTTGTTTCTTATACAAACTGTTACACAATCATATAGACTGTAGTGCCTTACTGTCCGAAATTAATTTTCATGTTCCATCATTCGCTTTCCGTAAGATTTGAACTTTTTACAATAACACTGCAAAAACCAATTTGATGCTCAAGTCGCCCATTTTCATTTGTTGTGAACACTACAATCAAATATGTAATTTATGTGACATCTTTTGCTGCTCAATCTCTGAGTTACGCAAAATTGCATCTTTGTTCTTTGAACCAAATTGTTCGTCCACATAACATGGTTATGATATATGGTATAAAGATATTTATGTATATTTTATGTATATTTCATGTATTTGCTCTGTAATGGGATTATTCTGTTGAGCAATAAATTATAATTATTATTATAATAAATTATTATTATAAAAACAACTAGAAAGGATCAGGCGGCCGTAAGTAATTAAACAGGTCGATATCGGTTTGTTTACTCCGTCGGTTGCTTGCGCCGATTACGTCATCGACAAGCTTAGACGTTTGCTTAGCGCGGCGGCCGTTCTAGAAACGTTCGGGTGCATGTACGTTACACTGCCCCTTCATTAAGACTGTTTCGTCCCGGAACAGTTCGTGATGACGAAACCTGCATGTATGTAAACTTAATGTAAAAAATCTGATGTGGCCAGCACAATACCTTCCGTCAATCCTGTGTATTATGTACAAATTCCATAGATAAATTTTCTTGCGAAAGATTCTAAATTTTTGGTATTATGTGATTCTCTTTCTCGGCAACTGAATTCCATACTCCTGATAACAAACAAACCCCATGAAATAAGAAAATTATGAAATTTTGAATGAAAAATTATAACACTTGTCAGTTATGGATATAATTAATTGCTGTCATTTTGACACAGGTCCCCATATCTGCTTGCCAAAGTCAGCAAAATCATGTTACTGCACGCGGCCCCATACATAAATTTTCTTGCAAAAGATCCTATATTTCCAGCAAAGTTATTTCATAAACAAACTATGCAAATTCCACTAGACACTGACATCTTCTTCTTTAGTTTTTCCCATTCGTTAGGGGGTCGCTATTTTTTATTTTCTTCTTCCACTCATTTTTGTTTTCCGTGTCATTCAGTTCCTTTTCTCTCAAGTCTTCTGCAATACAGTCTTTTCATCTTATATTTGGTCTTCCTATGTTTCTTCCACCTTCTATTAATATATTCATCTCTCCTCATAACATGTTCAAACCAATGTAATCGTCTCTCTTATATCTAGAAACTTCTAACACTAGAGTTACTTTCCTTTTTCTTTCATTGATTTACATTTTATTGATACTGACATCTGTCAATTTGAATTACCTGAATATATTAGCAGTTTCCATGGTTAAGTTAGCATAGCTGGCTGAATTATGAAATTTATATCAAATTTATTATCTTTATTCTTCTTTAACTCTATATCTGTTGATTAACAAATCGTATAGATAATAATATATTCTTTAAGTTATAATAACATTTAACTGAGTTTTCCAAGAAAAACTGTTAAAATCTTCAAATGAGGGTACTTCCGGTTGACCAATTATAACCAAAATCTAAACATGTCTGCATATGGTTGTAAGGAAGAGGAATACGCAAGAATTGTAATTTTTGGAATTCTAGTATTGGAGATATCGTGCACGAAACGGCGGTCACACACACACACATACACACACACATACACACACACGCACACACGAACACACACACACACATACAGGCATCATCGTAAAAATAGTAAAATCGTATTGTAAAGATCCTAAAACGTGCTTATTCAATGAAAACTCACCACCGAATTTTTTGACCAAAGACAATACCTTCCTTACCTAGAGGTGACGGAAGGTAAAAAAGGGACTATAGCAAGTTTGAAAGCGCTTAAGGCGAGGAACCAGTGACCTGTAACGTTAAAAGTTCACTAAAAATGAAAAGAATATGCTATGGTTAAACCATCGCCGTGCTATAAAATTTAGATACTGAGGGCAAAAAAAAATCTGTTGTGGCCAGCACAATACCTCTCGCCATTTTCATTTTGTTACATATGGCGCGAGCAGTCATGTGACTTTGTTGGCCTTGGCAAGCAGATATGGGCGCCCGTGTCAGAATGAGAGCTAGTAATAATGTACATACATAGGTGTTAAGTATCATAATTTTTCAATCAAAACATCATGATTTTCCAAATCCAAGTGGATTATTTTCCTCGACAAGTATATTCCATACTATTGATAACAAATAAACAACATATCAGAATATTTTGAAATTTTGAATGAAAAATCATGACATATGGCATTTGTGATATCTATGTAAATAACTACTAGCTGCATGAAAAATTTATAACAGGATAGGGAATAAAATATGTGAAAATAAAAAAAAATGAACTTCGAGAACAATTTTAAAAATCTGATGTGGCCAGCACAATACCTTCCGTCAATCCTGTGTATTATGTACAAATTCCATACATAAATTTTCTTGCGAAAGATTCTAAATTTTTGGTATTATGTGATTCTCTTTCTCGGCAACTGAATTCCATACTCATGATAACAAACAATCCACATGAAATAAGAAAATTATGAAATTTTGAATGAAAAATTATAACACTTGTCAGTTATGGACATAATTAATTGCTGTCATTTTGACACAGGTCCCCATATCTGCTTGCCAAAGTCAGAAAAATCATGTTACTGCACGCGGCCCCATACATATTTTTTCTTGCAAAAGATCCTATATTTCCAGTAAAGTTATTTCATAAACAAACTATGCAAATTGCACTAGACACTGACATCTTCTTCTTTAGTTTTCCCATTCGTTAGGGGGTCGCTATTTTTTATTTTCTTCTTCCACTCATTTTTGTTTTCCGTGTCGTCCTCAATCAGTTCCTTTTCTCTCAAGTCTTCTGCAATACAGTCTTTTCATCTTATATTTGGTCTTCCTATGTTTCTTCCACCTTCTATTAATATATTCATCTCTCCTCATAACATGTTCAAACCAATGTAATCGTCTCTCTTATACCTAGACACTTCTAACACTAGAGTTACTTTCCTTTTTCTTTCATTGATTTACATTTTATTGATACTGATATCTGTCAATTTGAATTACCTGAATATATTAGCAGTTTCCATGGTTAAGTTAGCATAGCTGGCTGAATTATGAAATTTATATCAAATTTATTATCTTTATTCTTCTTTAACTCTATATCTGTTGAATAACAAATATAAAATGCAATCAAATCGTATAGATAATAATATATTCTTTATGTTATAATAACATTTAACTGAGTTTTCCAAGAAAAACTATTAAAATCTTCAAATGAGGGTACTTCCGGTTGACCAATTATAACCAAAATCTAAACAGGTCTGCATATGGTTGTAAGGAAGAGGAATACGCAAGAATTGTAATTTTTGGAATTCTAGTATTGGAGATATCGTGTCCGAAAAGGCGGGGACACACACACACATACACACACACATACACACACACGCACACACGAACACACACACACACATACAGACATCATCGTAAAAATAGTAAAATCGTATTGTAAAGATCCTAAAACGTGCTTATTCAATGAAAACTCACCACCGAATTTTTTGACCAAAGACAATACCTTCCTTACCTAGAGGTGACGGAAGGTAAAAAAGGGACTATAGCAAGTTTGAAAGCGCTTAAGGCGAGGAACCAGTGACCTGTAACGTTAAAAGTTCACTAAAAATGAAAAGAATATGCTATGGTTAAACCATCGCCGTGCTATAAAATTTAGATACTGAGGGCAAAAAAAAATCTGTTGTGGCCAGCACAATACCTCTCGCCATTTTCATTTTGTTACATATGGCGCGAGCAGTCATGTGACTTTGTTGGCCTTGGCAAGCAGATATGGGCGCCCGTGTCAGAATGAGAGCTAGTAATAATGTACATACATAGGTGTTAAGTATCATAATTTTTCAATCAAAACATCATGATTTTCCAAATCCAAGTGGATTATTTTCCTCGACAAGTATATTCCATACTATTGATAACAAATAAACAACATATCAGAATATTTTGAAATTTTGAATGAAAAATCATGACATATGGCATTTGTGATATCTATGTAAATAACTACTAGCTGCATGAAAAATTTATAACAGGATAGGGAATAAAATATGTGAAAATAAAAAAAAATGAACTTCGAGAACAATTTTAAAAATCTGATGTGGCCAGCACAATACCTTCCGTCAATCCTGTGTATTATGTACAAATTCCATACATAAATTTTCTTGCGAAAGATTCTAAATTTTTGGTATTATGTGATTCTCTTTCTCGGCAACTGAATTCCATACTCATGATAACAAACAATCCACATGAAATAAGAAAATTATGAAATTTTGAATGAAAAATTATAACACTTGTCAGTTATGGACATAATTAATTGCTGTCATTTTGACACAGGTCCCCATATCTGCTTGCCAAAGTCAGAAAAATCATGTTACTGCACGCGGCCCCATACATAATTTTTCTTGCAAAAGATCCTATATTTCCAGTAAAGTTATTTCATAAACAAACTATGCAAATTGCACTAGACACTGACATCTTCTTCTTTAGTTTTCCCATTCGTTAGGGGGTCGCTATTTTTTATTTTCTTCTTCCACTCATTTTTGTTTTCCGTGTCGTCCTCAATCAGTTCCTTTTCTCTCAAGTCTTCTGCAATACAGTCTTTTCATCTTATATTTGGTCTTCCTATGTTTCTTCCACCTTCTATTAATATATTCATCTCTCCTCATAACATGTTCAAACCAATGTAATCGTCTCTCTTATACCTAGACACTTCTAACACTAGAGTTACTTTCCTTTTTCTTTCATTGATTTACATTTTATTGATACTGATATCTGTCAATTTGAATTACCTGAATATATTAGCAGTTTCCATGGTTAAGTTAGCATAGCTGGCTGAATTATGAAATTTATATCAAATTTATTATCTTTATTCTTCTTTAACTCTATATCTGTTGAATAACAAATATAAAATGCAATCAAATCGTATAGATAATAATATATTCTTTATGTTATAATAACATTTAACTGAGTTTTCCAAGAAAAACTATTAAAATCTTCAAATGAGGGTACTTCCGGTTGACCAATTATAACCAAAATCTAAACAGGTCTGCATATGGTTGTAAGGAAGAGGAATACGCAAGAATTGTAATTTTTGGAATTCTAGTATTGGAGATATCGTGTCCGAAAAGGCGGGGACACACACACACATACACACACACATACACACACACGCACACACGAACACACACACACACATACAGACATCATCGTAAAAATAGTAAAATCGTATTGTAAAGACCCTAAAACGTGCTTATTCAATGAAAACTAACCACCGAATTTTTTGACCAAAGACAATACATTCCTTACCTAGAGGTGACGGAAGGTAAAAACAACATTACATATAATTTTAAAAAGGGCAACTGTGAATTGATCTATTCTCTACTTAGTAATACAGATTGGCGATCATTAGAATCGTGTGATGATGTTAACTCTGCTGTGCAAACTTTTTACAATATTTTTTATGGTGTATTGGATCAATGTATACCCAAAATTGTAAAGCATTCAAACAGATTTCCATTTTGATTCACAAAAGATATCAAAGCCAAACTAAAACTTAAAGAATATCACAGGAGACTATATCGCAAACATGGTTCCACTTATCATTTAAATGAATTTAAAGCATTACGCTCCTCTTGTAAATTGTTAATTAAAAATGCCTACATTAATTATATGAGTTCAATACAAAACAATATTGTAAATGATCCTAAATATTTTTGGACATATATTAATAAGAAAAAAGATAGTAACAAAATTCCGGCAACTATGTATTACGATGGTCACTCATTTGAATCTGGTATGGAAATAGCTGAAGCTTTCGCAATTTTTTTTAAAAATGTTTATAATAATTCTAATGTTCATCACGATATTTCAGCTATTAATATTCCAGATTCTATCTGCGATTTAATAAGAATTAATGAAATATCATTAAATGAAATTACAAATGCTATTAAAGCACAAAATACTGTTTCGGTAGGGCCAGATAATATACCAGTCTACATTTTTAAAGGTTGTTCTGATATTTTAGCTAGTCCATTACATGTTTTATTTAATTTATGTTTAAAAACAAATTCAGTCCCAGATAAATGGAAAATTTCAAAAATATTCCCATTATTTAAATCTGGAGATAAAACTCAAATTAGCAATTATCGACCTATTTCATGTTTAAATTCTATAGCAAAAATATTCGAATATACTCTTTTCAAACCTATTCAACTTCAAACAAAGAATTATGTCAGTCCTTGTCAGCATGGTTTCGTATCTCATAGATCAACTACCTCGAATTTGACTAGTTTCACTCAATTTATTTATGATGCCTTTAACAACAGGAAACAAGTTGATGTGATTTATACTGATTTTTCGAAGGCATTCGATTGTGTTTCTCATGTATTACTATTAGATAAATTAAAAGCAATTGGTTTCTCAGATAACTTACACCTACTACTCGGATCATATTTGAGCAACAGGGTGCAATATGTTGTTTGTAATGGTTTTACATCTGGAAATTTCATAGCCTTTTCAGGAGTTCCTCAGGGCTCAATTCTGGGCCCTTTATTATTTATCTTATTTATAAATGATTTACCATGTGTTGTTAAACATTCTAAATATCTAATGTATGCAGACGATTTTAAATTATTTCGTACCATCACCGACATTAATGACTTTTGTCTCTTACAAGAAGATTTACTGTCAATCTCCAATTGGTCGAAAAACAACCAATTAAATTTTAATATTGGCAAATGTCAAGTAATTAGTTATAGTAAGAAAACTGTTACAATTAGCTACGATTACAACATGAATAATGAAATCTTAAATCGAGTTGTTATGATAAAAGACTTACGTCTATTCCTAGATTCTAAACTAACTTTAATTTACCATGCTGAAATTATTATTGCATCCTGTTACAAAATGTTAGGTTTTATTTTTCGCTCTACATCTGAATTTAAAAATCTTCTTTGCTATAAAACACTATTTGAATCTCTAGTTCTCAGTAAATTGTACTATGGCTCTATTATTTGGTTTCCCACACAACAGTATTTAATTAATACAATTGAAGGTATTCAAAAGATATTTTGTAAAACTGTTTGTTATCGTTTGTTTAATTTTTGGCCAAATACCGATTATGTAACTCTTATTAGTACCTTCACTCTAGAACCATTATTGATTAGGCATATTAAACAACAAATTGTATTTTTGTACAAAATTGTTAATTATCAAGTTGACGATAGTGAATTGCTTTTTCAATTAAATTTTTATGTCAATGTTTGTAGTACTAGAAATAACAACACATTTCTTTGTAATTTTTCCCGGACAAATTATTATTACAACTCACCAGTTAATGCTATGTGTCGCATTCAGTGTGTTCTGAATTAGATTTTGAGGATAATTTGAATGTATTCAAAAGTAAGTTAAGTAATTTATTAATTTGATTTGTTTTTTCTTTGTATTAGATCTCTTTATATATATATATATATATATATATATATATATATATATATATATATATATATATATATTGTACTATTACTCTGTAATTGGGTTCATCCTGCTGGGTAATAAAGATTTATTATTATTATTATTATTATTACCCTTGGTGCATTCTTTATGTCCGTTTTCCCGGTAGATGAACGTTGGTTGGCTAGTTCTTGTAATCGTTCAAATTTCGACTTAAAGACTGAAGCTATGCCGCGGGACATCTTTAAGTCTTCTGATATGCAGTAGACGACGGAATAATCTGAAGACACGGTGAACAGGTCTCGATGTTCTTCTGTCGTCACGCCTATGACGATATGAATATATCACAAGTTTTATAGGTTATATAGTTCAGCCCTTATAAATCCGCGGACCGTGAAAACTTTTCTTCCCGGCAATTGGAACAAGGCGCGTAATTTGACCGGGAAAAAAGCCGTATAAAGGGCCGTCAACTTCGTGTTCCATTTTAAACCTTTTTGCCCTACTCTTTTATGCAGTTCTTGCTATCAGTAAACAAACCTAAGTTGGTTTAATTAGCAGAGCTGTATAAAACCAGGGCCCGCGATTGTAGAAGAGAGTCGTTCACTACGAGTATTCCTCTCAACAACTAGTAGGTTAACTGTGAGTACTCCATCGACACTTGTCTGCGTTTCATTAAAACCAGTACCGTGAGCTTCCCATTCGAGTTTATTTATTTATTTATTTATTTATTTATTTAAACTCTCCCAAAACAGGATACGTAAGTATCCCAAAAACATGGGAGAGGCAACAAAATATACAAAACAAATACAGGCATGAGTAGACGAAATACATAGAATAAGATATAAAGATGTACACAAATATGAAATATATATATATATATATATATATATATATATATATATATATATATATATATATATATATATATATATATATATAAAATAAGTGACTAATGCATCACAAATTTTACCTCATTATAGAGAACAGTTTTAAAATGTATAAATGTATGAAAAAAAATGTCAAGTTCACTGAAACAATTGTTTTCAATTTCATTATAAATAAAACATAGTCTTATTATAGGGTGCTTTAGTTCATAATTACTATGCATAACAGAAATGTAAAAAGTATTTCTGGAACGCGCGTGCAATCGGGGCACAGAAAAATTAATTTGACTTAAGGCGAAACTGTCATCAACGAGATTGTGAAGTAGTTTATAAAGGTATATGCTCGAATATATCATACGTCTGTCCTCAAGTGTAAGCATATCAAGTGTGTGTAAAGTAGCAGAATAACTGTATGTTAAAGGATTGAATGAAGGTGAAATTTTACGAAAGCAATATCTGACAAACTTCCGCTGTACCCACTCAATTCGCTTATTAAAGTTATCATATATTGGGTTCCAGACTATGAGGCAGTATTCAAGCTTAGACCTTACGAAACAGTTATACAGAGAAATGAGAGTTTTGGGATTGTTGAAACTATGTGAATTTCGAATAATGAAACCTAAATTTCTGTATGCACTATTAATAATATAGTCATAATTAGGACCAAATTGTAATTTAGGGTCGAACAGAACTCCTAAATCTTTATGTAGTTCAACACGGCTGAGACAATTACTACCCATTTTGTAGGAAAAAGTGCTACGTTTCATTGTAAAAGACATTATTTTACATTTTTTAATATTGAAGTATAAATGTGAGGAAGAAGACCAAGTCAGAATATTATTAATATCAGACTGAAGTAGATAGTGATCTGCGTATGAATTGATAGTTTTAAATAGCTTTAGGTCATCAGCATATAACAATGAGTTGGAGTATTGCAAGCAACGTGTGATATCATTAATAAATAGATTAAATAAAAGCGGCCCTAGGTTAGATCCCTGGGGAACGCCTGAACAGGGAGTGAAAAAGTCAGATTTAAAGTTATGATATTGAACAAAAAGTTTGCGGTGTGAAATATATGAACGTATCAGGCACAAAAGGTTCTCAGAAAAATTAAACTGATGCTGCAATTTGAATAATAAGACATCGTGATTTACTGTGTCAAATGCTTTTGAAAAATCAGTGTAAACAACATCAACCTGAGAGTTTTCAGAAAACTGATCAATAGTGAATGCAGTAAAGTTGGTAAGATTAGTAACAGTAGATTTACATTTAATGAAACCATGTTGCTCAGGTATAATTTTGTCAGAAACAAAGTGGTAAATCCATTTATACAAATTTTTTTCAAAACATTTGGAAATATTAGAAATAATGGATATTGGTCTGTAATTAGACATGTCGCAGGCATCACCAGATTTGAAAATAGGGCAAATTAAAGAAATTTTGAGGGAATCAGGGAATGTGTTGACGCGTAGAATTAGATTGAACAAAGTATGTAATGGTTTCGCAAAAATATCGCAACACCCTTTATGTATATACGAAGGGAGATTATCAGGACCAGAGGAAGAAGAGACTTTAAGGGATTTGATAGCTAATATAATATCATTTTCGGAGATATTATCTATAGACAGACAGTCATTCACCCAATCAGATTGGAAAATATTTGAAAAATCGGTAACATTTTCCTGGCAATGAACACTAGCAAAATAATCAGCAAAGCCTTGAACAATTGAGTTGGTATTATTGTATTCCTTGTCACCGCAAGACATTCTACCAGGAATGCGTGTAGTATTTTTTTTGTTATTTATAAAAGACCAAAATTTCTTAGGTTCACTAGATAATCGAGTTTCAGTGTCTTGAATATAGTTTTTATAAGCACACTTAATATCAGCTTTAATTTTAGTTCGTAGAAATTTAAATTTATCGTAAAAATTAAAATCATTAATAGTTTTGTATAATTTGTGATATTTAGCTTTAAGTTTTAAGTCAGAGATAATATGTCTAGTGAACCAGGGAGGATATTTGGGAGTTCTTCTACGTGTTAGTGGAACACATTGCCTGAAAATATCATCTAATAAACTATAGAATTTAGAGAAAGCATCATTGACATCCTTATATTCTTTTAATATATCCCAGTCAGTATTGTGAAGAAGATTGTACATTAATTCATAATTAGCATAACGAAAGTTGAATGAAGGACTATTATTAATAGTTGAGTTGGAGGGAGTGGAAAGGATAGTAGTATGGATAAATAAGGGGGGATGAAGAGGATCCTCACGCGATAATACGAAATCACTACTCAATACAGAACAGTTAAAATTAGATAAAACTACATCAAGGAGACGAGAGTCACAGTTCAGGATATTATTTACTTGTTTCACATTAAAGAAGCTACAGAAGTTCACAAATCTAGTGATGAGAGTATTACTAAAACCATATGAAAAATAATCAACTAAGTTACTAATATTAAGGTCACCAACTAGAACGAAGTTAGACTGCATTAACAATTGGTGGGCTTCAAAACACTCATAGATCATTTCAAGTTGTTCAAAAGAAACTGGAGGTGGCTGGTAAACAACAGCATTAATCAAATTTAAATTACTACTCGCACTAATACGGATACATATCACATCAACAAGAGAATTAGGATTTAAATTCAGTTTAATAACTGAAGAATTAAATTTAGAACTGACAGCACAAAGTACTCCACCACCAGTAGTTTTGTTAGATTTGATGATATCACGATCTTGTCTGTGCAAAACATATTTAGATGGATCAAAAATTTCATTGTCATATACTGAGTCACTTAGCCATGTTTCAGTTAAGGCAATAACATCAAAGTTACTTAAAAGAGAATGATGATATATATCTTCTAACTTGGTATTCAAGCCACGAGAATTTTGATAATAAATATTCATATCTGAATCCAATGTAAACTAACAAAATTGAAATGATACAGAGATCGAATGTGAACGCACAAAAATATGCCAACAACTGCAAGTTAGTATAAGAAATTGAAGTAAACAATACAAAGATGTGAATGAATAAATATATAAATTTGCAGAATTTAGTCATATGTTTGAGCTGCTCCATTTGACATATAAAAAATACAAAGATCAATTAACATAAAACAAGGTAAGTTCTACAGATTATCAACATTACTGAATAAATCAGCTTTAATAGTAACATCATCGCTTTTGTAGTAGATGGTCCCGTCAATTGTCCAAACATTCTTGAAGCCAAATTTATTTGACAATGATCTAACTAAGGTATGGCGTTTTTTAGTTAAATCCTCCTTGATATTAATTTTAGTTCCTTTTAGTTTATTTCTTGACTTCAACACTAGATCACGGGCTTTATAAGTTGTAAATTTCACAATGATTGGACGAGGACGCATATGCGAGGGAGGAATTTTAAAACCACTATTTACTGCACCAATTTTGGGCAATATACCGACACGATGACAACGATCAATGACTTCAGGTGATATATTTAGCGATAATGAAGACTTAAATATAGCACAGACCTTCTCTTCAACTTTTTCCATTGGCTGTTCAGGAACACCGAAGACTCTGATACAGCTGCGCCGGGAATATTGCTCGAGTCGGTCAACTTCACGATGGAGATCTTCATTTTCACCACGTAGGTCTTTAATTAAGCCTTCATAGTACGATTTTTGTTCTTCAAGTCGTTGATCAACACGTTGAAAAACTAGATCGACTAGCTTATTTAGAAATGTGTCGTCACTGAGGATGTTGTTGACTGCCTCTTGGATGTGATTGACGGTGTTTCGCGTCATGATGAGAGTTGAGGTCAGGTAAATAGTTTAATTTAGAGTAAACTATATGAAAATTATACAATGAAAAATATGGCGGAGCAGCAAAAAAAACACGTCTATTCGCGCCAAGACATATCACAATGAGTTGTTTAGTTGTTTACTGAAAATCAGTCTTAGTGTCTCATTGTGAAATTCAAACGCCCGACATCGCAACGCTTGTTGAGCGTAGGCCAAAGCATCGAAAGGCGTATAGAAACATCCAGAGACAATACGACTGACACCGTCTGTAATAATCTCCGTGGACTAAATTCACCAGTTGCACATGTCTAGCCGTATTGCAGTGACTCGTTACGAGTTTTACCGACTTAACGTTTCGACGCCGCCGGCGTGTAAACCCGGGCGTTACAGACGTCGAGTCCGCGTATTTATTCAGAGTTACTGTAACACATTTCTATATTGATCCTCAAGATCTCCGCATCTACGGCTTGCCTGCCGCCGTCGCGACGCCTAGCGTCGGTCACACCGAAACCGTACGAACACATTTCTATACGCATTCTTGTTATCCGCGCATCTATCGTTCACCCGCCGCCGTCATTGCCGTCACGACACCCGGCGTCGTTTTTCCTAAAACCAGTAATTCGACAAATTCGCACAACCACCATCCAATTTTATCCATCAGCAATCACAATACTATTTTGTACAGCAAATTATCATACAATAAAGTTGTCTTGTACATTTTATGTTAATGGGGACTTATACAATTCAAATATTTTGGTCGCCATCTAGTGTGTAAAAAAGTATTTAATAATTAGTTATGTAGTGAGCAAGATTTAGCTCTAAGTTTGACGTTTATCACGTGATCCATATTTGGTCCCACGTGATCACAACAACCATTGTTTGAAAAGAAAGTCGTTAGGTTAGATAGTCTGTGATAAACATGTCTGAGACTGAACACGGAAGTTGAAATAATATGATTAATATAAATTGAATATGAATTAGTAATGTATTTACAGGAACCTGTGATAAAAAAGGAAGTTTAATTATGTACAAAATAACAATAAAATGACGCAAACCTATGTTTGTAAAGTGGACAAACATAATCAAACTTATTTTGGAAAAACAAGTACAGCAACTCAAGCAACTTTAATAAAGCTGTCTACTAATAAAGAGACACAAGTTTATATTAATAAAAACACATATAAAAATTGATAATAAGCAGAACAACTACACACAAACAGAAATAAAGATTAATAAGGAAAGTAGTACCCAAACAGTCAACAATTATTATGTAAGAAAGTTATTTGGTGCTGTAGAGACATCGAGAAATGAAACTATATTTGTCAATAATTGGAAACTAAATTATAATTTATTAAGCAATGATGCTGTAAAATTTATATATTTCACCGGCTTATTAGTAGAACATTTTAATGTTTTATATGATTTGTTAAATCCCACAATTATGCCAAAGTTGAAATACAGATATTTCCAAAAAAACGTCAAAGAAAACTAATTTAATAATTTAACATCCAGAGACAAATTATGTATGACGATGAAATCGAATTTGTTTTCCCTCCGTGAGAATCAGAAAGATTTGATTCCGCAATGTTTCATTAATAACAATCACTACACACATAGAGTTAAAAATAAATATTCTTAACTCTATGAGTACACATAACAACTTAACCAAACTTTGCTGTCTAAATAACAAATTATGGGATCAACGGTGAGTTGCTGAAGAGGGAAAGCATTTGATCGACTCGGCCATGGTATATCACCTCGCTCTTTCTAAAAATTTCTTGTCCCTTTCTAAATTAAGTGGAGGGAGGTCCGCTGCCGATCCGTCGCCGATGACGTCAAAATCATAAGTCCCCATTGAGTTCTTCATATTTCACCCTATCTCCAAACCTGCTATCCGACCGTTGGCACCCGAGCAATCTCACGCCATCAAAGTCTTAAAAAGTCGGTTCCTAAGTTATGATCCGACAAACCTTTACTTCATGTTGTTCTTCATGGTTGTCATCGGCGAAGGGGACTAGCCGATTAAAATGTACTACTCTTGGCTTCGCGATAGGTGTTTTCATAATGCGATATATCACGCCGTTATCCGTTAACTATCTCATACGGACATTCCCAATTTCTTTGCAGCGTTGGTGATATCTTAAAAAAAATTCTAAATATTATTTTTTTGAATTTTTTATTATAAGTATTAAAGAACGTAAAATTCTCTATTCGATACATTTTAAAATTTTATTATATCTTCTATATATTGAGATAAAAAAGTAATATATAAAATAATCTGTTGCAATAAATTTGAGAGCCTAAACAACTCCATAGTAAACATCAGATGTTTTTAAATACCAGAAAAATGTGTGTCAAAAACCAACAGCAGTTCTAAAACCTATTTGGGCGGTATTGGCAGCTCAATTCTAAAACTTGACCTTAAGTCTATTTAAACTAAATACATGACAGTGGATAAGTATCGATTCAAAATTTGCCATAGTACGAATATGGTTTTATGTAGATTTTAGCTGAAACTAAATCTTAGAAATTTACTTGACAACATAGTAGTAAAATGTCAAATTACGGTTTTACATTAAATGAAGAAGTTTAACTGACATTATTAAAGAATTTTTCTGTGATATTGGTAAGTTTACTATTCCTATTTACTACTTAAATAATTAAAATTATAGCTATATACATATACCCACCAGAAATCAAGTCAAGAAATTGGAAGAAATTCGAACATTTAGAAAACTTCCTCTAAAAATAAATTTAAAATTATAAAAATAATCTAAACATAAATAAAATATAAGAAATTTATAGGGCGCGAGCAGTCATGTGACTTTGTTGAACTTGACAAGCAGATATTGGGACCCGAGTTAGAATAACAGCTAGTAATTATGTACATAGATGTCAAATGTCAATTTTCCATCACAAATTTCATGATTTTTCAATTCCATGTGGTTTATTTTCCTCGACAAGTAAATTCCACATTCCTGGTGACAAATTAACCACATGAAAAATTATGACATTTAATATTTATGTAAATAATTACTGTCATTTTAACAAGGGCCTCCATATCTGCTTGTCTAGGCCAAGCGTGACAAATTAACTACATGAATTTAAAAAATCTTGAATTTTTTAATGAAAAATTCTGACATTTGACATCTATGTACATAATTACTAATTATGATTCTGACAGGGGCCCCCATATCTTCTTGTCGAGGCTAACAATGTCACCTGGCGAGAGGTATTGTGCTGGCCGCAATAGATTTTTCAACCATGATGTCATATTCGTCCTTCATTCGACCGTTGGCAGCATGAATGTTCTTGCGGACTTGTTCATGAATGCCATCATTAATCTCCATCAGCCGTATTCATAGTAAAGGAGAAAAACTAGGTTTAAACCAGGTCTAGGTAGTCCTGGTTTAAACCAGGTCTAAAAATGGTTATTCATAGTCAAATTTAGACCTGGTTTAAACCTGGTCTAAGTAAATCGAACTTAAACCAGTCTATCTAGTCGGCCATGGCCTTCCAATGTACTGCTCATGCGTAGTGAATACAATTTTGAATTTTGTGATGACAGCTGATGTTCACTGCGCTGATTTCTTACAACTAAAACTGCATTGAGATCTTTTTATTAGCTTTTAACTACGAAATTAATATTTGTATGTTGATTGAGGTAACACATATTCATGGTTTTAGTACATCAGGATTTGCAAGGAAAGGTGGATTTGTTGTAAATATAGACGAACATAATTTGCAGTTCCCCGAAATTAACAACAAATTAAATATGAAAGAGAATTGCATAATAAGAGATGTGAAGAATAAATATTTAAACTTATGTAAATGTGAAATGATGAAAATGAAAAATAAATTAAATTAAATAAAAAACTTAAATGTTATGATAAAAAATAACTAGATTGCAGTCAAAATTTATTTATTTATCTCAATCGACCGGTTTCGTACGCCACATGTGACTTCATCAAATGAGTTTTTAAAAATTGTTCAAAAATTGAATACATTCCATAATAATACCAAACAATAACAACATACATGAATTTCAACCAAATTATACTTGTGCTTAATCCGAGATACCTAAAAGAAGTTCACTATGTAGTTCCACTATTTCCACATCGTTTGTCCGCGAATTTTAAAGTAGTCAGAAAAAAAAAACACGTAGAGGGCAGCACCACACCACTGTACTGCCCGTCCTCGTAGTCAGCCATAGTCATTCGCTTTTTTCGCGCCGTAGTGTTCGCATCGTCAGACACGTGCCTAGTGTTTATAGTTAAAAGTTATAGGACTATGCCAAAGAGAAGAGGTGAACGAGATGAAGCAAAGATTAGAAAGAAGATCAGAAGACTGGAGAAAAAATTAGCTAAACGACGCCGACGTTCCCGTAGTACTTCTTCCAGTTCCGATCTGGAGAATGAAACAACTGACGAAAATAGCTGTAAGTACTTTTATTTGTTCCCTTACTTGGAAACGCAGATAACTCCTTATCAACTGTATAAGTTGAACCTAACCTTACTCCTACTTGGTGATGTGTGGTACACTTCACTGTAGGGACTCCGGTGGAGTGGTTAGTTGGAGACTAGTTACATATTAACCATAGTCACCTACTTAGTAATGTGTGGTATACGTTACTGTAGGCATTCCGGTGGAGTGTGTGAACTATATTTATCAACTTCTTGTTACTGTTCTAAGCTGGTAGTTTTAGAACTTTTTTTTTTTTGTTACGTGGTAACTAGTTCGAGTCGGTCGTTAATTAATTAATTAATTAATTAATTAATTGAATTTAGTATCTATAGCTAAAGATACAATTCTTTACAGACAATGATAATGAACTTGTCTTATCCAACGAACCCTCTGTTTTGGAGCACCCAGAGATCTCACCAGAGGTCGATTGGTCTTCGCCCAACAATGAGGCGACAATTTCAGTGGTCGAACCTTCCCTTCCTGAGGCCGAATCCTTGGAGGATTCGGTTTTGTCAGCTTTGGGCGAAGCGACCAATACTGATAAAGTTTATGGCGATGATATTCACCACGAGATTTTTAAACGAATTGAAAAGATATTAACCGAGGGACTGAATACGGAGCAAAAAGAAGTTATAATAAAGAAATACCTAATTCCCAATAACGCAAAGTTATTCGATGCTCCTAAGCTTAATGTAGAACTGGAGAACTCGTTAAGTGAAACTGTTAAATCAAGAGATAAGAGAATAGAAGAACGACAACAACACCTTGGCGTCTCCTTATCAGCGATTACGAGAGTTATTGATGATATACTAAAAAAGAATTTTGATCCTTTAAAAGCCTTAACGACACTAAGTGATGTCGCACGAATGCTGAGCGAAATACATTTTCAAGACACCTCCACTAGGAGAAAATTAATCAGTCCAAGTCTGGACAAAAACCTCACTCAGACTCTCCAGAATATAAAAAGAGACAAATTTTTGTTTGGCGATAACTTTCAGGAAACAATTAAATCTTCTAATGCGATGAAGAGATCTGCTACTTCGGCACTGAAAAACCTTTCAGCTGCTAAGGTCCCTCGGCATTCAGCCAGGAACCTTTCGGGAAATTTTCGAGCCCCTCCTCGATCAAATCAATCGAGGTCGTACAAACAACGGAGGGGGGGCAGGTATCAACAAAGGAACCCTGTAAGACCTCAACAACAGCAACCACCAGTAAGGCAGTTTTCTCAGAAACCTGTCAGACAAACATAGAGGTAAATAGTTTTGCTGGTAGACTAGAAAGTTTTCGTCCTTGTTGGGAAAAAATTACTTCCGATACAACCATTTTATCCTGGGTTGAAGGGTACAAAATCCCCTTTAGTTCTGTTCCTAGTCAGGCAACAGTCTCAACAAATGCAAATTTTTCAGACACTGATAGTAAAAATTTAAAAAGTGAAATACAAAAATTATTAGCTCTGGGCGCCGTTTCTATTTGCAATCATGAACCCGGCCAATTTTTATCAAGTATTTTCACAGTACCCAAGCCGAATGGCACAAATAGATTCATATTGAATTTGAAATACTTAAATAAATTCATTTTTACTGAACATTTCAAAATCGAGGATTTAAGAACAGCTTGCAAATTAGTTTCCAAAGACGATTATATGTGCACGATAGATTTGAAAGATGCTTACTATTTAATAAAGATCCATGATGATTACAAAAAATATTTAAGATTTATTTTCCAGGATGTTCTATATGAATTCAATTGCCTGCCATTCGGTCTCTGTACTGCTCCCTTTGTGTTTACAAAATTATTAAAACCTATCATGGCGGTTTTACGAAGACAGGGGCTAAGGTCAGTCACATATCTAGATGATATATTATGTTTTGGTAGTACATACACAGAGGCCTTCAAAAATTCACAAGCCACTATAAAGTTACTTCAGTGCCTAGGATTCATAATTAATAGGGATAAAAGTTGCCTAACACCATCTAAAACAATTGAATACTTAGGCTTTGTTATAAATACCAATGAAATGTCTCTCTCGTTAACGGATAAAAAACGGTTGTCTGTATCACGCATGCTCAAGGTGTTTTTGAGAGTAGAACAGTGCACAATTAGAGAATTCGCTAAATTAATTGGAACGTTGGTGTCAACTTGCCCAGCCATACCGTATGGCTTCCTTTACACTAAAATTCTAGAGAGACAAAAATATTTGGCCTTAATAAAATTTAATAATAATTTTGAAATGAAAATGGCTATAAACAAAACTTGTAGAGTGGACTGTTTTTGGTGGCAGAGAAAAATCAATGTTGCAAAAAATCTGATAAGACAATTTAAATTTACTCTCGAAATTTTCACGGATGCTTCTCAGACCGGCTGGGGTTCTTTTTGCGGAGAACAAGTAGCTAGCGGGTTCTGGACAAGAACCGAACAAGATTGCCATATCAATTATCTAGAATTATTAGCTGCCTTCTTTGGATTAAAGTGTTTTGCAAAAGATTTAAACTCTTGTCAGATATTATTACGTATAGACAATACCACTGCTATCGCTTACATAAATCGCATGGGGGGTATACAGTATCCAAACCTAAACCTTTTAGCTAGGAAAATCTGGCAGTGGTGCGAAGAACGTGATATTTGGTTATTTGCCTCATATATTAAATCTAAAGAGAATATAGAAGCAGATAAAGAATCAAGACTTAAAGACGTAGTGTCTGATTGGGAATTGTCAATTGTAGCTTTTCAGGAAATTGTCAGAGCCTTTGGTAACCCTTCAGTAGACTTATTTGCTACAAGAGCTAACACCAAGTGCACTAATTATTTTTCTTGGCATAGAGACCCATACGCAATTAATATTGATGCATTTACAGTAAGCTGGTCAGATTTCACATTGTTTTATGCTTTCCCACCTTTTTCTCTGATACTAAAAGTCCTACAAAAGATTAAAATAGACAGAGCTACAGGCATCTTAGTGTTTCCATTATGGGATACTCAACCCTGGTTCCCACTACTGAAAACCTTGACTATATCAGAAACACTAGTTTTTAAACCATCTAAAAACTTACTTTTATCACCTTTTAGAGCACCACATCCACTACACAAGAATCTTTCCCTGGGAGCCTGCATATTATCAGGACAGCCTTCCAGAGAAGTTTATTTTCCGAGGAAACTATTAGTATAATGATTGCGTCCCTATCAGAAAATACGGTTAAGCAGTATACCGTTGCATTAAAACAATGGTGGAAGTTCTGTAAGGGTAAAGATCTTTATAACTTTTCCGTACCCAGAGTACTCAATTTTCTAACTGAAAAATTTAAAGAAGGTGCTTCTTACCAAACCTTGAATACCTTTCGTTCAGCTTTATCGCTGTTAATAGGCTCAGCGCTAGGTACAGATTCACAAATAAAGAGGTTTTTTAGAGGCATATTTAGAATGAGACCTTTTAGGCCCAAATATGATAACACTTGGGACCCAACAATTGTTTTAAATTATTTAGAAAATTGGTACCCTCTTGAGCAATTAGATTTAGAAATACTAACAAGAAAGTTAGTAACCTTACTAGCACTGACAAGCGCCCAGCGTATACAAACACTATCAGTTATCAGTTTGAAGACTATAATCTTTACAGATCTAGGGGTAGATATTTATATAACAGATCTTCTAAAGACTTCTTCGCCGGAAAATAATCATATGAAAATGTCACTCCCATTTTTTCTTAAGAAGCCAGAAATTTGTCCCGTAAAAACTTTACAATTTTATATAGAAATGACAGAAGCACTAAGAACCTCGGAACTGAAAAATATAGATAAATTAATTCTTACATATAAAAAGCCCCATAAATATGCTTCTTGTCAAACAATTAGTCGATGGATAAAACAAGTGATGAACGAGAGCGGTGTAGATATCACAGGATTTACACCCCACTCAACACGTCACGCTTCTACCTCAGCAGCTGTTAGGAAAGGAATTACTATAGATGCAATCCTTAAAACGGCAGGTTGGTCTAACAGATCAAAGGTTTTTGCAAAACACTATAACAGGCCATTAGTACAAAGCAATGTTAACCATATTTTTGCCAAGACTGTATGTAACATTGAAGACTGATTAGGTACAATTAAAGATATTTCTATAAGGTTGTTATAAAAAAAAAAAAAAAAAAAACTTTTTTGTTACTTGTTCACGGGAATAATAAAGTTTATTTTGTATGTTATATTTAATAAAATCTCATATCCACAACTTTAATCAAACTTTAAACATCTACATAGTGAACTTCTTTTAGGTATCTCGGATTAAGCACAAGTATAATTAAACAATTAAACGAACTTACCTTAAGTGAAGTTCTATTGTAATTATACGAAGTGCTTAATCCGAGATACCAGTTCCCTCCCTCCCACGTACTTTTTATTCCTCTACCCAGGGATTTAAAGTTGTGTATTTTCGGCTTTGAAATGAATGACTATGGCTGACTACGAGGACGGGCAGTACAGTGGTGTGGTGCTGCCCTCTACGTGTTTTTTTTTCTGACTACTTTAAAATTCGCGGACAAACGATGTGGAAATAGTGGAACTACATAGTGAACTTCTTTTAGGTATCTCGGATTAAGCACTTCGTATAATTACAATAGAACTTCACTTAAGGTAAGTTCGTTTAATTGTTTAATTATATTTGTTAATTACCTCTTTATAATTACAGTTTTATTTTACTAACCTATAATTTTTGTATTCGATATATTAATAAATATCTCAGATTGTTATGATTTAAATAAACCCGGTTCCTTTTTCCGATATTCCACTACGTTTTTAACGAGGTTTTTAATATCTTCTACATCATTACCATGATCAAAATTTCATTATCCATCATGAACTTCCTAAAAGGCAATAATATGAGTTACAAATTCATGGCATAGTAATATTGTAAACATTATTATGAAATTATTTATAACATACTACTTACCAAAAAATATATATTAAATAACAATAATTTACATTAAACAAAATTCTATTTTCATACTATTGTCAACTGACTTAATCCCACAATAAACTAGGGTGCGAGGAGGTCTAAATTTTAGTCTAGGTTTAAACTCGTACTAGCGCTAAACTGCCTCTATGAATAACTGTTTGTGCCGGTCTAAGTTAAACTTGAGATAGACCTGGTTTAAACTCGAACAGCGGCACTATGAATACGGCTGCATAAGTCCATAACGTAATCTTCCCCGACCAGGTCTTCCCCAGGTTTACTGCGGAACACCAAGTCGCATGATGAGCGCAACTCACGCTCGAATAAGATGATCGCATGACTTTACCCTGTTGTTTCTTGCACGGATGTATGATAAACCATCAAGAACAGATGAAGATATCGGACCCAGCCTCTTTGGTACTTGAAGACTATTTTCGACAAATATCGGTTGATCGTTCTGGTCATTGGGAAATAACTCTAGTGTATCTTTCTAGAAACTTACACTAGAGTTATTTCCCTAATTCTTTCATTCCTTAACATCTTTCCGTGTCTTCCCAACATCTATCTCAGCATCCTCATCTCTGCCTCATTCATTTACTTTTCATTGATACTGGCATCTGTCAATTTGAATTATCTGAATATATTAGCAGTTTCCATGGTTAGCATAGCTGGCTGATTTATAAAATTTAATATCTTTATAATTCTTTAACTCTATATCTATATTGAATATGAAGTATAAAATTCAATCAAATCATATAGAGAATAATATATTCTTCAAGTTAATAACGTTAAATGGCAATAAATGATATTTAACTGTTAAAATCTTCAAATGTGGGTACTTCCGGTTGACCAATTATATCCAAAATCTAATCAGCTCTTCTTCTGGATGTAAACTTGAGAAATACGAAAAAAATATAATTTTTGGAATCGTGATAATGAAGTTCTGCGATCCGAAATTTTCGTCACACACAGACATACACAAACACTTACACATACATGCATACATACAGACATCATCGTAAAAATAGTAAAATCGTATTAAATGGACCGTAATATGTGCTTATTCACTAAAAACTCATCAATAATTTTTTTGACCAAAGACAATACCTTCCTTACCTAAAGGTGACGGAAGGTAATAACTTAATAATAATTGAAACAGGTGATTTTTAGTGACCATAATATTTTTAGTCATAATAAAATAATTTATTTAATTAAAATAACTAATATGACATGTAAATATTACAGATATACTTTCAAAAAAAAAAAGAAATAAAAAAAGAAAAATCTTAGATTTAAAGGTAAAACAGAACTAAAACATAATAAACACCATTGGAAAGAGAGAAAAATAAGTATTTTTTAAAAGAAAAAATCCATTTCAAATAACAAAGTTGCTATTAATATCTTGGAAACCGCCATCTTGAATTTTATTTTGACATCAGTTTCAAGTTTATCTCATCAAATCATGAAACTTTTATGTGAAACATTTTTTATATCTTTTATATTTACGAAGTTATTTAATATTTTATAAAATCGCGATTTTCAATTTTTTTTAATAACTTTCAAACTGTTCGGAATTTAAAATTTTTCTCAGCGGAATCTGAATGAGCACTCAAAACTGCACAACATTGCCATTTAGCCGACCTCGTAGCTCTTATAGTTCCGGAGATCCCAATGATAACCCAATTCATTTGAGACATGCTGTATACAGAAAGGTTGATTTTTCATTGTCCAGCTTATATCTTCTGAAATATATAAGATACAAGAAAAACTTAAATGTTGGAGTTGTCTAATACCGCGGTTCTTAAATTATGGGTTGCGACCCAAAATAAAACTCACGCGAACCACTTTTGGGTCGCGACCCATATTTTAAGAACCGCGGTATTAGACAACTCGACCGAAAATTAATATTTTAGTTAATTTAAAGCTTTTTTGTATTATGTGACTTTCAATTTTAGTTAGTGATACTTAATAAATAAATCTGATAAAGTAGAAGTAGAGTACCATCAGTAAATATGCCCGACTGGCTGCTACTCGGGGCTATGTGCGCACGCACAATAAAGTTCGCATGTTCGCGAATTGCATAAGTTTTGCTGTGAGTGTGATACCCCTGCCCGCGAAATTCAAAATTAGTGAATAGGTTTTTCATGTTTTATTTAAAATTGTATAATGTAATATGATCTCTTCCTATATAATGATAAAAAGGAAACAATTTGTCATAAAAATAAAATAGTTTCAGTAATGTGTGTACCTATCTATTTATTCACCCAAAACAATAATTTAAATATTATTTTTAAAATATCTTCAGTTGAATTTTAATTAAATTTGCATGAAAAATTTATAACAGGATAGGGAATAAAATATGTGAAAATAAAAAAAAATGAACTTCGAGAACAATTTTAAAAATCTGATGTGGCCAGCACAATACCTTCCGTCAATCCTGTGTATTATGTACAAATTCCATACATAAATTTTCTTGCGAAAGATTCTAAATTTTCGGTATTATGTGATTCTCTTTCTCGGCAACTGAATTCCATACTCATGATAACAAACAATCCACATGAAATAAGAAAATTATGAAATTTTGAATGAAAAATTATAACACTTGTCAGTTATGGACATAATTAATTGCTGTCATTTTGACACAGGTCCCCATATCTGCTTGCCAAAGTCAGAAAAATCATGTTACTGCACGCGGCCCCATACATAATTTTTCTTGCAAAAGATCCTATATTTCCAGTAAAGTTATTTCATAAACAAACTATGCAAATTGCACTAGACACTGACATCTTCTTCTTTAGTTTTCCCATTCGTTAGGGGGTCGCTATTTTTTATTTTCTTCTTCCACTCATTTTTGTTTTCCGTGTCGTCCTCAATCAGTTCCTTTTCTCTCAAGTCTTCTGCAATACAGTCTTTTCATCTTATATTTGGTCTTCCTATGTTTCTTCCACCTTCTATTAATATATTCATCTCTCCTCATAACATGTTCAAACCAATGTAATCGTCTCTCTTATACCTAGACACTTCTAACACTAGAGTTACTTCCCTTTTTCTTTCATTGATTTACATTTTATTGATACTGACATCTGTCAATTTGAATTACCTGAATATATTAGCAGTTTCCATGGTTAAGTTAGCATAGCTGGCTGAATTATGAAATTTATATCAAATTTATTATCTTTATTCTTCTTTAACTCTATATCTGTTGAATAACAAATATAAAATGCAATCAAATCGTATAGATAATAATATATTCTTTATGTTATAATAACATTTAACTGAGTTTTCCAAGAAAAACTATTAAAATCTTCAAATGAGGGTACTTCCGGTTGACCAATTATAACCAAAATCTAAACAGGTCTGCATATGGTTGTAAGGAAGAGGAATACGCAAGAATTGTAATTTTTGGAATTCTAGTATTGGAGATATCGTGTCCGAAAAGGCGGGGACACACACACACATACACACACACATACACACACACACACACGCACACACGAACACACACACACACATACAGACATCATCGTAAAAATAGTAAAATCGTATTGTAAAGACCCTAAAACGTGCTTATTCAATGAAAACTAACCACCGAATTTTTTGACCAAAGACAATACCTTCCTTACCTAGAGGTGACGGAAGGTAAACATACAAAAAACCTACTTTTTTCATACATTTTAATATGTTTCTTCTATACTAAACGTTAAATTTTGTTTAAACTTTAATATGTTTTGAAGAATTATGTTATACATATCATATATAAAAAAAATTAAATTAAACTTCGAGAACATACATAAAAAAAATAAAATATTTAATTTTTTTTTTCTCAAGTGTCTGAAGTTTTAATGTTAAATTTTGTTTAGTGTTAGGTATAGTTCATCCAGGGATCATGTTCCGAAGACTCGTTATCGTTTTATTACGGCAGTACAATAGAGGGTCCCAATAGCCTGGCATGTGCCAGGGCTGTAATGAAAAATTTGAGTAGGGGTTTGAAATATTTCATTTCACACATTTTACTTTTCAAAACAGTAAAAAAAAATTGTTTAATATTTAACTGTTTTAAAAAATATATTGTATAATCAGATTTCCGATTTACTAATTGCGGACCGTTAATCTTTGTTTATAGTGGCGATTTCCCCAAGAGGCCTATAACCACATGTCATTTAAAAAAATATATGAATATTTATTCGGACATAGTGCACTCGTCCTCGTCTTCAGAATTGTTATCGGACATATCTGAATCCCTTAAAGATATAATTAATGGATTCACGTCTTTGTAAAGTGATATAAATTTATTTTCTTCTTTTATGATATGTTGAATACAGTTACTCCATTGTTGCTGGCCAATATTTTCAACTTCTTCCCTGACTAATTGAACTACACTAGAATTTAATTGTGGTGATACATTTTTTGATCTAACATTGTTTTTTAGTTGGCTCCAAATTAACTCAATCGGATTGAATATGCAATAATAAGGTGGTAAACGTAATATTTTATGCCCTGCCTGTTGTGCCATATTGTCTATAACGTAAGACTTATCAAAATTCTGCTCTTTTATAATTTTAAGTAAATCATTTTTTGTTGCCCTTTCTGGTATTGGCATATTTTTCTTTACTAAAAAATCTATTATTTCAGCCTTTCTTGTTGCTGTCGTCGGAATTTTATTCTCTTGTCGCGAATGGTAGGTGGCATTATCCATGACTATTACTGAATTTGGTGCAATATTAAGAAGTAAATTATTTTCAAACCAACGTTCGAAGAGTTCAGCCGACATATTTTCATGATAGTCTGCAAAAGATGTTTCTGATAATTTTTTTAACAGTTTTATCACATACCTTTGTTAGTTGGCAAGTTTTCTTAAGAGCAACTGATTCTTCATATTCCTCCAAAAGTCCATTGTAAACATTCAACACGATTTGTTGTCCATGTTCGTGCAAAAAAGGTTTAAATATATTAGGCGATGGTAATACACTTTTACTAGCACTTTCTAATTCTTCGTTTTCTTCCCACGGGCGAAACATTGTTAACGTTGTTGACTGTTGAATTTAATTTAACAAAACAAAAAACACTTTCAGCCTTCGTACACTAGTTAGGAGGTACAAATGACAAGTGAAAATAATTAAACTCACCACCTATTTATATACTTACATAGCCACAAATAACGGTTTTATAATCCTTTGGAGACAAGTTCACAGACCTTATAATAAGCTATAAGAAAATTAGGGAAATTCTAAGTTCAAAAGATTAACGCATTAAAATTTTAGATATTAGCAAATACAGCCCTGGTAATCGGTTTAGAAAATCTGAAAAGTGCAGTCTTGGTCTACAGTCGAATACTGGGCGTAAAATATATACCAGCATTGCAAATACTGAACTGGTCGACTGTACGGACCAAAATATTTTGGCATTGCGGTTTTAGCTATTGTGAACCCATAATAAAACGATAACGAGTCTTCGGAACATGATCCCTGAATGAACTATATAAGATCATTGGTTCCCAGTACAGCGTAATATTCTATCTCTTACAGTCTCCATAGCTTCGTCTCCCTCTCTCTCACATTCTCGTGCAGGACGAATGTGTGATTGTATACTTCACGATTTCAATTACTCAATTATGAGCTTTTGGGGGTATATTTTCTCTTGTAGCTTCTTGTTTGTAACTAAATAATAGTATCCTCTACAACTACAACAAGTGTTGGAATAAGCCATTCCAAACATGTTGCAGAGTACTTTTTCCAACAAAATTTAGAAATGATACGAGAAATGTAGCTTACTTAAGAGAATCATATTTTTTTTAGGAAACAAACAATATTAATTTAAACATGTCATAAATTGCTTATTACACAATTCATGTCTATGCTTTGATTTATTTGGTAATAACTGGCTCCCCGTTATTCCATATTTGTCTTTATTACCTACCACTTGATATTTTTGTCGACAAAATATTACATAGTTAATTTTCTGAGTAATATACTATTATTTAGCTAAACTTATTGCTCTGACGATCTCAAAAAAAACCTGTAAAAGTTAACAGAAAATTCCGAAACTGTTCAAAACGTCAAACGTGAATTCAGAAATAAATAACACAAGCAGACGTTACTATAGCAACCGAACCATAATATTTGATATACACAAAAGTAATCCCAATATAGCAGCTCATTTCAAGGTTGCATGCGCAGTAACAAAATAATTATATTGTACAGTCTCAAGCATAAAGCGTAGTATGTACCAATATCTTCCGTAAGCACGAATCCGAACGAAGAGGAGCGAAGCTTGCCAAGCGGTCATTGAAGTAGTTGCACGACTGTACAAATGATTATTTAGCTAGAATTATAGTATTATTTCTTTCTCAGGCTATCGCATGTTATCTGTAAGCAACCTAGATGAGTTCCTCTTTCGGAGACCTGTACCTACCGCGCTAATATACCGCTGAACACATAATGATTTGTCGGAAGCCGTGTGTAATTATTCCAAACGGAGTTATGCCACACTGTTTGTTCGAATGATATTAATTCCAACATAATTTGTAGTGGTGGAATGTGTAGTTCCTAAAATAATGTTGGAGAAAATATTTTATATGCCATGTTTTTAATAGTATATTATAACTGAGGTGGGATGTTTCATTATAGTTTATAGCCGAGGGCTTATGTGTATTACCGAGAGGCGAATCCTTGAGGTGAAATACAGCGCGAGGCTGTGATGAAACTCCCATCGAGGTATGTATACTATTTTATTCACAATCATCCTCTTTTTAAATCAATAATTTTCAGAATAAATCATTAAGTTAATATTTTTTGACAGCTATATTAAAATTTGTTTGGCCTACCTTATTATAAGGATCTATGACAATAGTACTAGGCAACCCCTACATAAAAATTTTCAACCCGTGGGGTGGAAGTGAAATCTGCTTTTTCGCACCCAAAAGATTATCATTACAGTTAGGAATGGCGTATTCCCAACCTCTAAAAGGTTAGGAATCGACATATTATTATAATAATTGTGAATAAACTTAATATTTATTATTATTAAAAAGTAGAGACAAAACATATTTTTCATTTTGGTATTACTACGATCTACGATGTATAAGGTAGGCGTTGCCTTTTTGCCTACCATAGCGAGTCGCCACTGCTACGGATAACATATTTAAATAATTTGTTGGTCATCGAATTGACGAAATACAAGAGACAATAAAATCCGGCAAATAGCGACAGGTTAGCATTGGAAGAAAATATGGCAGGTGAAGTCACAAAATGCTCTAAATTGTCATTATTAAGAAACAATGAACGATGGTTATATGGACAAGAATTTTTAAAGTTACCAAAAGAAAACTAGTTATGTAGATACACGAGAAAATATATGTGATCTAAAAAAGGAATTAAAAGAAGTTACAAATTCCGAGTGGTGTCAAGTGCACTTGGAAATTTAAGAATCTTTTTAAATTCAACGATTTTTGAATATTTATATATGTTCGATTCCTACGCAACTGTTCACGCGCTTGTTATTGTCGATGTATTCCCTCTACTCTCTTTATCATTCGACTTCTGTCTTAGTCACAGCGATGTGGCGTCTCAAGCAAATTTCATCAACTTAATAATTTTTTTCGGGTATTAATTTCAGAGAAGAATTCAAAAATAGAGAACTTTTTTTTTAAATGAAATTAACCCCCATTTACATAAATGTGTTATTATATTAATATAAAGAAAGATTTAATTATTTTGAAAATATTTGGATAAATTTATTTTTAAGCTGGATTCAGAGATTGCGTAGTAAACAAGAGCATAGGAATACACAACACAGGAAAACATAGAAACTTAAAACCAATTCAGAGATTGTACGGAAAACAGAATTGTTGTATATAGGTAACTTCATGTCAGTATTTGTTACTGATTTCACAAGTTTTATTTAACAGTCACTTCTTAAATAATTATAATAAACACAACTGCAATACAAAATAACTTAAAAGTTGTCTTAACCAAACTTCAAAACAAATGTCAGCAAGTTGTCAACATTTAACGCGCTGTAGAAGTAGGCGTGGTGTAACTACGAATACTCACGAAACATAGCGCACATGGCCGAACATGGCAAAACATAGCTTCGAAATAAAATATGGCCAATTCCCTATGTTATGCTGTGTTGTGCTATGCTATGTCTGTAACTCTGAATCAGTACACGTTTTACCGTAGGTTCATTTTCTATGTTTTTCTGTGCTATTCTATGCTATGTTTACTACGCAATCTCTTTATCCTACAATACACTAAAACTGAAAAATTAAGGAGAAAGTCTTCAACTTCAGAAATTCAAAACGAGAACTGCATGCAAGAATCATTCATATCCCGAATATTCAAAAACAGAATTGCGCATCACCAGAAAGCGTTTCGCCCGAATCATTCAATGACCGAATACGTGGGCGTGGTTTGGAAAACGCTAGGTTGAGAATCGCTGCATTATACGATGATTTCATTTAAATGCAACCTTATGAAAATTATTGTACATAGTCATACGTAAAATGACAAGAAATATGTGCAAGAAGAATGAATGAAATTATTCCGATGAGATTTGAGATAACACACGTAATTTTGAGTGTTCATTACGATAACTTCAATGTCCAGAGATTCACAACACTGAATATACGTACGTTTGTGTGACTGACAGCAGCTGAAAAATTTGTCAACAAAACCTATAAAAATAAATATTCTTTTTATTTTCACAAATTTTCTGTTTTGGCACTAAATTTCCTTTTTATCATCAGATGGTTTATTTCCTCAGCCCTACGGCCTTGGCAACTAAATTCCACATACATGATAAAAAGTAGAACTTCAGTACCTACCTTAATTGATACAACTATTATTCTGAAAGTACGAACACATATTCTCAATGAAAAGCTTGTACATATCTATGACATGATGAATAATTAGCAGAACCATTCGGATACTTATGTACAAGAAGGTATAATAGGGCTGTTACAATAATTTTTATATGCCTTCTAAATATGAAAACTGAAAATATTTCGAAATATTTATTAGATATTTTACAAAATATTTTTGAAATTTAGATATTTTGAAAAAGTCACGTGTTCTGTTTTCTTTGCGATCCTCAAAATAAGCATTTACTGCTTCGATTGCTTCTTTGTTGGATCGAAATCTCTTTCAAGTGAAGAACGTTTTGAGTTTCAGGTGTCACCTCACGAACACTTATTGCTGGCGTGGAAAATGCACCACAGGGGTAATTTTTAAAAATGCAACTAAATATATTCAATTTTTTGTTTTAGCATATTTAGGAGCAATTATTACAATCCTAAACTAAAGCGTCATGAGTGATAATGCTGGATGAGTGGATATGAATGACGCTGAATTGCTGAACCCCGTCACATAATATTTTATTAAATATTACATTAAAACAAGACATTCATTGCAAACCAAATATTATACGAAGACAATACATTTAATATCATACGAAAATTATTTATATTGTGATGTACCTACCTACCTATTATTAATTTTTTTAATAATTGTGAAAATGTAACATTTATTCTTACAGTCTATAAATATGTTCATAATAAAAGTTTCCTACGGTAAATACAAAATATTATGTAATCAAGGAATAAAATGTAATATATGTTACGTACGATATTTAAAATTTTGTTACTTATTATTCATTCACTTCATCACTCTTCCCTCTTGCAATACATTATTAATATTTCATACAAATAAAATCATATCATTTCACCTTAATGCCAAACGACATATTTTACTTTTAGGTTTAGAACTTGGAACAAGTATAACTATTACCGAATAGATGGATATAAATGATATAAATATTGTTAGTCGTAAATTTATAGTCTCCCGCAAGTGGCCTCCTAACCTCCCCTTATAGCCACCCTGTCACCACCAAACACCACAAACCAAAATGAAAATGATAATAATTGAAATCCACAACAACACCGTTATCACATGTGCCCGTGAGCGCACGCCCAATGCTCGTTCCCCCTCTATGGCTATCGCCGTAGCGTCTCGCCTACCTCTCCCCACTCCTAGCCGATTCACCTCATACCTCGCCGAATTTTTCTCCCTTACATTCGGCCTTCCTGCAACAATTAACGTCCTCGTTAATTACACACAATTAATTTAACTCTCCAACAAATCAATCAAATCTTGCCGATCGGCTATTTCATCGCCACTGGTCTCCTCTCCACCTGAAGGAAAATCACCTGCTGTACTATAATAACGCCGAAGACTATCAACTGTAACCACTGCTCGGAAGTTTTTGTTTTGTTGGCTGCACATTTCTAATGTTCCCGTCAATCAATTCACGTTTTAATTTGTCAATTTCATTTCTTTTTCTATTAAATCACATTTTATTTTGTTAAATGCATTTCTCACCAAAGACACTGAATTTAGAATGGCTTGCTTGTAAACGATTTTTAAAATTCCAATTTTTTCCGTTACATTTATTAACTTTTCAATTACAATTTCAAGCAACACGTCAACATCGTTCGCCATCTTGTGTGTGTGTGTGTGTGTATGTGCGCGTGCGTGAGTGCGTGCGTGCGTGAGTGCGTGCGTGCGTGCGTGCGTGCGTGTGTGCGTGCGTGCGTGCGTGCGTGCGTGCGTGCGTGTGCGTGCGTGCGTGCGTGCGTGCGTGCGTGCGTGCGTGCGTGCGTGCGTGCGTGCGTGCGTGCGTGCGTGCGTGCGTGCGTGCGTGCGTGCGTGCGTGCGTGCGTGCGTGCGTGCGTGCGTGCGTGCGTGCGTGCGTGCGTGTGTGTGTGTGTGTGTGTGTGTGTGTGTGTGTGTGTGTGTGTGTGTGTGTGTGTGTGTGTGTGTGTGTGTGTGTGTGTGTGTGTGTGTGTGTGTGTGTGTGTGTGTGTGTGTGTGTGTGTGTGTGTGTGTGTGTGTGTGTGTGTGTGTGTGTGTGTGTGTGTGTGTGTGTGTGTGTGTGTGTGTGTGTGTGTGTGTGTGTGTGTGTGTGTGTGTGTGTGTGTGTGTGTGTGTGTGTGTGTGTGTGTGTGTGTGTGTGTGTGTGTGTGTGTGTGTGTGTGTGTGTGTGTGTGTGTGTGTGTGTGTGTGTGTGTGTGTGTGTGTGTGTGTGTGTGATGGTTTCTCAAATACTAAAGACTTTGGACACGTTTAACTATGGATACCTCAATCTAACATTAATGGGAAGAGCTGATAAGGTTTTGGTATGAATTGGGCAACCGGAAATGGTAGTTTAAAAAAAAATCTTAATATTTTTTGAAAATTTATGTTATTACAAATAATAAAGATCATTAAATTCTCAGTCTAACATATTAAAAAAATATACCTCCTATAGATTTAGAGATATAATATATAATAAATTGTTGTAATACAGTGTGTTAAAAAAAACCTAACTCTGAGTAATCTATGAACAAAGACACGTATGTTAATTTAAAAGTATTTAATTAAATGTCAATTTGGCATGAGATATTGGCAAAAATGTTATCTAAAGAAATCAAAGCTTTTCTTCTTGATTCATAATTTAGAAATGGAAATAAATTAGAAAACGGCGAATGACAATATGTATACTGTATTCATCGTTATTATCCTTTCTCCTTAAAATTACATTTCAATATCAATTTTAACAATTTGACTTTTGAATTGAATAATAATCAGACATACGTTTTTTTGTTCATAGCCCACTCCGAGTTAGATTTTTTTTAACGCTGTAAATCTCGCTGCTCAAACAACTCCATGGAAACCAGTTGAGACAAATGCAAAATTTCAGTGTAAAAATCAGCAGTTTTACTAACAATACTGAAACATTTTTCTGGGAGGTATGAGTACATTTAATATATCTTATTGTATTATTAATTAAATATGTAATTAAAATTATAGGTGGTATATTAATATTGCATATTTTTAAGAAATACCGCTAATACCGTGTAACGGCTATTTTTTTACACCCCTGTTTCTTTTCTATTTTTTTTTACTTTGTATACCCCTGTTCGTTTCTCTTTCTTACTTTCTTGTGAGATTTTGTTCGTGAGCGCTGGTTTTGAACAAGTCTTTTCGGTTTGAAGCTCTCTCGGTTCCCAGCTACGAAAGCGAGTGCAAGTGCTCGCTCTGTTGTCTATTTTTTTGGGTTATTATTCTACGAAGTTTGGTCTTTTACCGCTCTAGATATTTCGTAGGATATTGGTTACTTTACTGTAAGTACGTTCTGATTTATTTTCTTACGTTGACTTATATTTTTGGTACTTATATTTAAATATTTTCTACTTGGAGACGAAATAGCGTGCACCCACGTTTTCGTAGGCTGGGTTACCAGATCTCTCCGGTCCGGGCGGTGAAGGTGTGAAGTTGTCGGCATCAAGCTGCTGCATAGCTGTGTGAATTTTTTCTATTGAATCTCACGATTTGTTTTGGTTTCTACCGCTTTGGAGAAGTCGTGGGACAATTGCTTGTCCTTAGTAAGTAATATCTTTTTTCTAAATTTCTAGTCCGCAGTCAATTACTAGTGAACCTTTTTGTTTCACGGTAACTACGCAGCAGCGTGGTGCGGACTCGTGCCTTTGCAGGCCGGATCCGAGCCTGTGGCCTTTTTTTTGTGTTATACTTTTATATTCAAAATTTATATAGTAACAACTAGGGATATTTTCCCACATTTAGGCTATTTTTATTCAAAATTTATATAAATTTTTTTTTGGCCCAGGCATTCTTAAATTCATTCCGTTTCATTAACGAACCCTACCTCGTTCGTTAGGCCCCCTGTGCCCAAAAATAAGAGGCACTTCAACTTTTGTTTATTTTTATTATCAGTAGTTCAGTTTAACTTTTATTCCCCTTATTAACGAGCATTATCCTGTTCGTTAGGTCTCCCCTGTGCCCCAGTTGAGGCACCTCAAATTTTGCAATCTTCCATTTTAGTAATTTCTGCTTAAATTTTGCTGGAGAGCCAACCTAGCCTCCATCGGTTTTTTGTGTCAACGGAGACACTTCAACTTTGATTTTTTGTATACCATAAATATTTTAGTAGTTCAGTTTAAATATTTTTCCTTTTGTTTATGCCCCTTTTGTGCAGATCAGTCCCCCCATTTCTTTACAGTCCATTCAGTCAAGAAATCGCTTTCATATTTCATTCATTGGGAATACTAACAACACATTCATACACGCATGCTGACACAGACAACCACACCTTCCTAACCAACCTTTTGGAGTGAAAGGTGAATGAATGAGTGAGTAACAGCAGCTCTTCCAGCAGTTTTTACAGTCGCGTTCGCGAATTTTATTTTTGCTTTTGCAACAAACCGAGCCAAAGTCCTTTTACTCAACTTATCTGGTAATTTAGTTTTCTTTGGTTACTACAGGAGCTTTTACTTTGTTCTTTAAATATTTCTGTAGTGGACCATAACTTTGGCAAGGTCTGCGTAGATTCTGTTAGATAGCAACAGCGCATTGCGTTCTTACAGCTCATTCTACTGCCGGTTGCGCTTTGCGTCTTTCCACTTGAGTGTCGCAATCATTTCAACCCTCATTTCACTTTCATCATTTTTCACGTTAGCTATTTATTGTATCGTGTAGGCAGTCTACGACTGCACAATTTTGTACATCTTTCATTTCATTATTTTAGGCACTGTACTTTTATTTGTGTATTTATTCTTTAATTTTTTTTGCCGAGCGAGTTTAGTTTTTGTGAAGGCAGTTTGTCATTAAAATTTCCTTAAAACATTTTTGCGGTCAGGTTTGGACCTTTAGTTTTTCTTGAAAATTCCTTTTATGCTAATCGTTTAGCCCTGCCTTTACAAGAAAAATATTTTATTACTATTTGTCAAAAAGGATCAGTTTTCTGCTGCTTTATTTTCTTTTCTCAGCTTTAATTTTGTTCGCCCCGGCTCGGAGTGGTTTAGAACGCCTGGTGGTAGAGTAGGAAGTCTTCCTGGATTTTGGCAGACGGACCTCCAACGACAACAGGAACCCCAGGCGCGGCTCCTGAGAGACTTTCGCCTCGAGCTAAGTACTTTACTAGCCAAAAGGTGGCCCTCCACTTAGGGCCTAGCCTTGACCACTTCTCGCTCCGTTTCCGAGAGTGACCTCGAGCCACAGCTGCGCTACGCCACCGCCAGAGCCCCTGTGCGAGTTCCAACGGCCGAACCCTTCGCCGGCCCTACGTTTGCCGTCTGCCATCGCCGTCTCCGCCAGCTGCTCACCCCAGGCGGGCTTAGGCTACTCCGGCCCAGCTGAAGCCTCCCATCCTGTTTAGCTGAGTATATTTTTTTAATTTTTTTGTACTTCGAAAAATTAAGCTTTGTAGTACTGACTCCTTTTCTTTTGATGTCCTTCTGACACAGTTTTTGTTACCATTGTAATTTTTTTGTAGCCGGCAATAAATTTGTTCCACTTTTATTTATTTGTCTCAAAATTGTTCACTCGAGTATCACCGGTGGTCTGGCGTCCACCGCTCATTCTGCCAATACCATTAGCGCCAGTGGCGCCCTTATTGTTTTCACTCCTGCTCCCTTACGTAATCACGACCCACGACCCTCGCTTACGACATTACAGCACCGGGCACAGTTATCTGTGTGTAGTGATCGGCCAGCCAACAAAGGTAGGTGCCATTTGCGTCGCACAGAATTTGGCGCCCAACGTGGGGCTTCCCTTTTTTTTGCACATAATTTGGTTTTTCTTGCAATTAAATTGGCTTTCTTTGCTTTCAATTTGGCTTTTTGTTGCACACATTTAGTACCCTTGGAGCAGGGTGAACAACAAATCATTCATCTCATATTCATCTTCATTTTTTTGTCACTGCTTTCTGCTTATTTATATTTTTTTGCTTATTATCTTGCTACCGCTGCTGCGAGCCGATATGGAGATCAACTACCTACTCGTAGACGAAGTGGAGTTCGAGCTGCGTATCCGAGGGATAGAACCCACCGGTTTAGCCGACGAAAAACGGAAAAAACTGCGAGCATGTTTGGCGTATGAAAGAATGGACCTTACCCTTGATTATCCTCCCGTAGAACTTAATGACGAGGAACAGAAAACCATCTGCATCCGCAAAATCACGGAACTAAAAAGTAAGTTACTTATTTGCACATCTTTCTCACCAACCGATCAAAAACGCATGAAAACCCGCATGCAGCACATCATGAATAGAATTAACCACATCAAAGATCTGAATATCAAGAAAGACCTTATCCTGCAAATAACTGCGTTGGCAGATGATGTTGAAACCATGCAGGAAAAGCTCTCTGCTGATAATCAGCGCACGCTTAGACCCTCCGTTTCCTTCGCGCCATTTGAACCCTTAAATGCTCAGAATATCTTGATACCCGAAATCGCCACGGCACCCAGTGCTAGCCATCCAACCGTGATTAGTCACCACCCAGACGATTCCCTCTTTTCTCCGGAAATATCGCCCTTCGACTGCCCATATGGCACTCAGGCCCGTCCTTCAAGTACCTTCAGAATAGACCAGCGAGGCTACGACAGATATAAATTGGCACAAGTTTCAAAATGGGGTGTAACCTTCGACGGTTCCGCCGCCGTAAACCAATTCATCGAAAGGATCGAAGAAATGGCTTCCGCGCGACAAGTCAGTAAAGAAATTCTTTTCCATCAAGCAAGCGAACTCTTCAGAGACAAAGCCTTAGTATGGTACAGATTTATCAAACCCTCTATCCGCTCTTGGACAGAACTAATCACTAGACTACGATCTAGTTTTTTGCCATTCGATTATGATAGTAACCTAATGGATGAAATACGCGATCGTACCCAGGGTAATGGCGAGCGTATAGAGATATACGTTGCTATAATGGAAAATCTATTTTCACGTCTCTCAGAATGTCCTAATGAGAAAACTAGATTGTCGCTTATAATCAGAAATCTCCAACCCCATTTCCAAAGCGCTTTAGCTATCCACCCTCCGAATTCGCTCGGGGCCCTCATTAAGACTTGTAAACTGATTGAGGATACTCACGATCGCCTCGTTAGTCTCAAACCACCACCATTACGAAGCCACCATCTCTTAGAGCCAGATCTAGCCTTTACTAAACAGTCCGTGGCTGTCCACGCCACTGAAACTAGAAATCCGCCCAAATTCGTGCCTAGAAATCGGACTATTTCCTGTTGGAATTGCGGTGACACGACTCATATGGCTCTGTCTTGCCCAAAACCCCAAACACGTCATTGTTTTGGATGTGGTTATAAAGATTACACTCGACCAACATGCCCGCGTTGTTCAGGAACACGATCCCGCGGTTTCCATTTTATCAACCGCAGTAAACAACCGAACAAAATAAAGTTTGATATGACTAAATGGACATCGTGGCTAAACGTGATTCGCAAAGTCTTTACCAACGCCCTTTCTCGTACACCTTTAGAAGTGGCAACCCTCGAGTCATTTGAAAACAGCCCTGACCCCTGGTACTCTAACCTGCGTGACAACATAAGAAATACCCCTCAAGCTTATCCTGGTTGGCGTATTAAAGACAAATTGATTTATAAGTTAGTTCGTAATGACCATAACACTCCCATAAATGAGTCAAATTGGAAACTACTTGTGCCTGCTGACCAGCGTAAATCTATCCTCGACAAATGTCATGATGATCCTTTATCAGATCACTTAGGTATTATTAAAACCTACCACCGTATTTCTGAAAATTATTATTGGCCAAAACTTAAAGCCTCTGTAGTTCGTTATGTAACCCGCTGCCCAATTTGCCTTCCGCAAAAAGTTTCCTCTCAGCTCACCGAACTTTTAGAAATATTTAAAAGGGTAGAATCTCGCCTCACCAAAGCGCACTTACGCAATACCCATCATTACAACCTAAGGCGTCGACCCCTCGAATTTTCACCTGGAGACACAGTCTATAAGGTAAACTATAAAATCTCGGACGCAAAAGCAAACAAATTCTCAAAATTAGCCCCTAAATTCTCCCATTGTACTGTTCTTAAGAAAATATCCCGCTTTCTCTATGAACTCATGGATTCTGACGGTAAATATCTTGGCACATGGCATATTAAAGATCTAAAAGCCGTTCCACCTGATGAGTTTTCGGACGCGTAGAAAATTTTTGACTTCATCAAAAATTTTTGGGGAGAAAGGGGGTACTGTGTAACGGCTATTTTTTTACACCCCTGTTTCTTTTCTATTTTTTTTTACTTTGTATACCCCTGTTCGTTTCTCTTTCTTACTTTCTTGTGAGATTTTGTTCGTGAGCGCTGGTTTTGAACAAGTCTTTTCGGTTTGAAGCTCTCTCGGTTCCCAGCTACGAAAGCGAGTGCAAGTGCTCGCTCTGTTGTCTATTTTTTTGGGTTATTATTCTACGAAGTTTGGTCTTTTACCGCTCTAGATATTTCGTAGGATATTGGTTACTTTACTGTAAGTACGTTCTGATTTATTTTCTTACGTTGACTTATATTTTTGGTACTTATATTTAAATATTTTCTACTTGGAGACGAAATAGCGTGCACCCACGTTTTCGTAGGCTGGGTTACCAGATCTCTCCGGTCCGGGCGGTGAAGGTGTGAAGTTGTCGGCATCAAGCTGCTGCATAGCTGTGTGAATTTTTTCTATTGAATCTCACGATTTGTTTTGGTTTCTACCGCTTTGGAGAAGTCGTGGGACAATTGCTTGTCCTTAGTAAGTAATATCTTTTTTCTAAATTTCTAGTCCGCAGTCAATTACTAGTGAACCTTTTTGTTTCACGGTAACTACGCAGCAGCGTGGTGCGGACTCGTGCCTTTGCAGGCCGGATCCGAGCCTGTGGCCTTTTTTTTGTGTTATACTTTTATATTCAAAATTTATATAGTAACAACTAGGGATATTTTCCCACATTTAGGCTATTTTTATTCAAAATTTATATAAATTTTTTTTTGGCCCAGGCATTCTTAAATTCATTCCGTTTCATTAACGAACCCTACCTCGTTCGTTAGGCCCCCTGTGCCCAAAAATAAGAGGCACTTCAACTTTTGTTTATTTTTATTATCAGTAGTTCAGTTTAACTTTTATTCCCCTTATTAACGAGCATTATCCTGTTCGTTAGGTCTCCCCTGTGCCCCAGTTGAGGCACCTCAAATTTTGCAATCTTCCATTTTAGTAATTTCTGCTTAAATTTTGCTGGAGAGCCAACCTAGCCTCCATCGGTTTTTTGTGTCAACGGAGACACTTCAACTTTGATTTTTTGTATACCATAAATATTTTAGTAGTTCAGTTTAAATATTTTTCCTTTTGTTTATGCCCCTTTTGTGCAGATCAGTCCCCCCATTTCTTTACAGTCCATTCAGTCAAGAAATCGCTTTCATATTTCATTCATTGGGAATACTAACAACACATTCATACACGCATGCTGACACAGACAACCACACCTTCCTAACCAACCTTTTGGAGTGAAAGGTGAATGAATGAGTGAGTAACAGCAGCTCTTCCAGCAGTTTTTACAGTCGCGTTCGCGAATTTTATTTTTGCTTTTGCAACAAACCGAGCCAAAGTCCTTTTACTCAACTTATCTGGTAATTTAGTTTTCTTTGGTTACTACAGGAGCTTTTACTTTGTTCTTTAAATATTTCTGTAGTGGACCATAACTTTGGCAAGGTCTGCGTAGATTCTGTTAGATAGCAACAGCGCATTGCGTTCTTACAGCTCATTCTACTGCCGGTTGCGCTTTGCGTCTTTCCACTTGAGTGTCGCAATCATTTCAACCCTCATTTCACTTTCATCATTTTTCACGTTAGCTATTTATTGTATCGTGTAGGCAGTCTACGACTGCACAATTTTGTACATCTTTCATTTCATTATTTTAGGCACTGTACTTTTATTTGTGTATTTATTCTTTAATTTTTTTTGCCGAGCGAGTTTAGTTTTTGTGAAGGCAGTTTGTCATTAAAATTTCCTTAAAACATTTTTGCGGTCAGGTTTGGACCTTTAGTTTTTCTTGAAAATTCCTTTTATGCTAATCGTTTAGCCCTGCCTTTACAAGAAAAATATTTTATTACTATTTGTCAAAAAGGATCAGTTTTCTGCTGCTTTATTTTCTTTTCTCAGCTTTAATTTTGTTCGCCCCGGCTCGGAGTGGTTTAGAACGCCTGGTGGTAGAGTAGGAAGTCTTCCTGGATTTTGGCAGACGGACCTCCAACGACAACAGGAACCCCAGGCGCGGCTCCTGAGAGACTTTCGCCTCGAGCTAAGTACTTTACTAGCCAAAAGGTGGCCCTCCACTTAGGGCCTAGCCTTGACCACTTCTCGCTCCGTTTCCGAGAGTGACCTCGAGCCACAGCTGCGCTACGCCACCGCCAGAGCCCCTGTGCGAGTTCCAACGGCCGAACCCTTCGCCGGCCCTACGTTTGCCGTCTGCCATCGCCGTCTCCGCCAGCTGCTCACCCCAGGCGGGCTTAGGCTACTCCGGCCCAGCTGAAGCCTCCCATCCTGTTTAGCTGAGTATATTTTTTTAATTTTTTTGTACTTCGAAAAATTAAGCTTTGTAGTACTGACTCCTTTTCTTTTGATGTCCTTCTGACACAGTTTTTGTTACCATTGTAATTTTTTTGTAGCCGGCAATAAATTTGTTCCACTTTTATTTATTTGTCTCAAAATTGTTCACTCGAGTATCACCGGTGGTCTGGCGTCCACCGCTCATTCTGCCAATACCATTAGCGCCAGTGGCGCCCTTATTGTTTTCACTCCTGCTCCCTTACGTAATCACGACCCACGACCCTCGCTTACGACATTACAGCACCGGGCACAGTTATCTGTGTGTAGTGATCGGCCAGCCAACAAAGGTAGGTGCCATTTGCGTCGCACCGTAAATGAATTTAAAGAATCTGAACATATTAGAAGAGTAGGACAAAATTCCTCATAGAATCAAAGAATAGATACAATTTGAATTATTTGTGTGTACAAGAAATGTTAAATTCGTTACTTATGTAACAAAATAGAAATGGCGTGGGGGATTGTGCTGGTCACAACAGATTTTTATATTAAACTGTCAAGCCACATGGATGGTTTAAAATACCGTGAGTTTTATTTAACGGGGAAACATGGGATTTGGCATATCCATTGTTACGAATGTGACGCCAATGTATAAGCGCATTTCATTTAAAATAGAACATTCACTGTCAATGTCCTGTAAATATTCTCTGTCAATTAGGGTTGTATTGTTAATTCTAAATTAAAAATAAATAAATAAATATATATACAATTGAAGAAAATGTGCAAATAATACAGTAGTCCAGTGGTTTTGTTTACACCCGTACTAACCCCATCAGTTTCGTAGATAATAATAATTTCGGTCATTTTCACCTCCAATAAAACATAATTTCATCTTGTTTTCTTCTCATGTTCATATTTAACGCAACCATTACCTTGTTTTTATTGTCAAACCTGACCATACGGAATCAGAACTGATCGAAATCGGACTTCCAGATATTGTTGTACTTTCAATTATGTGACATGTTTTTATAACTTCAGTTTGTGCATAATTATATTTCAGTTATTTATATTTTCTTAGATTATGCTGAAAATTACTGTACACATTTGAATCTTAAAATTCTCAATATACACTCAGTATAAATGTCTTAAATTTTAGATAAATTCTTTTAGATGTATTCGACTTGTACTTATTTCTCATGATTTAAGAACTGTCTTCAAAGTGTACATTATATGAACTTATACAAACATAAATCAAAACACTTTGCAGTCGACTGTGAAGTGTACATCTTTGACTCCAAAGTGTACGCTATATATATATATAAAGGGTTTTCCAATAAGAGGTGTTATTTTGAATAGCCCGCTATTTCGGTAGATGTCGCTTTTGAAGCTGTCATTTTTTGACATTTGACAAGTAGAAACTACGACATTAATAAAAATGGAACGACACACGCTTCAACAACGCATTGAAATTATTAAAATTCACTATAAAAATGGTGAAAATTTGGCAGAGACGGTTCGTAAAACTCGACAATTTTTGGGTCGTCGTGAAGCACCTTGTCGGACCGCAATACAGAAATTGGTGGAAAAATTCGAGCTGTTGCGACAAGTTAGTGATGTGAAGAATAAAACCCGTGCACGTCGCTCAAGAACAGCCGAGAATATTGCTGCTGTAGCCGAAAGTGTTGAAGAAAACCCAGGTTTGTCCATTCCTCGTCGTTCTTTGGAATTAGGCATTCCATAAACGTCATTACATCGTATTTTGCATAAAGATTTGGGTCTTAAGGCTTATAAAGTCCAGTTAACACAAGAACTCAAGCCGGCCGATCATCAACAACGTCGTGTCTTTGCTGATTGGGTCGTTGAAATGCATGAAAATGATCCGGAATTCCATCGAAAAATCATCTTGAGTGATGAGGCCCATTTCCACCTCGGTGGCTTCGTCAACAAACAAAATTGTCGCATCTGGGGCTCTATCCTCAACGTGTGACTGTTTGGTGCGGTTTATGGTCCGGCGGAGTCATTGGACCTTACTTTTTCGAAAATGAGGCTGGAGCAACAGTTACGGTGAATGGATTGCGCTATCGAGAGATGATTAACGTTTTTCTATGGCCGGAATTGGATGGTATTGATCTGGACAACGTTTACTTTCAACAAGACGGCGCTACGTGCCACACAAGCAACGAAACCATTGATCTTTTACGGGAAAAGTTTCCGGACCGTGTTATCTCTCGAAGAGATGATCACAATTGGCCACCGAGATCTTGTGATTTAACACCTTGCGACTTCTTTCTTTGGGGCCACGTGAAAAAGAAGGTCTACGCCAACTGCCCAGCGTCGACTCAAGACCTCAAAGATGGAATTCGTGAGGCTATCGAGGACACAGGACAGCCACTTTGCGATTTGGTTATGGAAAATTTCATGAAAAGGATATTGTCCTGTCAGCGTGGTCGTGGTGATCATTTGCCTGATGTTATTTTCCACTATTAACGGCATACCTTCCTCTTTATAATGAAATAAACATCCGATCATTTATATTAAAAAATGGCACCAAGCAGGCCCGACTCCGATAAGCCACCGCAAGAGTCCAAACAGCCAAGCCAGAGTACAGTGTACGAAGGCGTCTCGAAACGAACAGTTGTAGAATCGTTTATTCCAAATTTTATTAATTAACTTTATTTCGTTTATTAACATTTCATTTATTATATATTATCATTGCATTACATTAAGTTTTATTTCATTATATTTTATTTAAAGATATTCTTCTTTTTGTCTCAATACCAAATCCCACATAAATTTTGGGGGCTCAACCGGGATTGTTTGACAACATAAAGGGATTGCGAGACAAAGAGGACCGCGTATAATTTGCCAGTGCCAGTAGTGTTGTTAAAAGAAGTTCGCTAAAAATAAACAACTAAATTAATAAATCATTTTTATCGCGTAATATTGTTAACAACTTACAATAATTATTTGTGCATCGTGAAGTGATTTCCGAAGTGCTGTGTGTAGTGTTTTTGTCGACGACGGCCAATACGAAGACGACGGTGAACAGGAAGCCAAAGAAGATGGGTTTCGATCACCACACGGCGAGAACGACGACGACGAAGATTGCAGCAGCCACACGAAGAACCAGGAACTGAAGGACATGAATTTCTACGAGACGAAGTAGCACAAACTAAAGTGGAGACATTAATTCAGGGTTAATAGAATCCACAGACAGGAAGACAATATTAGCACGAAAGTTTTAAGAAGTAAAGAAAAACCACAAGCACTGCAACGGAGGAACGTGACTTAAGTGAAAACGACGAGATCCAGACGCATAACGCGCGATACACCTACGCGCTGATAACAACGAAGTAGCAAAGCTGAAAGTGCTGTACACAGCAAAAACTGCCAACAAAGAAACATACACTGCAACAAAAGAAGTAAGAAGTAAAGAAGATAAAAGAAGTTAAGAAGTAAAGACGATAAAGAAGAAAGAAGTAAAGAAGATAAAAGAAGAAAGAAGTAAAGAAGATAAAAGAAGTAAGAAGTAAAGACGATATAAGAAGAAAGAAGTAAAGACGACATAATAAGAAAGAAGCCCAGACGACATACGAAGAAAAGATAACTTTAAGAAGAACAACGTGAAGAAGCCGAAGGAAGCACGAAGATATCCAGCAGCTGACATCCACCAAGATGAACCTGATTGCTGAATTCCAAAGGCCAACAACAAACCAATAAAAGATAAGTAATAATTACTTATTATACTAACATAAACATAACTTTGGCAAACTAACAAGTTGCATGTTAATAAAATAAAAAAGAAGACGTAACTAATTAAAGAAGAGTAAGAAGTAAAAAACGAATCAAAGATGACAACTTTCCAAGATACACCAGTAATCGCACAAAACATCGAAGCATCACCATTCAAAACAATAAAATTATTTTATAAGTTGATGACTGGACAAGAAGGAAACAGAGCATGTAGAAGAATAGTTAGAAGATTCGACGGATTCCATTTTGAGGCAGACACGGATGAATACAACAACAAAATTGAATACATCAACAATACATTCGTGGTAGCAGATTTGCAAGCAATTGCAAATTTACTGATGATCAATCACAATACCAGCAAAGAAGAATTAATCAAAAATATATGCCGAGCATTAATGAATTTAGATTCATTAAAAGTGGACAACGAAGAAGAAGACGATGAAGAAGAAGAAGATGAAGACAAACTCGAAGAGAATGAACCCATAGAAAACAAACTCTGTGACACAACGTCAAGATTATCACTAAGTTCAAATCAAATGGCGGGGAAGCCAGCGATGTCAATGAATTTCCGAGATATCGAAGATTCGATAAGACCCTTCGACGGTACAAGCGCTTATCCAGTTGAGAAGTGGATAAATGATTTCGACGACTTAACCCAATTATTGAATTAACGGAATTACAATGTTTAATATTTGCAAAAAAATCGCTTAAAGGTTTAGCAAAATTATTTATTCAGAGTGAAAACGGAATAAATACGTGGAACAAGTTAAAAACCGCATTGAAACAAGAATTTTCGAAGATATTAAATAGCGTTCAATTACATCAGATGTTATCAACTCGAAAATTAAAAAGAGATGAAACTGTTCAAGAACATTTTTTGAATATGAAAGAGTTAGCAAATCGAGGAAGTATAGAGAAAGAATCTCTAATACAATACGTCATAGATGGCATAAATGATTTTACGAGTAACAAAATGATTTTATATGGCGCAACGACGATAGAAGAATTCAAACAAAAGTTGAAGGTCTACAGCGAAATTAAGAACAAAACTACAACGACATCATTTCGAAGAGAAGTAGGTCATAAAGCCGATAACAGAAACAATGATAAGCACGAGAAGCGAAGAGTAAACCAACAAATTGATCAATGGCTAGAAGAAGGTATATAAGGCAGAGTTCATCGGAATTTCCGAGTCCAATTGTCCTTGTAAAGAAGAGAAGCGGCGAAACAAGAATATGCATTGATTACACGAAGATAAATAAAAATATCGTAAAAGATAGGTACCCTGAAGACGAGATCGACAAATTACGAAATGCCAAAATTTTCACCACGCTTGATTTAAAAAATGGATTTTTCCATGTGCCGGTAGAAGAAAGTAGCATAAAATATACTGCTTTTGTAACGCCAAGTGGGCAGTACGAATTTATGAAAACTCCTTTTGGATTATGTAACTCACCAGCGATTTTCCAACGACATATTAATTTTGTTTTTAAAGATTTTATTAACGACAGAACTGTTATGATATACATGGATGATCTAATTATTCCATCAGTAAACAAAGAAGAAGGAATTAAAAATTGTACTTGATCGAGCTGAAGAATATGGATTACAAATAAAATGGAAAAAAATGTCAATTCCTGAAATCGAAGATAGAATACTTAGGATATATTGTTGAAGACAATACAATAACACCTTCAGATGGGAAGACCCGGGAAGACCGCAGCAGTACTAAAATTCCCAGAACCGACGACATTGAAACAAATCCAAAGTTTTTTAGGATTAACAGGTTATTTTAGAAAGTTTATACCAAGGTATTCCCAAATTGCAAGACCATTAAGGGGTCTCGTGGCCGTGTGCCTGAGTGTCTGGTCGCGAATCTAGGGGACCTGGGTTCGATCCCGACCGACGCCAAAAATTACATCGCATTTTAATGGCACAAAATTGACCCCTGTGGCGCACTCTCCACGCCAGCAATGAGTGCCCGTGAGGTGACGCCTGGTAAGCGCCCGTACGGTACAAATATTCCATCATTACCGACATCTGTGTATGAAGCAGATTGGCACACCCAGCAATGGGTAACATGCCATGATGATATATTTATTTATTTATTTAAGATCATATTTGGGCATTTTTTTGTTTTATGTATTAATAAAGTGTACTGGATTTAAATATAATTGTTTACCTAAATTTATCATTTTAACAATAATCTACGGGCAAATATATAACAACAGATACGTGCTAATTATTTTAGTTATGGTTAGAACAGCAATGGGTAATATGCCGTGATGAAATATTTATTTATTTATTTATTTATTTATTAAGTAATACATTGAAGAAAGACGCAAAGTTCATATTTGGTCCAGATCAAACGAACGCTTTTGAAATCTTAAAGAAGTTAATGGCAGAAAAACCAATTTTTAAAATATTTGACTACGAAGCGGAGACTGAACTCCACGCAGACGCAAGTCAACAAGGATACGGAGCTGTGTTATTGCAGAGAGATAACGATAAGAAATTCCACCCAGTTTATTACATGAGTCGCAAGACAACCGACACCGACCCACAAAAGAGATACAGTAGTTACGAACTAGAGGTTATAGCTATTATAGAAGCATATGAAACATTTACTAGGAATAAAATTTTAAATAGTAACGGATTGCGCAGCATTTACCAAAACTATAGAAAAGCGAGATTTAGCAACACGTGTCGCACGATGGGCACTACTACTTGAAGAGTTTGATTACACAATAGAACACCGATCAGGAACTAGCATGAGACATGTAGATGCATTAAGCCGAAATCCAATTGTCATGGTTATGAAAAAAGAAGTAACTGATAAAATTATCAGAGCGCAGAAGGATGATGAAGATATAAGAACGATAAAGAAAATACTAGAGACTACCCCTTATGATAACTACTATGTAGAAAACGAAATTTTATACAGAGAATTTGAAGGTAGAAATCTACTAGTAATACCCAAGAGAATGCAGCATGAAATTATCAAATCTGCACATGAAAATGGACATTTTGGAAAGAAGAAAACCGAAGAATTAGTTCAGAGAGAATTCTGGATACCGAAACTGAAAATGATGATTGAAACAGCAATAAGGAACTGCATCCCTTGCATTTTGGCTGAAAAGAAAACAGGGAAACAGGAAGGATTCCCCCAGTCGAAAAGGGAGATAGACCACTGATAACATACCACATCGATCATTTAGGCCCGTTAACATCGACGAAGAAAAGTTATAAACATATTTTTGCTGTCACAGATGCTTTTACCAAATTTGTATGGTTGTACGCCACCAAATCGACGACAACCCAAGAAGTCATTCAAAAATTGGAAATCCAAGCAACTATATTTGGAGATCCAGAGAGAATTGTATGCGATAGAGGAACGGCGTTTACGTCCAATGATTTTAAAAAATATTGCGACGAAAGAAGTATTAATCTAATAAATATAACAACAGGAGTACCGAGAGGAAATGATAAAATAGAAAGAGTCAACAGAATAATAATACCTGCGTTAACGAAACTGACAATTGACAACCCTGAAGAATGGTATAAACAAGTAGGAAAAATTCAAGTTTACTTAAACAAGACATATCAACGAAATATTGACAAAACACCGTTTGAATTAATGATAGGAACCAAAATGAAGACTAAAGAAGATATCAAATTACAACAAACCATAGATGAAGAAACAATTCGACAGTATGATGAAGACCAACTAGAACTACGAAAAGAGGCGAAGAAACAGATAACCAAAGTCCAGCAAGAAAATGTGAAAAGTTATAATAAGAAGAGAAAGTTACCATCCAAATACTTAACTGAAGACTTAGTTGCTATAAAACGTACGCAGTATGCCCCAAATTCTAAGATTTTAACCAAGTTTTTAGGTCCATACAAGGTAGAAAGGGTATACCGCCACGACCGCTACGGAGTAGTGAAGCTGAGTGCCGCAACCGAAGGTCCCAATCGAACATCCGCATCAGCTGACCATATGAAGCCCTGATGTCCTGGTGTCGAGTCCGATTGCGAAAGTTCATCCGAGGCAGATGAAACGCAGGACGGCCGAGCTGTGGGAGTGCAGACTGCTGACCAAGCAGGCCCGACTCCGATAAGCCACCGCAAGAGTCCAAACAGCCAAGCCAGAGTACAGTGTACGAAGGCGTCTCGAAACGAACAGTTGTAGAATCGTTTATTCCAAATTTTATTAATTAACTTTATTTCGTTTATTAACATTTCATTTATTATATATTATCATTGTATTACATTAAGTTTTATTTCAATATATTTTATTTAAACGGAACTAGGGAACGCGATTTTTCTCGGAAGTTATAAGAGATACAAAAAAATCTGTCAAATAAAATTTTTAGTGTTATAGTGTTTAGTGTATAAGCTACATAAATCAATGTTAATCAGAAAAAAAATATTTTTAATTTTCGGAGATATACCTATTTTTGACTTTTTTTAAATGGTACGCCCTGTATATTTTTATACTATTTAGTACGAAATATTTTTTGCTTTAAAAAAGTTTCATAAGTTATACCTTCTAAACTTAATAGTATTCGAGATATTGAAGAAAATATTAAAATAGTTTTACTCGAAATTAAAGCTGGCTATGGAAACAAAATTTGACATTTGTATTAGTTTATTGTTATAACCATGTGAAAAAGTTTATTGAAAAGGCTCAATTTTTGTATACAAGAAAACGGTGAAAATTTTGAACAATTTTTATAGTGTTACCAGTATGACAATAATTTGATGTACATTTGTAAATTAAAATGTTTCGTAACTCAATAATTTTGTTTTCATAGCCAGCTTTAATTTCGAGTAAAACTATTTTAATATTTTCTTCAATATCTCGAATTCTATTAAGTTTAAAAGGTATAACTTAAAAAACTTTTTTAAAGCAAAAATTATTTCCTACTAAATAGTATAAAAATATATAGGGTGTACCATTTAAAAAAAGTCAAAAATACGCATATCTCCGAAAATATAATAATTTTTTTTCTGATTTACATTAATTTAATTAGCTTGCTAGAAACACTTAAAAAAATTATTTCAAAGATTTTTTTGTATCTCTAATAACTTCCGAGAAAAATCGCGTTCTCTAGTTCCGTTTACACCCTGTATATATATATATATATATATATATATATATATATATATATATATATATATATATATATATATAAATTATGAATCTTGAAAACGCTGTAGTTTCAATACTCGACACCATAAACAACGTCATTTCATTTTCTTAGTATATGAGATAAGAAATGCATAAATAGTAGTAAGACAGAATGTACACGGGCTTTTGTATCAACTCTTCAAACTGTAATTACATTTACGAAAAACTTGTCACAATAAAACTTGAAGTTAGAAATTAAAATTTAGTTTTTTTTATAAAACTTCGAAAACAAAAACAAAATTGGCGCAGTCGGTAGGATAGCCGACAAGAATCCAGTGAGAGAAAAATCCTCGTATGTCTGTGAAATACTTGTCGAAAATTTTCAAATTTTCACAAGAGCTATCCGAACATCATCTACGTTCCTCAAACGACCTAAACAGTGGTCGCACCAGGGTCTAACCACGACCCATCTTTACACAACGGGACCACCAGCTACCTCTCCGTGAAGGCACCCCTTCCATCAACACCACTAGCTCAACCGACCCGAAGAGTTACGTGACAGAGATACAACCCCCGCCCACTTGAAGCGCATCAAGACAACCATTACTATGCAAGCAGCAACCTACTTCATGATATTCCTGTTGTAAGTTAAATTTCATAGTAAATAATACATTTTTGCCGGTCTTAACAATCGGTCTGTGAATAAATATTGTTATACACAATTACATAAGGGTTTTGTGGAACGGCTAACGCTGTTAGCAAACAAAACGAGCCCCGACACAAGGCAAACATACAATAACACATTTTAATCTTATAAATGTTTATATATGTCTTCGGACGAAGATATCGAAAGTTTAACTAGGAAATTTCAAACAATTCCGATTGCACTTAGACCGAGTAAATTAGGAAATAGTAGTAAAATTAAACAATCTGTTACTAAACAAGTAAATACACCTTTAACATACCCAGTACAGGAACTTACTAAATCTAAATCAGTCATAAACATGGCAACCACAACAATTACAGAAATCAGAAACTATATTGACGGAGTTCCTTAGTATAATGGAGAAATCAGATCTCTCCCTAGATTCATAAAAGAAGTTGATAACTTTTATGAAGTAATGGAGACCCTAAGTTTAACCCCTATTCAAAAAACATATTGTTTTTCAATGTTGCAAAAAAAAATTATTGGTAAAGCACAAGACATACTAGATACACAAGAATTTACATCATGGGCCGATATAAAAAAGTATTTGCAAAATAACTTTGAAGACAAAAGTACTTACAATACACTCTTATTAACAGCGATAAAAATTACACAAATAGATAACAATATAAATGACACTCTAAACAAATAAAAATTTATATCAAAGAATGACTTCAAAAATACAATTATTATCATATGAAGCATCCGGAAAACAATGTTTAATAACCGAAACACAGAAAACAGTAGTTTCTCATTTTATTTCATTACTACCAATAAATTTTAGAGCCTAATTTATAAGCAAAAATCCACAAACACTAGATGCCTGCGAACAACTCTTAATAAACGAGTTCAATTCCATACAACTACATAGGTCACCCATGCATAGAACACCACAACAAAATACACAAAGACAGTCCAATCCTCCACCACAAAAATTTCCCGGACAAGAATTTCCCTCACGCCCATTCAATCCTCAACATGCACGCGCTGCAGGACGACAAGCATTTGCTAGACAAAATATAAAAAATCTGTTGTGGTCAGCACAATACCTCTCGCCACTTCCGTTTTTGGTTACATAAATATAGGGCGCGAGCAGTCATGTGACATTGTTGGCCTTGACAAGCAGATATGGGGGTTCTGTCAAAATGACAATTAGTAATTTTGTACATAAATGTGAAATGTTAGATTTTTTCATCAAAAATTCAAGATTTTCTAAATACTTGACTTAGACAAGCAGATAAGGACGCCCTTGTCAAAATGACAGTTAGAAATTATTTATATAAATGTCAAATGTCATAATTTTTCACGTGGTAAATTTGTCACCAGGAATATGGAATTTACTTGTCGAGGAAAAAAAACCACATGGAATTGGAATATCATGAAATTTTGGATGGATTATTGACATTTGACATGTATGTACATAATTACCAGCTGTCATTCTAACACGGGCTCCCATATTTGCTTGTCCAGTCCAACAAAGTCACATGACTGCTCACGCCCTATAAATTTCTCATGTCTTTTCTTTATGTTTAGTTTTCTCCTATACTTCTAAATGTTCGAATTTCTTCCAATTTCTTGACGGGATATCAGATGGGTATATGTATATAGCTATAATTTTAAATATTTAATTGTTATTATTGTTATACAACAAGAAATAGTAAACTTACCAATATCTCAGAAAAATTCTTCAATAATGTCAGTTAAACTTCTTCATTTAACGTAAAAGCGTAATTTGACGTTTTACTGTTATGTTGCCAAAAAAGAATATGTAAGATTTATTTTCGGCTAAAATCTATATAAAACCATATTGGTACCGTGGCAAATTCTGAATCGGTTCTTATTCACTGCCATGTGTTTAGTTGAAAGAGACAATTTTAGAATTGAGCTGCCAATACCGCCCAAACAGGTTTATGAACTACTGTTGGTTTTTGACAATGACATCTTTCTGTCATTAAACAAACATCTGATGGTTACAGATTATTTTATATTATTATATACTATATCTCCAAACCTATAGGAGATATAATAAAATTTTAAAATGTATCGAATATAGAATTTTATGTTCTTTAATGCTAATAATAAAAAAAAATCAAAAAAATAATATTTAGAATTATTTTTTGTGACGATACGTACCTGGTCACAGTGTCCATCTCCAGTTATTTGTAAATTCATTATAATTCGCTGATGAAGTTCATAAATCCCGATCACATGTGTTTGTGTTCAGAACATGTTGCCGCTCACAAACCGGATTAAACTTATAAATATATGATGTTGAGCGTTGTTTTGATATTTGTGGCTATTTACATGGGCCTCTAGAGAGCCACACGCAATGTAAATCGTATCTAGGTCACGCACTCTTGTAAATATAACCCTAAAAATGTTGTACAAATAAAGCACATGTTTACCTGAACAATGATTGATGATATCGCTATGTAAATCATACCTTGTATATTGTATTGTTGTATTATTTGTGTATTTACTTTGTGCAGGTTTTATTTTACATGTTCTACCGTAAATTGTAGCGGCTGTCACTGCTTGACAGGCCGCAAGGTTGGCAGCGCAACGCTCTGTCAGACGTCTACCGTTACAACAATAATATTGTAGTTGTCATTATATATTTTATAATGTTTATTGTTGAATTTTGATTGTTGTGAGTTACAAACTGGTACAATCGGGTTGTTTAATGACTTCTAGTTATTTTTATATATTTTATTTTTGTTGTACAAACGCCAGCAGCGCCTTTTTATACAAACTAAGTTTAAAACTTTCCCCTCCAAGTATTTTGCGAGATTCTGCCGGATTACCAGATTTTGAGTATAAAAGACGCAGAATCACTTGGAGACATCAGTTCAAGAGTTCGCCTTGATGGTCTCCTTGAGATCATCGGTTGAGCTGCGAGCGCAAGAGTCCGAGAAGTCTTCCGTGGAACTGCCACCGTCTTTGGTGAGTGTAGGATCACCATCCGTGTCTCTTGTGGGTGATAGAGACTCCGCCGTCAAATTTGTGCTATCACAGAAAATTGCTGCTGGCGCAAGTTGTAAATTTAACTTACCGTCTGTTTGTTTTTTTAAACATATTTCATTTATACTTACTGTTGTCAAAGACTGTGCCATTGCCGTATCGCGGGAGCACAGTCACCGTTCATTTGGGGTTGTACCGTAACAGTTTGTGGCTCGACAGTTTTGTCGTGCACTGTATATTATTTTTTTCTACTTACTTGTATTTTTTTGGGTTAGATTAGAATAAAGATTATTTTATTACGGGTAAAAAGCGTGCTTCTTCAGCTAAACCTTAGCCTCCCTCCACGAGCTATCCCGGCCCCACAATCTTCCTTTTCAGCCACCACCGCCGACGGCGCCCGAGCAAACCTACCGACGGCTGCAAGGACGATACAACGATGGCCCAGCCACCGCTCCAGGTGCCACCGTTACATTTTTTAAGATACTACTACTTCCGGTCTTCCAATTGGTACCAAAACCTATTCAACTTTTCCCATTAATGTTAGATTGAAGAAACCGTAGTCAAACAGGTCTTTAGTCTTATAGAATTTGAGAAATCGTGTCTCCAACAACCTCACACACACACATCCACACACACACACACACACACACACACACACACACACACACACACACACACACACACACACACACACACACACAGACATCATTGTAAAAATGTTAAAATCGGATTCTATAGACCTTAAATCGTGTTTATTCAATAAAATCTGGATATGCGATTTTTAGCACGAATCCAATACCTCTCTTAGCGAGAGGTAAAAACGGCATAGAAACGCGACAACAATTTAAACCAACCCCCATGTCAGGTATAACAAAATCAACACTACCAATGTCCGCGCAAACTATAAAACGCAATTACGCTTTAGAAGCGCAAAATAACGAAGACATTTATGACGACAAAACTAATAACGAAGATGAACTTGATGATCAAGACGAAACGTTTGAAAATCAATCTTTTTTAGAGTACGACCCAGACCAGACAGAAGAAAGTACGTAATGTTATCAAACACAAAAACAATACCGATCATCACTTATCAAAATTTTAAAATTCTTATAGATTCAGGATCAGATATCAATTTAATAACAGAACAAACTGTAAAACAAAATAATATGAAAACTTTTGAAGAATTTTTAACTTTTAGAACCGCAACAAGTAAAGTAAAATGTAATAAGTATGTTGAAATTAAAATATTTAACAAAAAATATAAATTTTTTATTCTAAATTTTCACACGGAATGTAATTTATTATTCGAAACAGAAATACTTCGTGATACAAATACTGTTATAAATTTCTCAGCAGATATCATTCAAATGAGACAGATGAAATTTAATATCCGTAACTTATGGGTCGATTCTGCTCATATCTGTAAGGTCTGTTAAGCCTCGTACACACCTGCGAACCGTTCGCCGAATCGTTCGACGAACCGTTCGGCGAACCACGTCCAGACCGGCGCAACAAAACGGCGATCCGAGCAAAGCACTGCAAGACGTGCAACGTTTGCTTGCAACGTTTGCGCGATCCATCCGTTGTCGGTATTTCAACGAACGATCAAAGGATGTTGCGCGAACACGTTGCAGCTAGTCTGGACGCGACGGCGAACGGATACTTGCAACAAAATATTTTATTACACTTTATTCTTTGGTTCGAAGTAGATGTTTGCTTGGAATGGTCTAAAGACAATACTTCAAAATTTATCGAACTGTACTGAAATCATGATATTATTTGGAATCCACAAAACATACATAATGTAACTGCAACAATAATGGAAAAGAGACGAACATTCCCCCACCATCATCTGCTAGAGCTCGTCGAACCGTTCGCCGAACGGTTCGGCGACCGGTTCGGCGTATAGTTCGGCGAACTGTTCGTCGAACGGTTCGCAGGTCTGTACGAGGCTTAACGCTTCTCGTTACGCCTGTATGACGCTACGATCAAAACTGCGATTCTGATCACTTCTGTAGCTAACAGTTTTTCTGTAAACTCTTACAGATTCGTAAATATTTACAGGGACAGATGAACTAGCCATAAGCTTACATACTTTGACCTTATTATAATAAATCAACAACAAAATTTATTATTTATTGGAATATTATTAGAAGAAGATGATAACAAGCAAGCAATTATTCAAATTAGTAAAAATTATGTAATTATTTTGTAATAATGTACATTTAAGGAATTATGTGAGGTTAGTTCGTCGAAATTTAAGGGATACGACAAATCTTTTTGAAGAGCCAGAAAATAATTTAAAAAAATCTGATGTGGCCAGCACATAACCTCTCGCCGTATATTTTACCTGGCTGTATGCATAAAGCAAAGATTATTTTTATAAATACAAATAATATATTCATATAAATCTATGACGTATAAACTTCTTTATTATTCAATAATAGCATGTCTCAACATGAAGATATTTTACCATAAATTATGTTACAATAAATTACAAAGTAGAGTTTACCATATATAAATATTAGGCTGGTAACTGCAATTTTCAATTCGAACAACGTTGTTTACTTTCTCTTCATATTCTTCTAGTAAAAACATTAATTTTGGGCGGTCTAAAATGTATATATGGATTGTGCATCTATTCTTACATATCTTCTTTTACATTTTATTTTTTCATACATGTTATATCTAAATAACACTAATTCCCTTTAATAAAGTGACGGATAGATTGCACTCCGATTATTCTTATATCGATGTGTAATTTTGTCAATATTTACAACTTACTTGAGAAGAATTTGATAGCTTTTTCGCAATTCAAAGTTACTCTAGTCTATAGTACTGGTGTACATTGTCCCATAATGTTTGAAACAAATTTAAGTCCTTCAACCTAGACTTGTCATCTCCATAATAGTCACAGATCAAGAACTAAGGGATTCTCCAAGTACATTTTTCTTTCATTACTCATTATTTCTGACACTGACATTTATCTGTCAGTTACAAATAATTTAAATTATCAACTATTTTTCATGGCATTCTTTCGGCTGTCAAATTTATTACAACAGATTATTTTATATATTATACTTCTTTTATCTCTAAATCTATGGAATATATAATAAAAAATTTAAATGTATCAGATAGAGAATTTAATTTTCTTTAATATTACCACGAAAAATTTTCAAAAAATAATATTTAGAAGATTTTTTTTCAAGAATCTTCTACTTCCGGTTGTCCAATTATTACCAAAACCTTTTCAGATCTTCCCATGAATGTCCGATTGGGAAATACGTTGTTAAACAAATTTTAAGTCTTATAGTTTTTGAGTAACCGTCCTTCCAACATCCCACACACACACATCCACACACACACACATCCACACACACGCACACACACACACACACGCACACACACACACACACACACACACACACACACACACACACAGACATCATCGTAAAAATGTTAAAATCGGATTGTAGGGACCTTAAAACGTGCTTATTCAATAAAATCTGGATATGCGATTTTTAGCATGAATGCAATACCTCTCTTAGCGAGAGGTAAAAATATGTTTAAACTAGATAAAATAAAACTGTAATCAATTTAATCGCAATTTTGCAACCACATTTACCTCAGTTGCGAAGCGACGCAATTGCAATACATTTGAAGGTATCTAATTATTAATTGTTTTTATTAGGGTGTCATTTTTCGAGACGGCAAATTAGGTATTTTTGACGACAAATTATGTATTGACAACGGCAATTTTTGTATTTGAGCAACAAAATATGTAGTTTCACAGCAAAAAGTGTAAATGTGCAGCAATATATGTATTCTAGCGACAAAAAGTGTAAAAGAGCAGCTAATTCATTTGTTACTATCTACCAAACCTAACATACGCTGAGATTGTTAAAAGTAACTTATAAAACTCAGATAGAGTCCCTAATTTATTGGTTAAAGTACATATTCTGAGGCGCATGAATTGCCGTTCCGAACCGCCGAACCCCTAATTTGCCGTCACGATATATATTCCCCTTTTTACCTCTCGCTAAGAGAGGTATTGCATTCATGCTAAAAATCGCATATCCAGATTTTATTGAATAAGCACGTTTTAAGATCCCTACAATCCGATTTTAACATTTTTACGATGATGTCTGTGTGTGTGTGTGTGTGTGTGGATGTATGTGTGTGTGTGTGTGTATGTATGTAGGATGTTGGAAGGACGATTACTCAAAAACTATAAGACTTTAAATTTGTTTAACTTCGTATTTCCCAATCGGACATTCATGGGAAGATCTGAAAAGGTTTTGGTAACAATTGGACAACCGGAAGTAGAAGATTTTTGAAAAAAAATCTTCTAAATAATATTTTTTGAAAATTTTTCTTGGTAATATTAAAGAAAATTAAATTCTCTATCTGATACATTTAAATATTTTATTATACATTCTATAGATTTAGAGATAAAAGAAATATAATATATAAAATAATCTGTTATAATAAATTTTATAGCCATGGAAAATTTAAATTGTAACTGACAGATAAATGTCAGTGTCAGAAATCCGAAGACATTCCTGAAGACTTTTTCTGGGAAGTACATACATTACCTATATTATTTCTTAATGTATTAATAGTGTAACGTTTTTATTTATATGGGTGAAGTGTAAAACATAGACAAATAATATTAACAAAAAGAATACGTTTATTAAACGAATAATTAAATAAGGATTAAATATTAAGAGATAATAAAACACTAACACTATGATTAAATAATTATAAACACTAAGAATATTATTAAATGCTTAGACACTACGATTATTTATTTAACTAACATTTATATCACAACACTTATTTATATAACTACATTTATTTATGTTAACAACTGTTAAACTGTTTATTTATATCACTGAGTTCATATCTGGTTACTGGTATGTATGAGACTGAGCGTCCGCCTTCTCCCGGCCAATATTTATATAGCGCGTAACAATCTAGAAGCCACTCGAAGCCTTCCACGCGATAATGACCGGCACACAAAGCAACGAGGTCACGGCGCAATTAAGAGTCCAGCCGCTGCGGCACCAGGGATCGCGTGATCGCTCTTGTTCAGTGGCGGCGTTGTATATTCTTCTCTCGGGGGCGTACGTCACACTGCCCCCTCCTTAAGACTGTTTCGTCCCGGAACAGTTCTTGATGACGAAATTTACATGCATTGCCCTTGGTACACTTTGAAGTCTTGAGGAAGTGACAGTCGATGGTCCGCTGGAGTTCTCCTTTCTGTCTGTTAGGGTTAAAGCTGCAGACGAGAATTTCGATACCGGTATAGCGGAAGAGGATCTCTAACATGTTCCTAATAACTCTCCAATCCAAGCCATCTAGTCCACAGCCTAACTTCGGTACTGCCAACTTCAAAATGTCATTTTCTAGCAGATGATCCTTCAAGTCACACAGCGAGCTCCATAGGTTGCGATATGACGGCTTTTGGTACGAGCGTGGTTTTGTGACCAGGTAGTAGATATACCGCTGCTGTTCTGTATTGTTATCCCTCAGTCGTAGCGTCTTCCCGACGGATGGACCTTGGTTGGCTAGTTCTTGTAGTCGTCCAAATTTTGTCTTAAAGACTGACGCTATGCCGCGTGACATCTTTAAGTCTTCCGATACGCAGTGGCCGAGGGAATAATCTGAGGACACGGTGAACAGATCTCTATATTCTTCTGTCGTCACGCCATACCGCGCCTTGTGACCAAAGGAATACTGTTCCATGAAGTCTTCAAAAGTCGGTTCCTGAGCTATGATCCGACGAACCGTTGCTCCATGCTGGTCTTCATTGTTGTCACCGGCGAACGGGGCTAGCCGATTAAAGTGTACTACTCTCGGCTTCCCGGTAGGTGTTTTTCTAATTCTGTATATCACGTCGTTTATTCTCTTAACGACCTCATAAGGACCTTCCCAATTTCTTTGTAGCTTTGGTGATAAACCTCGGCGCCTTTGAGGATTGTAAAGCCACACTAAATCCCCTGGTTGGTATCCACCTTTTTCTGCCTTGATGTCATACTGGTCCTTCATTCGGTCGCTGGCAGCTTGAGTGTTTATGCGGACTTGTTCATGAATGTCGTTCATTCTTCTCCGTAAGTCCGTTACGTAATCTTCCCCGGCCAGATCTTCCCCAGGTTTACTGCCGAACACCAAGTCACATGGCAGGCGCAACTCACGCCCAAATAAGATGTTCGCAGGACTTTGCCCTGTGGTTTCATGCACGGATGAACGATAAGCCATTAAGAACAGATGAAGATGTCGGTCCCAGTCTCTTTGGTGGTTGGAGATTACCTTCGACAAATATCGGTTGATCGTTCTGTTCATGCGTTCAACCATGCCATCGGACTGCGGATGTAATGCAGTTGTCCTCGTTTTATTAATCCCTAATATCTTACAGATATTTTGGAAAACGGCAGACTCAAAATTTCTCCCCTGGTCGGAGTGAAGTTCACGTGGAACTCCGAATCGGCATATACACTCCTTGACTAAGGTTTCGGCGACCGTGATAGCTTCCTGGTTGGGTAATGGATAGGCCTCAACCCATTTGGTGAAGTAGTCCATGACAACCACGATGTATTTATTTCTGTCTTCGCTTTCCGGAAATGGTCCGGCCACGTCAATCGCAATGCGTTCAAATGGACTGCCAACGTTGTATTGACGCATTGGAGCTTTCCGTCGTCTATGAGGGCCGTTGCTTCCAGCGCAAACCACACATTTCTTGCACCAGTCTTTAACGTCTTCCTTGCAGTTAACCCAGTAAAATCGCTGGCGCAATCTTTCTAACGTTTTGTTGACTCCAAAATGGCCACCTCCAGATCCGTCATGGATCTCCTTCAGCACGTCTGGAATTCTATTCTTAGGAATAACCAACTGAGTTCTCTTCTCAGTTCCATCGGTATTTTCCACCAAACGCTTTAACAGGCCATCTTCAATCATCATCGAGTCCCATTGCGCCCAGTATGATTTTACACTCTGTGAGTGTGGTGCAACTTCTTCCCATCTTGGTTTTCTCTCTTCTGCTTTCCACTCCAGCAGTATTTTCAACGTCGGGTCATTCTCTTGGTCTTCGCGTAGTCCATCGGGCTGCCAATTATCGTCGACTACTGTTGTCCTGGCGACAGTAAAATGTTTCTCTTCCAGTCGACTACAATGCTTGCACTCATCTTGGCATGGCCTTCTGGATAATGCGTCGGCATTACGATGGCTGGTACCCGCCCTATGATCGATTTTGAAATCGTATTCCTGTAGTCTTTCAATCCATCTAGCCACCTGACCTTCAGGATTCTTGAATTGTAGCAGCCATTTTAATGCAGCATGATCAGTCCTAATCAAAAATCGTCTTCCGTACAAATATTTGTAGAAATGTTCCACGGATTTCACGACTGCCAAGAGTTCTTTTCTAGTCACACAGTAATTCCTTTCTGGTTTTGACAAGGTCTTACTAAAGTAGGCAATAACTTTCTCATGCCCATCTTGTATCTGGGAAAGAACGCCACCAATTCCGACGTTGCTGGCATCTGTGTCTAGAATGAATTCTCCTTCAGGTAAAGGATAACTCAAGACGGGTGCGCTTGTCAAAGCATGTTTTAGTTCTTTAAATGCAACTTTACAGTCCATTTCCCAGATAAATCTTCTTCCTTCTTCAGTAAGCCTTGTCAGTGGCTTGGCTATGTTGGCAAATCCAGGTACATATCGCCGATAATAGGTACACAAACCAAGGAAACTTCTGAGTTCGTGTTTGTCCCTAGGTGCTGGCCAGTCTCTCACAGCCTTTATCTTCTCCTGGTCGACTGCAATACCCTTACCGGAAACCACGTGTCCCAGGTAATGAACTTCTCTTCGAAACAGGTGACACTTCTTCGGGCTAAGTTTCAGGTTAGCCTTCCTCAATCTCTGGAAAACCTCTTCCAAATTCTTCATGTGGTCCTCGAATGTCTTACCAACCACAATAATATCGTCGAGGTACACTAAACAGGTTTTCCAAGATAGCCCAGCCAATACTGTTTCCATGAGTCGTTCAAACGTTGCAGGAGCATTGCAGAGCCCAAACGGCATTACGGTGAATTGCCAAAGTCCTGTACCAATGGTGAAGGCTGTCTTCTCTTTGTCTTTTGGATCCAAATCCACTTGCCAGTATCCGCTCTTTAGGTCCAAAGTGGAGAAAATCCTTGAGCCAGCTAAGGTGTCTAATGTGTCGTCTATTCGAGGTAGCGGGTAGCTATCCTTCTTCGTCACGTTGTTAAGTTGACGATAGTCGACGCAAAATCGTGTAGAGCCATCCTTCTTCTTCACTAACACCACTGGTGAAGCCCATGGACTGCTTGAAGGTTCAATCACACCTTCCATTTTCATGTCCTCGATTATTCTTTCCGCTTCCTCACGCTTTGCCAGTGGTAGTCTTCTTGCTGGTTGACGGATGGGTCTTGCGTCTCCGGTGTCTATTTTATGATGAACTACATTAGTTCTTCCGTTGGCTTTCTTGTCATATTGGAACACATCTTGAAACCTCCCAATTAAATCCTTCGCCTTGGTTCTCTGGTCGGCGGTCAATTCTTCGAACGATGTCAATTGATTGATTAACGTGTCCGAAACTTTCTGAGATGTGTTCCCTGTGGCCTTTACAGTTCGAATAATCGAGGATACTGCAGAGCATTCTCCTACAATTGTTCCTCTCTTTAGGACAACAGGATAAAAATTTACGTTCATTATTCGAACCGGTATTACCCGGCTGGCTTTGACGAGTGATTTTCCGACAACAACTCCAGTGCCAGTTTTGGCATCATCATTCTTGGGCTCCAGCATAACGATACTTCCCTCACAGAAACTACCATCTAAATGTGCTTCCAGGATAGTTTCACTTCGTTCTGGGAGGGTAACGTCTTCTGCCATTAGTACGCGCACAGCTTTATCATCTCGTGGATTTAATACGAGTTCTTCTTCATTGACCATCATCACGCCCTTCTTCAGGTCAAGTTTAAAGCCATGCTTTGTCATTGCGTCCATTCCGAGTATTAATTCATCTTCAACTTCAGCTACTAGCGCACGATGTTTAAAGGAGGTGTTTCCAATAGAGATGGTGACATCTACTTCTCCTAATGCGATAGCTTGTTCTCCCGTTGCTGTGCGTAACCGCCACTTGGTTGGTTGAAGATGTGTCTTGCCAGTTTTCCTTATGCAGTCGGGCCTAATTATAGTTTTTGTCGCACCCGTATCCAGTAGCATTTTCATTGGCCTTCCGTTAATAGAGCCATCCACATAGATGCTATTGGCTTTATGATGAAGAGATGCGACATAACTGATGGATTGTGGAGCTACTAGATTACGGGTCGACAGTTGCTCCTTCGCATCAACCCGATTTAGTTTTCCGACTCCTTTTCTTCCTTTGCAGATTCCGTCTTCTTTTGTATTTTTCTGCAAAGTCTCTGCGGATGGCCCAGTTCACCGCAGTTCCAACAGCGGAGTTTCTTTCTGCCAGCAAACATTTCATTTTCAATTCGCCGTAACCTCTCATCTAAATCTTCTGTTGTTTCATTACTCTCAGCATCAATATTTCGCACTCGCAATTGGTTACGTGAAGCTTGTTTGGCAGCTTCATGCTCCAATGCATATGAGAGCGCATCAATTAAAGTTTTAGGACGGGCCAATCGCAGTGCTTGTTGAGTTTCGCTGTCTCGAACTCCGTAGATAAATGATTGAGTGGCCAAGCACTCCAAAACGCTGTCAGGAGCCGTAGGATGTGCGAGATGAACCAAACGAGCTACGTCAACTTCAAATTCTTGAAGGCTTTCCTTTGAACTCTGATACCGGTTCCTCAGTTGCGTCTGGTACACCTGCTCCAGATGCGCATTTCCATACCGCATATCCAATCGCTTGACTAGCTGGTCGTAGTCTTCTTGTTCGTCTTCTTTCAGCGTTTGCAGGATGTCGATAGCTTCTCCGCGCAACGAGACAGTCAACGCAGTAGCCTTCTCCTCGGATGTCCAATTATTCGCTTTTGCGGCCGCTTCAAATTGTTTTAAATAATTTGGCCACGAAGACTTCCCATCAAATTCCGGTGTCTTTATGTGCAATTTTGAAGTAGTTTCAGATTTTACTACTTTTCTTCCTTCTATTAGACTTGGCTCAGCCACACCAGAATTCGAGATTGACGACGATGTAATTTTAGTGAATTTTTGTTGTATTTCTTCAATCTTCTTGTCATACTCATCTTTTAAGGTCTTGAGGCCTTCTTCAGTATTTTCCATTAATTTTTGTTCTAAATTTCTGGAATTTTCTTCTAATTTCTCTTGTAATTTTTCTTCTAAACTTCTAGAGTTTTCTTCTAATTTTTCTTCTAAACTTCTAGAATTATCCTCTAATTTTTGTTCTAATGCTCTAGAATTTGCTTCTAATTTTTGTTCCAATGTTCCTGTCAATTCCTCTTTTAATGTTCTAGAAATTTCTTCAGCTTTTCTAGAACTTTCTATTACTTTTTCTTCTAATGTTCTAGAATTTTCTTCGGCTTTTCTAGAACTTTCTACCAATTTTTGTTCTAAGATTCTAGAACTTTCTTCAGATTTTCTAGAACTTTCTACTATAAGTTTCTCAATGTCGGATAGAGATAGGTTACATGAAATTTCGAATAAGTAATCTTCAGCATTTTCGCCAGCATCGATTAAAGCTTGCCGCAGACGAGATTGTAGAACGCCTTTCAGTCCCGTCGTATCTAATTCTCTTTCTTCCAGTTCTCTCTTGAGATCACTTACTTTTAATTCACCTAATTTTACTTGTTTAGTCGTCATTTTATTTATTTTATTTACACTTCACAGTTATGAACAACCCCACACCTGACACCAATTGTAACGTTTTTATTTATATGGGTGAAGTGTAAAACATAGACAAATAATATTAACAAAAAGAATACGTTTATTAAACGAATAATTAAATAAGGATTAAATATTAAGAGATAATAAAACACTAACACTATGATTAAATAATTATAAACACTAAGAATATTATTAAATGCTTAGACACTACGATTATTTATTTAACTAACATTTATATCACAACACTTATTTATATAACTACATTTATTTATGTTAACAACTGTTAAACTGTTTATTTATATCACTGAGTTCATATCTGGTTACTGGTATGTATGAGACTGAGCGTCCGCCTTCTCCCGGCCAATATTTATATAGCGCGTAACAATCTAGAAGCCAGTCGAAGCCTTCCACGCGATAATGACCGGCACACAAAGCAACGAGGTCACGGCGCAATTAAGAGTCCAGCCGCTGCGGCACCAGGGATCGCGTGATCGCTCTTGTTCAGTGGCGGCGTTGTATATTCTTCTCTCGGGGGCGTACGTCACAATAGTTAAAAATTAAAAAATAAAAGGTATACTACATATATCCTTCAAAAATACTGTCAATCCTGACAATGAATTGGAAACATTTCGAAATATTAGAAGACAAACTTTCTTCATAAAATGAATTTAAAATTGAACAATCTAAATATAAGGAATAGATATTCGTAAGTAGAATTTTTCGTGTAGCGTGTAGGTATACAAGAAATGTTAAATAAAGGGCGCGAGTAGTCATGTGATTTTGTTGGCCTTGACAAGCAGATATGTGGGCCCATGTCAGAATGATAGCTAGTAATTATGTATATAGATGTCAAGTATTAAAATTTCTCATTCTAAATTTAGTGATTTTCCAATTCCATGTGGTTTATTTTCCTCGACAAGTAAATTCCACACTCCTGGTGACAAATTAACTACGTGTATTTAGAAAATCTTGAAATACTGAATGAAAAATTGACAATTGACATCCATGTACATAATTACTAATTATCATTCTGAAACGGGCCCCCACATCTGCTTGTCAAGGCCAACAATGTAACATAACTGTTCGCGCCCTATACTTATGTAACAAAAAAAGGAAGTGGCGAGAGGTATTGTGCTGGCCACAACAGATTTTTATTATTATAGGGGTGCTAGGTACTCTCAACTTTTTAGGTACAGGATCATTTCAAAATTATGTTGGCTGCAATAATTGGATTACCAAAAGTCAGACTACTATGTCACAACTTTTATACACTCTTCTAAATTATAGTTTCTGGATCAATATTTCAAGTTTGTTATCTTACAATATAGGTTATAATGTTGTATTATACGTAAACGATAATCTTTACTAAAAAAAAATACTTTAATATATATTTATATTGATAATCCTGACGGCATATTCAAATAAAAATAATTGTTTGTTGTAATAGCAGAAAAATAATATTTGAATGACAAAAATGTTTGGAATGAAGTAGCGCAAGAGCCTCTAACTATAGTATCTGTAGCGCAGCTGTTTACAGACATACGAACAGAATTACCTTATTTGTAAATTCGTAAAGGGTAAACTTACAGATCAACTGTAAGTAAGCTACAAATTTATAAATGTACAAATTTATAGAAAGATGAACAGAATCGACCCATTAAGTAAAAAGAGTCAAGAATCTTACGTACAGATACGTGACGAACCCTTACAAAAAAAAAACAAAGAATAAACTATACAGTTTGCTAGAAAAATATGACTCACTTTTCCCAAAAGAAAACGAACCATTGACATTTACAAACAGAATACAACACAAAATTTATACTACTGACGATATCCCTGTGTACACTAAAAATTACCGATTACCACAAATTTACGAACAAGACATCGAAGAGCACGTACAAACCCTAAAGAGTTATACAAAAATCAAGAAGTCCCTACAATTCGCCTATCTGGATCGTGCCAAAGAAAGCGGATGCCTCCGGCAAAAAAAAAACTAGATTAGTAATCGATTTTCGTAAACTCAATCAAAAAAACTAAAGAAGATAAATTCCCCATACCAAACATCGACACTCTCTTTGATAAAATAAATAATCCAAAATTCTTCACATTAGATTTGCACTCGGGATTTCATCAAATACTTATAGATAAAAACGATAGAGAAAAAACAGCTTTAAGCACAACTTCAGGACATTACGAATTCCTACGTATGCCCTTTGGCTTAATTAACGCCCCTGCTACGTTTCAAAGATGTATGAATGAAATACTGCAAGATTTAATTGGCAAAATATGTCTCGTGTACCTAGACGATATAATTATTTTCGGCAATACGGAACAAGAACACAAAAAATCTGATGTGGCCAGCACATAACCTCTCGCCGTATATTTTACCTGGCTGTATGCATAAAGCAAAGAATATTTTTATAAATACAAATAATATATTCATATAAATCTATGACGTATAAACTTCTTTATTATTCAATAATAGCATGTCTCAACATAAAGATATTTACCATAAATTATGTTACAATAAATTACAAAGTAGAGTTTACCATATATAAATATTAGGCTGGTAACAGCAATTTTCAATTCCAACAACTTTGTTTACTTTCTCTTCATATTCTCTAGTAAAAACATTAATTTTGGGCGGTCTAAAATGTATATATCTGGATTGTGCATCTATTCTTATATATCTTCTTTTACATTTTATTTTTTCATACTTGTTATATCTAAATAACCTTAATTCCCTTTAATAAAGTGACGGATAGATTGCACTCCGATTATTCTTATATCGATGTGTAATTTTGTCAATATTTACAACTTACTTGAGAAGAATTTGATAGCTTTTTCGCAATTCAAAGTTACTCTGGTCTGGTATACATTGTCCCATAATGTTTGAAACAAATTTAAGTCCTTCAACCTAGACTTGTCATCTCCATAATAGTCACAGATCAAGAATTAAGGGATTCTCCAAATACATTTTTCTTTCATTACTCATTATTTCTGACACTGACATTTATCTGTCAGTTACAAATAATTTAAATTTGCAACTATTTTTCATGGCATCCTTTCGGTTGTAAAATTAATTACAACATTATTTTATATATTATATTCCTTTTATCTCCAAATCTATAAAATTTGTATAAAAATATTTAAATGTATCAGAAAGAGAATTTATTTTTCTTTAATATTATCAAGAAAAATTTTCAAAAAATAATATTTAGAAGATTTTTTTTCAAGAATCTTCTACTTCCGGTTGTCCAATTGTTACCAAAACCTTTTCAGATCTTCCCATGAATGTCCGATTGGGAAATACGTTGTTAAACAAATTTTAAGTCTTATAGTTTTTGAGTAACCGTCCTTCCAACATCCCACACACACACATCCACACACACACACACACACACACACACACACACACACACACACACACACACACACACACAGACATCATCGTAAAAATGTTAAAATCGGATTGTAGGGACCTTAAAACGTGCTTATTCAATAAAATCTGGATATGCGATTTTTAGCATGAATCCAATACCTCTCTTAGCGAGAGGTAAAAATATTGAAACAGTTTTCGAATACCTAAAAAATGCAAATTTAAAAATACAACTAGACAAATCCGAGTTTTTTAAAACAGAAGTTGAGTATTTAGGCTTCGTAATTTCAAATGAAGGCCTTAAGCCAAATACAAAAAAAATAGAAGTCATACAAAATATTCAAATTCCAAAAACAGTTAAAGAAATAAAATCGCTTCTCGGCAAATTATCTTGGTACCGCAGATTTATCCCAGACTTTCCAAAATTAACTAAACCTTTTACAAACTGTTTACGCAAAGGCTCCGTAATAGATATCCATAATAACGCATATAAAGAATGTTTTATTAAAATAAAAGAATTAATTACAAACCCGCCAATACTTGCATTCCCCGATTTTAATAAAAAAATTATATTGACTACGGATGCATCCGATTACGCAATGGGTGCCGTACTGTCTCAAATTCAAAATTCAGAAGAAAGACCACTTGCTTACGCCTCAAAAACTTTTAACTCACACGAAAAAATTATTCCACGGTCGAGAAAGAACTAAAAGCAATAGTATGGGCTATTCAAAATTTTAAAACATACCTTTACGGACGAAAATTTGTAATACGCATAGACCATAGACCATTAATCTGGCTCTTCAACATGAAAAACGCAAACCAAAAACTTATGCGTTGTAAAATCGAGCTCAGCGAATATAACTTCGAAATTGAATATATAGCCGGAAAAACAAATAAAATTGCTGACTTCTTAAGCAGAATCAGAAACACATTCAAAATTAATTATAAAACAGGCGACGTAACAACAACCCCTATCTTTGCACATTGCATTTCAAAAGATTACAAATGGCAAAGGTCTAGCAAAACAAATTGATAAGCAATTCAACAGTAAAACCTTTTGCATTGATAAATTACTAAACAAAATTATAATTCAAAACGAACACAATAAACAAATCTTTCACCTTTTTTCAAAAGAATCATTCAAGGATGAATGTAATAAAAAATTATTAAAACTTTCATTAATACAATTACGCGACTATCTAATAAAAAACGATATATATATATGAAATTAATATCCCCTATCTATCATGTGGACTAGATAAATTACCAAAAGAAGAATTAATCAAAATTTTAAACTCAATATTTGAAAACACTTGCGTACAAATTAACATCTATTCATTACCCCAAAATTTTGTATTAAGTGACGAATTAGAATCAAGAATCGAGCTAGAAAAAATCATAGAACAAGTCGATGATTCAATAAAAGGTATAATTTAGCATACAAGATGATATCGAAACTATACATTCCGACCAAGAACATCCAGTCAATGGTTTAAAAATCATAGAAAATAGAATAAACGTAGCCGATAACCAAATTATATTCTCTTTCAATAAAACATACGATGTAAAAATTAAACGACTATTTGGTAATAAAAAACACACTTATAAATAACTGCCAAATATGTAAAGAATGTAAATACGACAGAAACCCAATTAAACTCACTGACAACCTTACTGAAACACCTGAACGACCCTTCGAAATTATAAATATTGATTTACTAACTCTTGACGGACAATACTACTTCACAATATACGACCAATTCTCGAAATATGCACAAGCATATCCAGTTAAAACTAAAGAAAGCAAAATTATAGTAAAAACACTGGAAACATTTATTAAAATAAAAATTCCCCCAAAAAAGATAATATGCGATCAAGGCTGTGAATTTAACAATGTATCCTTACGAACATTTTGTCATAATAATCAGATTGAATTACATATAACATCAGCTCAAAATCCAAAATCAAATGCTATAGAAAGATTCCATTCCACACTAATTGAACATTTGCGAATTAAAACAAGAACATGTAAATTAAAACCTTTAGAAGAATTAGTAAATGATTGCATCTTCGCGTACAATAACTCAGTCCAGTCTACCACAAACATGACCTCGAATGAAATACTATACGGAAAAGATTATACAAACCTAAGGCCAAGAGATAACACACAAAACAAATTACAAAACTACACAGGAGAACGACAAAAAGAATTAGAACAAGTAAAAATTAATATTAACAAAGAAAAACAGAAACGATTCAGAAACCCTGTAGAAAAAAAAATCGATAAATTGAAGAATCTCATGGAAGCTTATATAAAACAAAATCCCCGTTTAATAACAAAATTCAAAAAAACCTTTATACATTAAAACAAAGATAAGAAACTATAATGATAAATTTAAAACAATAAATGCTAAAGATAAATTCAACAAAAACCTACAAACTATAAATCCAAACGAGGACAAATTACGAGAATCAATTAATGAAGTCATCGAGAATTCATGGTAATAATAAAAAAAGAAAAAGGTTGGAAAACACTCATACACACAGAAGTGCAAATTAATAAAATATTAATTTACATCCAGCGACTTAAAAATACGGTAGATAACATTATAAAATCACTAGAGTTCTGTTCATTAAATCAATTAGATATCACAATTATAGATCCTAACAACCTTCAAAACATTACACAAAATCCGAATATCCTACAAATTCTTGAGACAATATATGTCACATGTACACTACAAAACAACAAAATTCATATCCTTCTAGCTGTCCCAAACTACACAAAAGACTTACACAAAATGTAACAGTTCACACCTACACCATACTACTACTCTTCATACAAACAAATATTAGAGGAAAGCAATATGTTTATTACGTATAATAACAAATATGTATCTATTCTTAAGTTTATAAATAATAAGTATTGTATTTCAAACTATAACCCTATAAATAATTGTATTAATAATATATTAAACAAACAAGTATATGATGATTGTTTAAGCCAAGAAATTATAACAAAGAACTATATTTCTCAAATACCGTTCACAAATAAAGTAATTATTTTCTCACCAAACTTACAAAATCTAGAATTTAATTGCGGAAACAATTATAAATATAAACAATTACAAGGCATCTTTCTTAACGACCAAGATACGTGTGCTGGCAATTTCAGAAATATGAACCTTTATACCAAGAATACATTTTTGACAATATAAATAATATAGAAATAAACGAAGTACCCGAAATCACTAAATTAAATGAAGTAAAATTAAATATCACACATTTAAATCAAATTGAATCCATCGAAGAAATTAGCAATCACCATATACCAATATTTTATGCTATTTTAGTTATCATAGTTATTATTATTATTCTAATGTTATGTAAAAGCAAAATATATACCCTTATTGTAAAATATAAACAAAAAAAAATTGTGAATCAAAATAATAAAGATTTAGAATTAAACCCTCTGAAATAACGTTGTTTCTTGATGGGGAGGAATTATGAATCTTGAAAACGTTTCAATACTCGACACCATAAACAACGTCATTTCATTTTCTTAGTATATGAGATAAGAAATGCATAAATAGTAGTAAGACAGAATGTACACGGGCTTTTGTATCAACTCTTCAAACTGTAATTACATTTACGAAAAACTTGTCACAATAAAACTTGAAGTTAGAAATTAAAATTTAGTTTTTTTTATAAAACTTCGAAAACAAAAACAAAATTTATATATATATATATATATATATATATATATATATATATATATATATATATATATATATATATATATATATAAAGAATAAAAGTTTTTCACTATTCTCTTTGTAAATCTTTTTTAATTATGTAAGATTAAAAACAAAACGAAATATTTTTCAATATCATCTTCTTCTTAGCGTTGTTCCTCTGATGCAGGATCCGCTGTCTTGATATATGCACGCCATTTCACACGGCATCATCCACAGGCAAATGTAGAAGTCTAATGTGTCTTGCCAACGCAGCTTAAATCTTCCACGTCATCAACTTGAACACTGAAGGCGATTTTAGCGACACTGTTTGGCGCTGCACGCCAAACATGACCGTACCAACGAAGTTGACACACCCGTAACTTCTTCTCAATCAGTATTATTATATGACATTCTGACCCAAATAATTATTTGTTCAGCGACGCTATAATCACGAAGCGAATACCAAATTAGCTCCCCGGCATCATTTCCAGCTAAAAATTAAAAAATATTCAAAAGTTCTTATTTAATTATAAAAATATTTATACTTACATCAAAATTATTTTCACAACAAGAAATTTTGAAAATATTTTTATCTTTACTTGTGACAACCATTACATTCTTCTTTCTTGACTTTGAGACACTACTAGAAATATATTTTCAGTATTATCCGTTTTATTTGAGTACTCTGGCGCAAAATACTTTTTTTACAATTTAAATTCCGTTAGCGGCAAATGTAAGCCACACCCTCATTGGTTAGTGACTTAGTTTCGTCATCAGGCGGAAGGAGAGCGGGAAATTTAAACATATTTTCGTCGACATTTTTCTCATGAATAGAGAGTATTATGAAAAAAATAAAAAAATACGGGTAAAATATTTTTTCTTATTCTTTCGATTAAAGCAAAGAAAAAAAATTCGAGCAACGCCTCATTCTTCGATACTATTTTGATGCTCATTGAAATTTGGCCATACATTTTCAAACTTCACTACTCTTTCCCGTAGTTCCGAATAATATGATGGGAGTTTTGAATGATCACTATTGACATTTTCAAGTTCTTCGATAAACTGAGACAATGTGGTTAATTTTGCTTTTAATGCTCCCCTTTTCCTAATTAAAGTTTGTAGTTGTTGATTATTTGCCATGATTGGTATTTAGGGAGTTTTGATTAAGAAACGGGATACAAATTGGCTCTCACACCTACCTTGTTGCTTATGCGGTTATCTGCTTCAAATTGTAGTTGAATGACGCCTTGGTGTTATGTACTGCTACACTGCTACGTTGCACTGGTAGCCTAGTCAACATTTGATGACGTATCTTGGGTGTACCACACGATTGCAGCCGAACATCTTCGAGATAAGACAAGCGAAATCTTTCCGCGTCGTATCGCATCACTGAATTTATTTTCGACTCATAAAAGCAAGATACATACAAGTATTCTCACACACAGTTCTGTTCACGTCGTCAACAACACGACACTACATCTTGATTACTACTACTCTACACACAATCTGCGCAAGAGCACAAGTCACAAATCAAGTGGCGTGCGAATATTACACAAACTTTACTGAACACTCATTACCGAAACGTGTATATAAGCTGCTAAACTAGCAAGAGTAAGAGAGTCGTTGTAAAGATTAGTAGTCGTCTGTATTGAGGCAAGGGCCTACGCTTACAAGCAGCTATGAAGTATTGTAATGTGACGTGCGCCCCTGGGAGAAGAGTATACAACGCCGCCACTGACAGAACGTTCCAGAGCGATGACGCAATCCCTGGCGCCGCAGCAGCTAGAGGCTAATTACGCTGATAATGAGGCTGAGAGAAATGAAAATACTGAAGATTTGGAGGAGAGATTACGACGAATTGCAAGTAAAGTGTTTGCTGAAAGAAACTCCGCGGTTGGAAAAATGATGAACTGAATCATCCGCAGAGACTTTACAGAAAACCGCAAAAGAAAACGGATGCCATGCAGGACGAAAGACAAAGAAATGTGAAGGAAAGGGAAGCAGTGCCGATGTCTTCAAGAAGACTTAAGACGCCTGGAAGACACATAGAGGGACAGAGACAGGAACTAGAAGGAAAAGGGAGTAACGTCGACACATTGTCCAGAAGGCCATGCCAAGATAGAGGTAAATATGGTAGTCAACTGGAAGAAAAACATTCCACCATTGCCAGAATAACAGTAGTCGACGATAGTTGGCAGCCCGGTGGATTACGCAAGGACCAAGAGAATGACCCGACGTTGAAAATACTACTGGAGTGGAAAGCAGAAGAGAGAAAACCAAGATGGGAAGAAGTTGCACCACACTCACAGAGTGTAAAATCTTACTGGGCGCAATGGGACTCAATGATGATTGAAGATGGCCTGTTAAAGCGTTTGGTGGAAAATACCGATGGAACTGAGAAGAGAACTAAGTTGGTTATTCCTAAGAATAGAATTCCAGACGTGCTGAAAGAGATCCATGACGGATCTGAAGGTGGCCATTTTGGAGACAAACATTAGAAAGATTGCGCTAGCGATTTTACTGGGTTAACTGCAAGGAAGACGTTAAAGACTGGTGCAAGAAATGTGTAGTTTGCGCTGGAAGCAACGGTCCTCATAGACGACGAAAAGCTCCAATGCGTTAATACAACGTTGGCAGTCCATTTGAGCGCATTGCGATTGACGTGGCCGGACCATTTCCAGAAAACGAAGACGGAAATAAATACATCGTGGTTGGATTACTTCACCAAATGGGTTGAAGCCTATCCATTACCCAACCAGGAAGCTACTACGGTCGCCGAAACCTTAGTCAAGGAGTGATGCCGATTCGGAGTTCCACGTGAACTTCACTCCGACCAGGGGAGAAATTTTGAATCTGCCGTTTTCCAAAATATCTGCAAGACATTAGGGATTTATAAAACGAGAACAACTGCATTACATCCGCAGTCCGATGGCATGGTTGAACGCATGAACAGAACGATCAAGCGGTATTTGTCGAAGGTAGTCTCCAACCACCAAAGAGACTGGGACCGACATCTTCATCTGTTCTTAATGGCTTATCGTTCATTCGTGCATGAAACCACAGGGCAAAGTCCTGCGAACATCTTATTTGGGCGTGAGTTGCGCCTGCCATGTGACTTGGTGTTCGGCAGTAAACCTGGGGAAGATCTGGCCGTGGAAGATTACGTAACGGACTTACGGAGAAGAATGGACGATATTCATGAACAAGTCCGCACAAACACTCAAGATGCCAGCGACCGAATGAAGGACGAGTATGACATCAAGGCAGAAAAAGATGGATTCCAACCAGGGGATTTAGTGTGGCTTTACAATCCTCAAAGGCACCGAGGTTTATCAGCTACAAAGAAATTGGGAAGGTCCATATGAGATCGTTAAGAGAATAAATGACGTGATATACAGGATTAGAAAACACCAACAGGGAAGCCGAGTGTAGTACACTTCAATCGGCTAGCCCCATTCGCTGGTGACAACAATGCAGACCATCATGGAGCAACGGTTCGTCGGATCATAGCTCAGGAACCGAGTTTTGAAGACTTCATGGAACAGTATTCCTTCGGTCACAAGGCGCGGTATGGCGTAACGACAGAAGAACATAGAGACCTGTTCACCGTGTCCTCAGATTATTCCCTTAGCCACTGCGTATCGGAAGACTTAAAGATGTCGCGCGAAATAGCGTCAGTCTTTAAGACAAAATTTGGACGACTACAAGAACTGGCCAACCAAGGTCCATCCGTCGGGAAGACGCTACGACTGAGGGATAACAATACAGAACAGCAGCGGTATATCTACTACCTGGTCACAAAAACACGCTCGTACCAGAAGCCGTCATATCGCAATCTATGGAGCTCGCTGTGTGACTTGAAGGATCATCTGCTAGAGAATGACATTTTGAAGCTAGCAGTACCGAAGGTAGGCTGTGGATTAGATGGTTTGGACTGGAGAATTGTTAGGAACATGTTAGAGACCCTCTTCCGGTATACCGGTATTGAAATTATCGTCTGCAGCTATAACCCTAACAGACAGAAAGGAGAACTCCAGCGGACCATCGACTGTCACTTCTTCAAGACTTCCAAGTGTACCAAGGGTAATACATGTAGATTTCGTCATCAAGAACTGTTCCGGGATGAAACAGTCTTAAGGAGGGGGCAGTGTGACGTGCGACCCTGGGAGAAGAGTATACAACGCCGCCACTGACAGAACGTTCCAGAGCGATGACGCAATCCCTGGCGCCGCAGCAGCTAGAGGCTAATTACGCCGTGACCTCATTCTTTTGTATACAGGTCATTGTCGCTTCGAAGGCTTCTAGAATGGTATGAGCTGTATAAATACCGGCCGAAAGAAAGCGGAGGGACAGTCTGGTATAATACAAGCAACGAGCAATGAACTTGGTGATATAAATATACAGTTTACCAGTTGTTAACATAAATAAATATAGTTATATAAATAAGTCTAGGCCCAAGAACATAATTGTCAGATTTGTTTCACGCCTAAAAAAAAGACGCATTAATATCTGCAGCACGCGGACATGGAAGTCTAAATACAACGAAACTTAATTTTACACAAACCAACAACATCTATATTAATGACCATCTTAGTCCAAACAACAAATTATTATTACGCGACACTAAACTTGCTGCAAAAGAAAAAGGCTTTAAATTTGTTTGGGTGCGTAATTGTAGGATTTATGCTAGAAAAAACGACACTTCGCCAGTCATCTTAATCAACAGAAGTATTCACATATCCAAGTTAAAATAAATACTCACACGGACAATATCTTTTATAAAATATTAAACTACACATGGAACTAAAAATTTATTACCAGAATGTTCGCGGTATTAAAACAAAATTAATTAATATTTACAATCAATTATCATCCTGTGATTTTGACATTATCTTTTTCACTGAGACGTGGCTGAATAACTCGGTTCATGATTCCGAAATCTGTGATCTAAATAAATTCTGTGTGTATAGACGTGATCGTAATAATAATAAATCGCAAGGTGGTGGTGTATTAGTTCTAGTATTAAAAAAATACATCTCTAAGTTAGAAGTAAACTGGCTCTCATCGGCTGAAGATATTTGGATAACAATAAGTGCTTCTAAAAGTTATAAAATTTACTTGTGCTGTTTTTATTTTCCGCCCCTCTGTGATATACAAACGTACGAGGATCACTGTCATAAACTTATCGATCTATCATTGCAACACCCTAATGATGATTTCTTAGTAGTGGGTGATTACAACCTCCCTGAAATTGACTGGATTCTCTCAAATAATAAACTACTTCCCTCATTCCGAAAAAGACTAGACACTCATTTAGAAGTTATTAATTCAACAGCACTATGTAACTTAAATCAATATAATGGAATACGTAATCACCTGAACAGAATATTAGACCTACTATTTTGTAATAACATAATTAAAATTAACCCATCTATCGCTCCGCTTAGTAATATTGATTTATATCACCCCCCACTCGAATTTAATCTTTGTCCAAAAGCGTATGATGAACTTTCATCTAATGTCTCAGTTTTTTATGATTTTAATAAGTGCGATTATGATGAGTTAATTTATAAACTTTCCTGTATTAATTGGCCGGAAAGGCTTAATTTTGCTACTGTCGATAATAACGTTGAATGTTTTTATAGTATTTTATATAGTCTAATCGATAAATACGTACCACTTAAAAAACATACTCCTAATAAATACCCTCGTTGGTTTTCCACGGCATTAATAAAAATAATTAAGGAGAAACACAAATTTCACAAAAAATGGAAATTATACGGTAACCAATCAGACTATCTTACATTCTCGTTATTGCGCCAGAGAGTAAAAGAAAAAATAGATTTAGATTACAAAAACGAAGCGAAAATTAAGTCTAATGTTGAATATTTTTGGAGTTATGTAAACACTTTAAAGAAGAACAGTGGTATTCCAAATATCTCAACATACAACAACGTAGAAGCCTCTACCGGTGTAGAAATTTGTAATTTATTTGCCGATCATTTTGAGTTAGTTTATTGCAATAATAACAACTTTACACTTACTGAAACTGATGATAACCTGCCCACCGTAAATATAGGTTCATTATATCTAAGTAAATCTAAGATATTGAGAACACTCGATACTTTAAATATAAATAAAGGATGCGGTCCGGATAGAATACATCCCAGATTCATAAAAACCTGTGCACACTATTTAGTTGACCCACTTTACATCATTTTTAATCAATCTATAAGTTTGGGTGTGTTTCCCACGGTCTGGAAAACATCATACATAACACCAATATTTAAATCTGGTAATAAGAGCGACATCTCCAACTACAGACCGATACCTATTTTATCTATATTCAGCAAAGTGTTCGAGTCTCTAATAATTCAGGAAATAAAATATGATATCAATAATATAATTATTCCACACTAATGCGGCTTTTGCCCAAATAAATCGGCTGTAAATAACTTAATTCCATTTACTCAATTTCTGAATAAGAACATGGATGCCAGAAAGCAAATTGATGTAATCTACACAGATTTCAGTAAGGCGTTCGACAAAGTTCACCACAATTTATTATTGCATAAACTATCTCAGTGTGGCATCCATGGGTCACTTTTAAGATGGATCGAATCATATATAAAAAACAGATCCCAATTTGTAGTCTGTAATGGATTCAAATCTAGATACATTTCTATAACTTCTGGAGTACCACAAGGATCACATTTAGGCCCTATGCTATTTAATTTATATATTAATACAATACTAATTGTTTTCCAAAACAGTAATTTTCTTTTATACGCAGACGATTTAAAGTTTTTTTAGAGTAATCGAAAGTCAAAACGATTGTTGCTTACTACAAGAAGATTTTTCACGTCTTTCTCGTTACTGCTGTGCAAATTATTTAACACTAAATGTAAACAAATGCTCTGTTGTTAGTTTTACTAGAAATAGTAATACAATTATCTATAATTATAAAATTAACAACATTTCCCTCTCAAGAAAAAACAGCATCCGCGATTTAGATATTATTTTCGACCCTAAACTACTTCTAAATGACCATCTAGATAGCATAACAAGCAAAGCGTATAAATTACTTGGTTTTGTAATACGTTCAATTAGATATTTTAATAATATTCAGACAGCAATTATCTTATACACTTCCATCGTTAGGTCACAATTAGAATATGCCACAGTTATATGGAACCCTCAATATTCTAATCATAAATCTAGAATTGAATCCATTCAGAAAAAAATTATTCAAATGCTCTGTTATAAATTTAGTATAACTTATACCAGTTATGAAGAGATCTTACCCAGTTTTAATTTGGTGACTCTCGCACAAAGAAGAACACATGCTGATATGATATTACTCCACAAAATACTGAACAATGTTATTAATACGGAATTATTCATTGAAAATCTCTATTTTTGTGTTCCAAATAAAACAACAAGAAATAACAGCTTATTCTACATTCCTTTAATCAAATCTAACTCTTATAAAAACTCTCCGTTAATAGGAGCTATGACAACTTATAACAATCATTACCAGCATTTGGACTTCTTTAGTTTAACTTTAAGTCAAGTTAAAAGTTTAATTAGGAATTAGATTTTATGAAACACTTATCACTATACTAATTAATTCTCCTTTTTATGTCACTTCATTAGCTTATGTTTGTACCTATTATCTTATCTTAATTGTACAATAATTGTAATTTTATAATTAATGTTTGCTAACTCATTATTAATATGTGGAAGCTCATTATTGGGTAACCATTAGCTTCCCTTAATGTAAATAAATAAATATTTAATCCTTAATTATATTTCCCTTAATAAACGTATTCATTTAGTTAATAATAATATTTTACACTTCACCCATATAAATAAAAACGTTACAGTAAGTTAAATTTTTATATTCAATAGTATTTATATTTTTAATTGTCTAATTATTTGATATGCAATACTTCGCTTTAAATTACCATGTTTAATATATCCAGTTACTACAATTGCTTAGTTTTATAACCAAACCTTTCCTGTTATTCAAAATCCTACCTCTAACTCGCTCAGTTACGGGAAGGTTGGTGGCAGCAAAACAACTGACTCCTTAGTTGTCCTGCTACAATAAGATATGTGTGATCCGGAGCTTTCTTTACACAGGTGTCAATGTCATTTGCAGTCAATGTTTTAGATTTTTTAGGCTTGTAGTCCTTCAGACGTTCGTTTCAATAAACTTTTTAATTTAAACTATTATTTCTTATCCGAAGCATCGAATAATTTGCCAACCAAGTCGAAACTGTCATGCTCTTCGATAGTTCGTCAAAATACGCCAGGAATACGTTCTTCGAAAACGATTTTCTTTTTATTGGTTTGCCAATTCATGAATAGCCGATAAATATCATCATACCTTTTGCGAGACATTTTTGGCAGTAAATTATTGCAATTGTACTGTTCTGCAATTTGAATGTTATGGAAAAATGTATGTATTTCAGGATTTTCAACCTTTCAAGGTTATAACCTTAGGGTGAGTTACACACACATCTATTAATTTTATTTTTACATTTGCCACGACGTTCCTTACTTAAATTCAGTGTGTGTTACCCACCCGGTACAAGCCCTTGTTACAACCACAAGCCGGTACCAGATAGCTTTATGGTTGCCAAGTTAAGCTTTATGGTTGCCAAGTTAATTGTATTCCAACTTGGAAAGGTAACGGGAGTAGGTACCGATCAAGGCCAATCGAGAAAAATTTCCGACCTGACCCGGATTCAAACCTACGATCTCTTGAGTCCAGAGGCTATCACTCAACTACTGTGCTATGCCGCCGTACTTATGGAATAATATTATGTAAGCACGTTGAATTCGCGGTATATTAGAAACTCACCCTTAACCTGGAAATACCCAAACTCTGCAAATTTTATATCGCTGTTAACTCGTCTAAAGACAACAAACGACTGATCATAACTTAATGTTTGCGAATATTATAATACTTGGCTAGCATTGCATAACTGTTACATCACACCCCCAATCACTCGTACAATAAGCTTCATAATTAATAAAAAATTAATAAACATCGTGTTGTATCACACCACTACCATCAATACGTCACCCAAGCATCGTTAGCACTGACGTCATGGACAAGATGAACTTCATCTCTGCAGCGGCTCCAGGGACATCCAAGGACTCGTATTCAGTTCCATCTCGTGCGGGCGTCGCTGAAACTCAAACAAGCATTAGAATGCATTCCCTAAATACTCTCAGTCAATACGTAGATTTACCTGTCAGATTTAGATGATGGCCCATTTGCGTCACAATCATTCTGCCGGTGATCGCATCGATTCCCAGCGCGGGACCCACCTTCGCGCTAACACAACCACGGCACGTCCTACGAAGGTGGTGTTTTTCCGACCTTCGCAGACGGCACTAACTCCAGCACGGGACCCACCTTCGTGCTAGGGGATCACACAGATACCCAGCGGACACTTCAACACGTTGCAGTAATCCGCAACTCTAAACCTGAAATCATAAAACTCCGCACACTAGCACCGCACGCTTGTAAAGACGTGCCTCGACAGACGACCAGTCCGTACTACTGCAAAATAATGTAATATAGGGGTGATGCAACAATACAGCCTTTACCTAATACCCTTTTATTTCAATTTAACGATTAAAACACGACAATCAAAATTCTTAAATAAACAAATGAAACAAATACTTATAAATTGTTCACAATTATTATTATATGAGGAATTATTATTCACGAAAATGACGTTTGCGTCAAGAGCCGTAGCCGAATGAATAATGACCATAATCCCGAATAAAATACTATACTTTTCCTACTCCTGTAAATTTGGAATAAATATTGTAGAAACTACAAATTCACAATTTATTGGAACAAATTTATTAAACAGAACATTAAATTAATGTTTGAATACTATTTATTAAAGGAGCTACCTACTTATTGGCGATTCAGAGATGGCGTATTGTTAAATTCTCACTGAAGTATTTCTAGCGGAGTGCAGTTCTCCTCGTCGCTTCCGGTATCCATTTTAACATAGTTTAGCACTTTCCAAAACGATACAAATCGGTTTGAAAACGTAAACACAAAAAATACAAAATGACGAGTGACAACAGTGACAATGACAACACTGTCAACTGTCAGTAAAATAAACCGGAATAATTGATTTCTGGTTCTATGATTGGCCGAGAAAAGTGAATTATGAAACCAAAATTCACTGTAGTGAATTATGACTACTATAATTAATCGAAAAAAATTAAATAGTGGGGATATATTTTTACAGGAGTAGAAAAATATATTTTTTAATACAATTTTAAGTAAACAAGGAAATTCTTAAAACGAAGTATTTTACAAGATAAAAAAGATAATAGCGTATTTATTATTGTTTTATTTATTCTTTCAAATATTACAACTATAATTTTATTATAAAAATATTAACAATGTTTTGAGTATTTATCATTAATTTAAATTAAGTTTTAAACAATAAAATATTTAATTTTAAGTACGGCCGTATATTAATCTGTACTGGATGTATCCAGAAGCTGAAAAAAAAATATCCAAAATTAATATTTTTAAACTATGTAACAATATATAGAATAATAAAATTAATTCAGCAACTTAAAGCAAGATCTTGTATAATTTTTGGTACAATTTAAATTGTACAGGTTTATTTTTCATAAAATCTGCCAACCAATTGGCGCACTTATGTACATTGTGGTTCATCATAATTATTCAGTTATAAGTTTATAAATATCAAATTAAATTTAGTTTTATTTTTCAACATTTTATTATAGCTGGCGTTCGTTCAGTTGAGACTAACCTTGTAAGCGCAATACGGAGAATCTAAAATTCGTACTTGGTCGGGTCGAAATGTAATAGGGGGGGGGGGGGGTATGTTGACGTTTAGTCCAATAGCAATAGCCATATTCTTTCGCTGGGTTGGATCAGATCCGACTGATCGTATGGATTAGATCAGATCAGGTCACGTGGACGCAGATGAATTTATTCAAAAGAACATAAGTATTTGTCAAAATCAGTCGGCAAAAATGAATTTAAATTTTTTATATTTACCATTGTTTATTCTTGTTTAAATTTCTTTTAGGACCTTAAATATAACCTCTTGTTCTGATTGACTTATAAAATATGACAGATTCTTCCGCCGCTTCCGCCATTTTTGAATCTTAAGTGATATGATCTTTCTAATCCAAGTTTTTGTTGGAGCAGATTGCACTGATCTGGATCACTTGGCCTTGGGGTGGGGATACTGATCCGAGTTCGAAAGAACATGCAATTTACTGATCCATGTAACATGGATCTGATCCAATGCAGCGAAAGAATACGGCTAATAATTGTAACCTATTTATTAATAATTATTATGTGTTATTATTTCAACGAGGAAAACACTTCATCAACATCTAAAATTGAAATAAACGGGAAGGGGATTCATTCAAAATCCAAAGATATTTTAGTCGATATTTTTAGGTTGATTAATTTGCACAGGTCCAGTCTCAACATAACGCGCGCCAGCTACTAGTTTAAATTTGTATTCGTGTGCAAATAGTTATTTATGGTATAAGTATGTTATATTGCAAATAAGTCACGCGAGAAAAATGTTAGCCCACGAGGCCTTTAGGCAGAGTGGGGTACAAGTGACTCATTGAATATACCACATAAGTAGCATACAAAATTTTATCCAACAACTACATTTAAATATTTTTTAAAAATAATTCATTTTAACAATTGTCAAACTATCTAGATTTCAAATAATATTCTAGTTAGCCATGCTTACTTGTTTTATTATGTTAGTTACGCAATTTGTTTAAATAAACAATGTAGAAGAAAGGTTGCAGCTCTAAATTTGAAATGGAAGGCGAGAATTTTATTCCCGAAACAGTCTGAAGGAAGTGGAAGAAGCTGGTCATGATGTTTTACCAAAAAAGTCCAGAAGTTCCTATTTTTGAAGAGTGGATGACAACTAGAAACGTCAAAAGTATAAACGAAATTGTTTTACTAGCTTATTTTTCACACCTTCAGAAGAAACTGACTACTTCTTCCATATGGACGAAATATTCAATGATAAAAACAACCATTCAGCTATATAAAAATATAAACATATATAAATATGGGAAGCTTGTCGCATTTTTGAAAAGTAAATGCAGGATTATAAGCTAAAAAAATCAAAAACGTTTAGCGGAGATGATATTAACAAGTTTTTGAAAGATACACCTGACCAAGATTTTTTTAATGGTGAAAACCGCGTTGGTAATGGGTATCGCAGGAGCTTGCAGGTGTGATGAGCAGACACAGCTGAGTACAGAAAATGTCGAAGACAAGGGTTCTATGTGGCAATACCAGACACCATGACCAAGATTTCCCGTAGTTTTACTATCGTACAGGAAGGTTTCCAATGCATGGGTTGAATGATGTAAAAAATACATGGCGAGGCCAGCAAATACACCACATAAAAGATTTTTCGTATTTTCAAGAATGGAAAATGCACTACACAATATAGAATCAATACATTGTCTAAGGTTCTATTTAAAATTGCTACCTATTTGAGAAAGTGCAGAATAGTATACTGGCCACTGGTTAAGGTCTTCAGCAACACTTCTAGGAGATGCTGGGGCCATTATGACTACCCTGAAACGACATCGGGAATGAGGTTGAAAATCTACACACGTGGTCTAAGGCTATCTTGAACAGTCAATCAATAACAAATTAGACATAGCCGACAGGATCCAAGGTGTATCAGATGGAAGTTGAAAGATCAAACCAAAAAACTTCCAATTAAATGGTTGAGTTGACTTCTTCAAAATGCCAGGTCGAGGGTATGACTGTTTTAACATCAACAAATTGTATTTCTTTTTCAATTAATATAAAATGTTAATGTATATAAAAATTAACTTTCATACATTTTAAATAAAATATTTCAAAAATTGTATCTCTTGCAAATTGGTATTACTTTGCTAATTTAACCAACCTTTTATCTTTTATAATTCTCGAGATAGCAATGTAATAGCACACTTAAATAATTTGACATTCTGTATAGTATAATATAAAAACAAGTTTATAAAAAAACAATATTTTTGACAAAATATCAACTTTTTTTTTAATAATATGGTCGTTTTTATGAATAAGAAAAATACAATAAATTTCACTGAATATACAGGGTGTTAATAAAAAAACTTTACACACTTTAGCAGGTGATAGTAGAGATGAAAACAAGAAAAAAATTCTAATACACTTAGGTCCAATACTCATTGGTTTTTAGAAAATTTATGTATGGAATTTGTACATAATACACAGGATTGACGGAAGGTATTGTGCTGGCCACATCAGATTTAACAACTAAGGACTCTAGGTGTTTACGATCAAGTGCGTGAGTCTCTTCGACGACGGCTGCAACTTTGTTTACAATTGATCGTAAACACCTAGAGTCCTTAGTTGTTAAATCTGATGTGGCCAGCACAATACCTTCCGTCAATCCTGTGTATTATGTACAAATTCCATACATAAATTTTCTAAAAACCAATGAGTATTAGACCTAAGTGTATTAGAATTTTTTTCTTGTTTTCATCTCTACTATCACCTGCTAAAGTGTGTAAAGTTTTTTTATTAACACCCTGTATAAAATAGCCTAAACAAAATTGTTGAAAGCTAAGAAAGTTGTTAATTTAAGGGGGTAAATAATCAAATTTATATTATTAATATACATTAAAATATAACAAGATGACAAGAAAAAAAATCTGTCGTGGCCAGCACAATACCTCTCACCACTTCCTTTTTTTGGTTACATAAGTATAGGGCGCGAATAGTCATGTTATATTGTTGGCCTTGACAAGCAGATGTGGAGAATGATAATAATTAGTAATTATGTACATACATGTCAAATGTCAGAATTTTTCATTAAAAATTTCAAGATCTTCTAAATTCACGTAGTTAATTTGTCACCAGGAGTGTGGAATTTACTTGTCGAGGAAATTAAACCACATGGAATTGGAAAATCACTAAATTTAGAATGACAAATTATGATATTTGACATCTATATACATAATTACTAGCTATCATTCTGACATGGGCCCCCATATCTGCTTGTCAAGGCCAATAAAGTCACATGACTGCTCGCGCCCTAATATATTTAACATTTCTTGTATACCTACACTCTACACCAAAAATTCTACTTACGCATATATCTATTCCTTATATTTAGATTTTTAAATTTATTCATTCTATGAAGAAATTTTGTCCTACTCTTCTAATTTTTCGAGATGTTTCCAATTCATTGTCGGGAGTTACAGTATTTTTGAAGGGTATGTGTAATATAGCTATAATATTAAATATTTAACTATTAATACATTAAGAAATAATATAATGTATGTACTTCCCAAAAAAAGTCATCAGTAATGTCTCCGGATTTCTTACACTGACATTTATCTGTCAGTTACAAACAATTTAAATTTTCAACTATTTTCCATGGCATTCTTTCGGCTGTAAAATTTATTACAACAGATTATTTTATATATTATATTTCTTTTATCTCTAAATCTATAGAATATATAATAAAATATTTAAATGTATCAGATAGAGAATTTAATTTCCTTTAATATTATCAAGAAAAATTTTCAAAAAATAATATTTAGAAGATTTTTTTTTTCAAGAATCTTCTACTTCCGGTTGTCCAATTGTTACCAAAACCTTTTCAGATCTCCCCATGAACGTCCGATTGGGAAATACGTAGTTAAACAAATATAAAGTCTTATAGTTTTTGAGTAATCGTCCTTCCAACATCCCACATACATACACACACACACACACACACACACACATACACACACAACACACACACACACACACAGACATCATCGTAAAAATGTTAAAATCGGATTGTAGGGACCTTAAAACGTGCTTATTCAATCAAATCTGGATATGCGATTTTTAGCATAAATCCAATACCTCTCTTAGCGAGAGGTAAAAAACAGACCTACAGAAAATGAGAGGAATGATAAATTTGTACAGTACTTACAAGTTGAATTAAGCGTATAGTACAAACAAAGGAATGGTCTATAATAATTTAGCCACCTACACTGAATTATAATCTTCAGTTGGATAAGCATAAATATAGCATATAAGCTACATGCTACATGTAATAATAATAATCTTAGTCCCGATCCTAATACACCTAGTTAAAGTGCCTATTTATTAACAGTTAAGATTGAATGTGGAAAAAAGATTACAGTAAAACTATTTTGCTTTTATTTAGTAATTGGGAACCGGTTTCGGATAATGTCCGTCATCGGCCCTCTAAAAGACAAAAATATACAAAAAATATAGTATGTGTGTAAATTAATATAAAAGAATAAATTGGAAAAACATGTTCTCAAATATAATGAAAGAAAAAGAAAAAAATAAATAATTCTTACCGTCAATTTATAAAAGGAAGAAAGACATACAACTAAGTGAAATCTTAAACAAACGATGGTGCATTACGAAAAAATTGTAATGAGTTGAATTTTTTTGAAAATAATAAATTTGATTGAAAAAGCTGTAGGCTCTTGGTGACAGATGTTGGGGAAGACACGAAAATATACGGTAAGGAATGCAAGAATAAGGGAAATAACACTAGTGGTAGAAGTTTCTAGAAAGACACAAGAGAGACGATTACATTGGTTGAACATGTCATGAGGAGAGATGAAAAATATATAGGAAGAAGAATGAATAGCTTAGTAATACAAGGTTGAAGAAACTGAGGAAGACCAAAGATAAGATGGAAGGACTGTATTGCGGAAGACTTGAGAGAAAAGGAACTGAATGAGAACGACACGCAAAACAGAAATGAGTGGAAGAAGAAAATAAAAAATAGCGACCCCTAACGAATGGGAAAAAGCTAAAGAAGAAGAAGATGTCAGTGTCAAGTTTATGAAATAATTTTACTGGAAATTTAAAATCTTTTGCAAGAAAATTTATGTATGGAATTTATACCATACACAGGATTCATTTTTATTATTATTATTACATTCTTTTATGTTATTGTCAAAAAATTCTAATGTTTTGTTAATGTAAATATTTTTGGGGATAAGAACCATACCTGCGTTTTCGTCGGCCTGTGTGACTACAGTTCCGTCTTGCTCAAGTTTTTGTTAGTTTTAAGGTCTTCTGTCTTTCTAATTTGATGTTTACATTTTATATTTTGTTTGAACTGATTTTTTATATTATCATAGTTTGGTGTACGTTCTGTTTGAGGTTGTATTTCTACTGAAAGTTTTATTGGATCAAAATTGGTGGCTGGCGTGCATTTATATCCTTTTTGAAGGAATACACATTTTCCCAACATATGTTGACATGATCAGCCATTTTGCATTTGTAGTTTGTTTTTGACAGATATAAAGGTTAGACGTATTTTGGTGTGCTTGGCGATTTTTTGCAATCGAAAAAAATGGATCAAAGAATCTGTATTAAATTTTGTGTGAAAAATAAAATTAAGTGCTCCAACGCACTTGAAATGTTGACTGTGGCATTTGGCGAGTCTACTTTGAGCAAAAAAACTGTTTATAAGTGATACAAGCTCTTCATAGAAGGCCGAGAAGATGTTAATGACGATGCCCGCCCTAGACGCCCCAGCATGTCAACAAACGATGAAAACGTTCAAGCGGTGAAGAAAATTGTTATGGAGAATCGTCGAATCACTATTAGAGAAGTTGTTGAGGATGTCGGCATATCGGTTGGCTCATGCCATGCATTTTTTCGGATATTTTAGGCATGAAACGTGTGGCAGCGAAGTTTGTTCCGAAATTGCTAAATTTTGAACAAAAGAATCGTCGCATGAGCATCGCCCAGGAGCTGTTAAATGACGTCAACGACGATCCAGATTTGCTCAAAAGGGTCATAACTGGTGATGAAACATGGGTATATGGTTATGACGTCGAAACCAAAGCTCAATCATCCCAATGGAAGCAGCCAGAAGAGCCAAGACCGAAAAAAGCAAGCCAAGTTCGGTCAAATGTGAAGGTTTTGCTCACTGTTTTCTTCGATTACAATGGCGTGGTGCATCATAATTTCTTGCCAAAAGGTCGTACAGTCAATAAGGAATATTACGTTCAAGTTATGCACCGTTTGCGTGAAGCAATACGAAGAAAACGCCCGGATTTGTGCCAAAATAATTCATGGCTTTTGCATCACGCTAATGCACCTGCTCATACATCGTTGCTTGTTCATGATTTTTTGGCCTAAAACAACACCGCAATCACGCCTCGGCCGCCGTATTCACCGGACTTGGCCCCCTACGACTTTTTCCTGTTCCCAAAACTGAAAAGACCCATGAAAGGACGGCGTTTTGCCACGATTGAGGAGATAAAGACCGCACCGATGGAAGAGCTAAGGCCATACTAAATAGCGCGTATCAGAAGTACTTCGAGGATTGGAAAAAGCGCTAGCACAAGTGTATTATTATATTTGAGGGGGATTACTTTGAAGGAGACAAAATAGATATTAATGAATAAATAAATATTTTTCGAGAAAAATAAAAAGTCACCTTTTTTGAACAAACCTCGTAGTGTAGTTTACTTGATAATAATATACACAGAAATTTTAATTTCTCATCTATGTGTATTCGAGCCTTGAATTTAATATTTTTAGAAAGCAAACTAACACTGATAAAATTATTCCAAAACAATCAAATAACCCTAAATCACATTTTTCCCATTGTCAAGTATTTTAGTTAATATTTACATTCACAAACTTGAATCTGAACTTTTCTCAAAGAAGTTCAGTATTACCAATTCTAAAATCATCTATTATACACGATATATGAACGATACGCTACTACTTTTTGGTGGTACAAATGCAGATCTTGTAGCTTCAAATAATATTCTTAATAACTTAGGTACAGTTCAATATACTTATGAATTAGAAAACTTAAATTCCATTAATTTCTTAGATTTAAATATAAAACGTAATACAGAACATAATATCCTTACATTTTATATTTTTAGTAAGCAAACTAACACTGATATAATTATTCCAAAACAATCAAATAACCCTACATCACATAAAAATTGCGCTTTTATCTTTCTTTATAACAGACTTAACAAACCCCTTAGTAAAAATAAATTTGTAACGTAGAGCTTTAAAACAATTGAACAACTTGGCACTAACAATGGTTATTCAAAACAAAATCTAGCCAAAATTTATAAAAAAGTTAAACGTAAACATATAATTAATACAATTTATCCGCATAAATGTAAAAACAAACCATTCATTACACTTACATATCAAAAAGACATTTCAACTAAATTTCTTAAATATTTAAGAAAACTTGATTACAATGTTGTTTTTAGAAAGAATAGAAATTTAGCCTCATTATTAAATAATAATAAAGAAAAATACCTTTGGAAGAAAAAAGTGACATTTACAAACTTACCTGTAATTGTAATGATTTTTACATTGGTTTAATTTGCAGACAATTAAAAATTAGATATAAAGAACATATTAACTCGAACACAAGATCTACTTTTGGTTACCACTTACATACTAAACAACACACTACGAACATTAATAATTTAAAACTATTATATGTTACAAACTCATATAAAGAGTTGACATTATATGAGCAGATGGAAATTGATAAAGGCTCAAATATTTTAATTGTAACAATAATGATGATAACAATTCCATAAAATATTAAATGAATTAGCTTATGAAAAGAGTCATAATAATTTATACACTGACTTCATTTAAATTTTGGTGCTTTTTTCGTCAATGTCACTACATTTAATTCTTCTTTCCCTTCTTAATTTTTTAATACCTCGCAAGTTACGAACTGTTTGATTACAGTTCTCCATCTTCTCCTGATTTACAAAACTTTTTAGTTTCCCAATTGTTTAGGTACTTTGATTATTTTCAAAAAAAATTAACTTTCATTACAATTTTTTCGTAATGTAGCATCGTCACTAAATTGGAACACATGTTTTTTCCAATATATTCTTTTAAATGAATTCACACACATACTATATTTTTTGTACTACTATTTTGTATATTTTTTGTCTTTTAGAGGGCCTTTTATAATTTGACGGTAAGAATTTTTTTTCTTTCCTGTTTCTTTTATTAAATTTGAGCACATATTTTTTCCAATTTATTCTTTTAAATTAATTTACACACATACTATATTTTTGTACTACTATTTTGTACATTTTTTGTCTTTTAGAGGGCTGATGACGGACATTATCCGAAACCGGTTCCCAATTACTAAATAAAAACAAAATAGTTTTACTGTACTCTTTTTTCCACATTTATTCCATTTCTACAGTAGCATGAACGTCTTTATTAAGCATATTAGTTAAGAATTAAATTGAAGGTTAGAAGCGATGCGAACGGTTTTAACTTCCAGTTTGCTCCAAACAAAGGTGGTAAGAACTATTTTGCAACATAACCGTCAGTAATCCCTATCACAACAAGCGGACCTTAGTATCCTATTCAAATGTTGTTATGTTGTAATAGTCTGTTTTGAAAATAAATAATTTTTATTCACAATCATTATAGTAATATGTTGATTCCTGACCTTTTAGAGGTTAGGAAATACGTCATCCCTAACTGCAATGACTAAAACTCGGATTATATGCAAAATGCATATTTTTGCATATTTCACCTAATTTTTGCATTTTTTGCATATTTCTTTGTGATATGCATATTTGTCCATATTTTCTAAATGTTAGGTTATTTTTATCAATTTTAATAAAATTCTAATAATAATTCTCTAAAAAGCACCAAAATTTAAATGAAGTCAGTGTATAAATTATTATGACTCTTTTCATAAGCTAATTCATTTAATATTTTATGGAATTGTTATCATCATTATTGTTACAATTAAAATATTTGAGCCTTTATCAATTTCCATCTGCTCATATAATGTCAACTCTTTATATGAGTTTGTAACATATAATAGTTTTAAATTATTAATGTTCGTAGTGTGTTGTTTAGTATGTAAGTGGTAACCAAAAGTAGATCTTGTGTTCGAGTTAATATGTTCTTTATATCTAATTTTTAATTGTCTGCAAATTAAACCAATGTAAAAATCATTACAATTACAGGTAAGTTTGTAAATGTCACTTTTTTCTTCCAAAGGTATTTTTCTTTATTATTATTTAATAATGAGGCTAAATTTCTATTCTTTCTAAAAACAACATTGTAATCAAGTTTTCTTAAATATTTAAGAAATTTAGTTGAAATGTCTTTTTGATATGTAAGTGTAATAGTAGGTATGGGGGCGATTGGGCCACCCCCCACCACTACTCCTTGATAACCCCCTTCGTCCTTTCATTAGCCTATATTTTGGAATTTGATTGGTTAATACAACGTGACGTCACGCCGAAAGCCACGCCCCTTTGTTTTGGCGGGAAATTTGATTTTGCTTAATTACAGGTGAGCAGTTGACCTTGAATTTGTTTATTTGTTTAAATTATTATTGTTTACCAAGCGTTGCCTCATAGACGTTCTAAGCTATCGTGTCGTGACGTCACGCCGAAAGTCACGCCCTTTTGTTTTGGCGGGAAATTAGATTTGCTTAATTAGAGATGTGCATTTTTGAAACTGTACGGAATTTCGAAAAAATAAATTAAAATTTACCCCCCTACGCCGGCTGTCGATTTGTGACCTAAATAACAATATATCAAAATTTCAAACTGCTAACGCCCTTTAAACACAAAATAAGTTTTATTGGAATTGGAATCCGGATTGGAATTGGAATCAAGATTGGACAGCCTTACGAGCTTTTATTAATCTTTTTTTAAGATCTTTATTCATATCTGATAACAAAAAATAAACACGCTAAAACAGCCTAAAAACGGGTCTAATACAATTAAATAACAGTTTAAAACCGGTCAAAACGGCTAAAAACGGTTCAAAAACATCTAAAAACAGGTCAAAAACGGATAAAACAGGTCAAAACGGGTCAAAATATGATTTATATTAGGTTGAAAAATAAATATCTTTGAAACGGTAAGGAATTTCAATAAATTAACTAATTAATTAATTAAATATAACTCCAGCACTTCCTCTGTCGATATGTGACCTAAGAAACAACATATTTAAATTTTAATTTGTTAGTGCCTCTTGAATACATAAACAACTATTCTTATCGTTAAGTAAACAAAAAATTTAGAACGTTTTCGAAAACTGTATACAATTAAAAAAATTAATTAATAGGTTCAATGTCTTTTGGAGATGAAATAATTTTTAAAAACTACTTAATATATGTTGCTTAACCCTGCGCTTCGTTTTACATGTATTTAAATGGGAGAATGTTACAAATAACATCGAAAAGCAAATTAACATTGATTCTTATGGAAAACACGCACAAATTTCAAATTATTGGTAATGCATAGGTAATGTTATTTCTTTTCCGTTCGAGTTTTGATAATATAAGTAACAACAGGAAGGCTGACTAGTCATTCCTTATTCAACCTTTGAAGAAGTAATATTACTTATTTTTGATTAGCAAAAATGGAAAATTTTATTGTAATAAAGGATTATAAGAAGACTGTTAAACGTTTTAACGTACAAGGAAGAACTATAGAATTTAATATTAAGCCTGTACCAAGTGACAAAGATCCAGTTAAATGGGTGCAGGACGCCATAAATAATATAATAATATACGTCACGTCAGAAGTTGAACCAACTGATAAGGTTGGATTTACGTTTTGCAGTAAAGATTTTAAGAGAGGCCAAGGGTGGAAAAATTTTACTACTGCGTCGGAAGTGACGGTTAATGATGTATGGCAGGTGCTTAGCGGGATTTATCAATCCAACTCCACTGGTTTAAACACTGATACGTTTTGTCTAGGTAATTATATTATCCTTTTTGCATTTTAAACTTTTTATTAATTTATTTGTATGTTTTTAGGTGTAACTACTGTACGCATGCCAAAAGGCACCGGACAACGTCCCAATAAATATAACACATTTAATGAGGAATGTGCTATGCGGCGGGGTATTATTACTATTAATAATAGTGATAATCTCTGTCTTTTAAGAGCTCTGGTCGTCGCAATTGCCCATGTAGAAGGAGACCCCGAATACAAAGATGTACGTCGAGATATCAGGAAGTTGCAAACAAAGAGAGCTGTCCAGCTTATGAAGGATGCTACAGTAACTGTACCTGAGGAAGGCGCAGGAATACCAGAACTTCAAAAACTACAAAAACATTTCGGCAACAAATATAACATATGTGTTTATGAGTATAACGGAAAAGGAAAGGATATTTTATTTGAAGGTACCGAGGGGGCCTGTACTTTAAATTTAATATATCATAATGGCCATTACAATGTCATAACATCACTGACAGCAGCTTTTTGCTGTAGTTATTATTGTGTACAATGTCATGTACCGTACAACACTAAAAATCGCCATAGATGTGAAAGTACCTGTTACGCCTGCCAGCAATCTCCAGTTTGTCAAACAGGAATAAAAATAAAATGTTCCGATTGTAATCGTTGGTTCAAAAATGAAACTTGCTATGAAAACCACACAAAACCAAATTCACTTGGCAAGAAATCGGTATGCAGTCAGATTATGTGTTGTGATACATGTCTAAAAACCATAACAAAAAACAGAGTGCACACTTGTGGTGAAATATATTGCAAAATATGTAAAAAGCATCAATCCGAAGACCATTTATGCTACATGCAACAAGACACCGGTTCCCCAAAAACTAAGGATTTTTTGTTCATGTTTTATGATCTCGAAACACGTCAGGAGAAAATTATAGACGAAGATACAGTTGAACACGAACCGAATCTTTGTGTGTTTAAACAATATTGTGACAAATGTCTTACACTGAACGTTTTTAAATGCGATAACTGCGGTATTAGATTACAGACACTTAAAAACAATGTTATTGAAGGATTTATGCTTTATATATTGGCGGTGAGAAAGAAATTTAAAAATATTGTGGTAATAGCTCATAACGGGCAAGCGTTTGACCACCAGTTTGTTTTAAACTATACACTTACAAAAAAAAAACGAATTTAACACCTGACCTAATAATGCGTGGTACAAAAATTGTATCAATGACAGTGGGGAATGTAAAATTTTTGGACTCTTTAAATTATTTTCCTATGGCATTATCCAAATTACCAAAGGCCTTCGGACTCAGTGGTGAATTAAGGAAAGGATATTTTCCGCATCTATTTAACACCATAGAAAATGCAGATTATATTGGACCTCTACCTGATATATCGTACTACAGCCCAGATACAATGAAGGAAGAGGAAAGAACTAAATTTTTAAACTGGTACGAGGAGCATAAAAACGACAAATTCAACATGCAGCGTGATTTAGTTGATTATTGTGTCTCTGATGTTGAAATTCTTACACAGGCCTGTTTAAAATTTAGAGAACTGCTTCTTAGTCTTGGAAATGTATGCCCGTTTACGGAAGCATGTACCATAGCGTCAGTATGTAATAAAGTATACCGGCGTAATTTCCTAGAGCCAAACACCATTGGAATTATACCTAGAGGAGGTTATCGTTGTTGCGACAACCAATCAAAAATTGCAATACAGTGGCTTGTGTGGGAAGAGTACACACAAAAAATTAATATTTTGCACGCCTCTAAACAAAAAGAAGTTAAATTGGGGGGTCTAAAAGTTGATGGCTACTGTGAACAAACAAATCAGGTGTTTGAATTTCATGGCTGTTATTATCACGGTCACCCTGAATGTTTTAAATTTAACAGAAATAAGCCATTACACGATAGTCCTACTGAGACTCTCAATTTGCGTTATAAGTCAACTGTTGCTAAAACAAATAGATTACGTTCGCTTGGCTATCAGGTCATTGAAATGTGGGAGTGTCATTTTAGACAATTAATTAAAACAAACCCCGAAATTAATAATTATATAAACACATGTAAATTACTTACGAATGTGCCTCTTTATCCACGTGATGCTTTTTACGGTGGTCGAACAGGGAACACAAAAACCTACTACAAGTGCAAAGATGATGAGCAGATTCGCTACATTGATATTTGCTCACTATACCCATATGTTTGTAAAACTGGAAAGTACCCTGTCGGACACCCCACGGTTTACGTTGGTAATGAATGTCTGAAAGATATTTCAGGCATTGATGGGGTAATTAAGTGTAAAATTTTACCGCCACAAAATCTTTATCATCCTATTGCCCCTACTAAAATAAATAGCAAATTAATATTTACCCTATGCAGACTATGTGCTGAGAACCAAAGAAATGAAGTTTGCGCACATAGTGATTTAGAGAGAGCTATAACGGGTACTTGGGTCATTGACGAAGTTATAAAAGTAGTTGAAATGGGTTATACAATACAGGAGATATACGAAATTTGGGAATATAAGACTAAAAAATATAATAAAACAGAGAATATAACGGGGTTATTTACAGACATGATGAATAAATTTATAAAAATTAAACAACAGGCATCGGGGTGGCCAAAAGAGTGCGTAACAAAGGAGCAAAAGGACACGTATATTGAAGAATTTTTTGAAAAGGAAGGTGTGCGGTTGGAGCATGTAGAAATTTTAGAAAACCCTGGCTTGAGAGCTTTAGCAAAATTAATGCTTAACTCGTTTTGGGGAAAATTGGGGCAGCGAGAAAACCAGCCAAAAACAAAAATAATCAACAGACCAGACGATTTTTTTTATATGATGTCTAACCCTTTAATTGTAGTAAACACTGTTTTACCCATTAACGACAATACACTTATAGTTAATTACGAATATACTAAAGAAACTTACGACGTATTATCTACGGTAAATGTATGTTTGGCAGCTTATACTACAACACAGGCTCGTTTAAAATTGTACAGTTATCTCGAAAAGTTGGGGGAGAGAGTATTATATTACGATACAGATTCTGTAATTTTTATTTCAAAACCCGGATATGTTGACCCTATACTGGGAAATTTTGTTGGTGACATGACAGATGAATTGGTTGGTTACGGCCCCGGCAGTTATATAACCGAATTTGCCTCTGGTGGACCAAAAAGTTACGCGTATATTGTTTATTCGCCGACGACAAACAAATATTATGAAATCTGTGAGGTTAAGGGTATTTGCATAACTCATGAAGTTAGTAAAACTGTTAACTTATATACAATGAAAGAAATGATTATGAATGAAGATGCAGAGCCCCAAAAGATCACATTCAAAGCCATACGAAGAACAGAAAAACATAAAGTTATTACGCGTATTGAGGAAAAAACATTCAAACCTACATCAGGCAAAAGAAAATTTGAAGAATATGATTCTTTTCCGTTTGGATATAAAAAATTAAAACATTAACAATAGAAAAATATTGCAAATATTTTTTAGTTTAAGTTTAGTAAAAATGTATTTTTTTTTAAATAATGTATAATATTAATATACCTTACTTTTATAAAAAAAAATGTTAATAATTATTTAATTTTTTTAGTTTATCTGCATATATATACATGTAAATTTTAAGAATAGTTCATTTCTGTAAAATATACGAGCACATTAATCAATAAATTGTTTATAAAAATTGTTTTAGTTTTTTAATTATTTTACAGCATAGCAAATATTACTTCGCACTACTGTATTGTACTCGAGATGCTACACCCTATTTAATCTCTACCAGGGAAGCAAATAATTGTATGCACCTGTCGAATGACTCTCAATCTATCGGTGGAGGGACAATTACTTGCTAGTCTAGTTCAGTGCAGGAGATGCTATTGCACTTAGTTTGACCCCCATGTTATGCTTTGGACGTCTCCCAGCTTTTACAGTTAGTTAAATTAGCAGGGGTTTGTATGCACCAGTCGGTAACTCTTACCAGTCGGTGAAGGGACAAACTTACTAAATTTAACCCCCGTAATTACCACAGTTAATCAGACCAGCCACAATTGCATGCTCATACCCGCTGTACTATAATAAAATATAATGCATATACTTTGCGTAAGTAAGAGGCTGAATCAAATAAAAAAGAATATTTGATACTGAAATTCAACTCGAAAGGAATTTCGGCTTCCTAAGGTCTAAAAAGACATTACAAAAGCAAAGTATATTTGAATAATACTTGTACGTCATTAACCATTTGTACTGTACGCAATTTATCCGTATTTGCACCACTGCGGGGTTTGCAAGCTCGGCTTATCGAAGTGCCGAATAAACTACTGTCTCTTAGTAAGAGCAGGTCGTACGGAGATTAATTTCACAAGTATTCATTATATGTGTACATAATAAAAATAGTTTAAGAAATACTATAACTATAAATTATTAATTAATTAAAAATTAGCACATGTCATTGTTTACCTGTTACTTAAGTTTACCTTACGTGGAGCACAATGGTTTCACTTTGGCAAATTCGTTAAGTTTTAAAACACTTGAAGCCATCGCTGTGATGATTATGATCGGTTTAGTTACTTATAGTTGACTGTGAGCTGTACAAGAATTTTGATTTATTTTATACTCTAATGTTGGTGCAAAAAAAAAAAACATTATCGGTCTATTTTCAGCACATAAGTCATTGTCATAACCAGTTTTTTTTTGGAACACGTGCAAACCAGATGTTGGTCTATTTTTAGAGCATGATTCATCATCACATCCGGTTCATACCAGTTCTAACAAGTTTCTTAACTATTTTTAGAGCATGACATTATGTTTAAGTTGTTAAAACTTTTACACACATTTTTTATTTCACAGTACATATTAATATCATTTTTTTAATTTTTTTTAACTTTTTTTTGATGTACATTCACTGCTTTTATATATTCACCCAGCTTTTTGAGGTTTTGTTGTTGTTGTTGTTGTTGTTGTTGTTGTTTTTGTTGGTTTTTATTAGCTTTAGTTTTCATTTTAAACGTTAAAATAAGTTTATAATCATATAATTACAATAATCACACTGACATAAAGGTAAGTTGTAGTATTTAGATGTGTTTATTATGTGTTTATATAAAGGTGAATAGCCATCTAAATCAAATCCTTCAGTAATAAGCATATGTTCCACTTCACATACATTTGCAACGTCACATATAGTCCAGTTAAAGTGATCTAAGAAAATTAGTTTATAAGTTATAATATGCACTTCATAATGTTGCTTTTCATTGAAAAAAATTATTTTTAACAATTTAACTTCTTCTTCATTCTCTTCTAATATGGAAAATGATGCCTGCATATAGTAATTCTCGTTATAAATTTCAATTTTATTGTCGATGTGTACCAAAAAACATTCGTTGTACAGCAATTCAATTGCAAAATGTGGATCTGTAATTTCAACTTCAAACATTCTTAATATACTTAAACTTTACTATGAGCAAAAGTTGGATTTTATCCCTTTTATACACTGAAGAACACGTCGCCGCTTCGGCGGACCTTGCATTAGCTGAAAATAGATTAACATCTGGCATGCACGTGTTCAAATCACTGACCTTGCATCAGCTAAAAATAGACCAACATTTAACATGCACGTGTTCAATTTAATGACCTTGCATTAGCTGAAAATAGATCAACATCTGGCATGCACGTGTTCAAGTCACTGACCTTGCATCAGCTAAAAATAGACCAACATCTGGCATGCACGTGTTCAAGTCACTGACCTTGCATCAGCTAAAAATAGACCAACATCTGGCATGCACGCGTTCAAGTCAATGACCCTGCATTAGCTAAAAATAGACCAACATCTGGCATGTCCGTGTTACAGCAAACAGGATGTGGTTATGAATCATGGTCTAAAAATAGACCAACATCTGGCATCCACGTGCTCTAGAAAAACTGGTTGGAACCGGATGTGGTGATTAGTCATGCTCTAGCTTGCATGTGTTTTAGAAAAACACAGTAATTAGTTTAATACTTTTAATACTTTAAAAATAGACCAACATTTGACATACACGTGTTTTTTAGTGTATAAAAGGGATAAAATCCAACTTTTGCTCATAGTAAAGTTTAAGTATATTAAGAATGTTTGAAGTTGAAATTACAGATCCACATTTTGCAATTGAATTGCTGTACAACGAATGTTTTTTGGTACACATCGACAATAAAATTGAAATTTATAACGAGAATTACTATATGCAGGCATCATTTTCCATATTAGAAGAGAATGAAGAAGAAGTTAAATTGTTAAAAATAATTTTTTTCAATGAAAAGCAACATTATGAAGTGCATATTATAACTTATAAACTAATTTTCTTAGATCACTTTAACTGGACTATATGTGACGTTGCAAATGTATGTGAAGTGGAACATATGCTTATTACTGAAGGATTTGATTTAGATGGCTATTCACCTTTATATAAACACATAATAAACACATCTAAATACTACAACTTACCTTTATGTCAGTGTGATTATTGTAATTATATGATTATAAACTTATTTTAACGTTTAAAATGAAAACTAAAGCTAATAAAAACCAACAAAAACAACAACAACAACAACAACAACAACAACAAAACCTCAAAAAGCTGGGTGAATATATAAAAGCAGTGAATGTACATCAAAAAAAAGTTAAAAAAAATTTAAAAAATGATATTAATATGTACTGTGAAATAAAAAATGTGTGTAAAAGTTTTAACAACTTAAACATAATGTCATGCTCTAAAAATAGTTAAGAAACTTGTTAGAACTGGTATGAACCGGATGTGATGATGAATCATGCTCTAAAAATAGACCAACATCTGGTTTGCACGTGTTCCAAAAAAAAACTGGTTATGACAATGACTTATGTGCTGAAAATAGACCGATGTTTTTTTTTTTTGCACCAACATTAGAGTATAAAATAAATCAAAATTCTTGTACAGCTCACAGTCAACTATAAGTAACTAAACCGATCATAATCATCACAGCGATGGCTTCAAGTGTTTTAAAACTTAACGAATTTGCCAAAGTGAAACCATTGTGCTCCACGTAAGGTAAACTTAAGTAACAGGTAAACAATGACATGTGCTAATTTTTAATTAATTAATAATTTATAGTTATAGTATTTCTTAAACTATTTTTATTATGTACACATATAATGAATACTTGTGAAATTAATCTCCGTACGACCTGCTCTTACTAAGAGACAGTAGTTTATTCGGCACTTCGATAAGCCGAGCTTGCAAACCCCGCAGTGGTGCAAATACGGATAAATTGCGTACAGTACAAATGGTTAATGACGTACAAGTATTATTCAAATATACTTTGCTTTTGTAATGTCTTTTTAGACCTTAGGAAGCCGAAATTCCTTTCGAGTTGAATTTCAGTATCAAATATTCTTTTTTATTTGATTCAGCCTCTTACTTACGCAAAGTATATGCATTATATTTTATTATAGTACAGCGGGTATGAGCATGCAATTGTGGCTGGTCTGATTAACTGTGGTAATTACGGGGGTTAAATTTAGTAAGTTTGTCCCTTCACCGACTGGTAAGAGTTACCGACTGGTGCATACAAACCCCTGCTAATTTAACTAACTGTAAAAGCTGGGAGACGTCCAAAGCATAACATGGGGGTCAAACTAAGTGCAATAGCATCTCCTGCACTGAACTAGACTAGCAAGTAATTGTCCCTCCACCGATAGATTGAGAGTCATTCGACAGGTGCATACAATTATTTGCTTCCCTGGTAGAGATTAAATAGGGTGTAGCATCTCGAGTACAATACAGTAGTGCGAAGTAATATTTGCTATGCTGTAAAATAATTAAAAAACTAAAACAATTTTTATAAACAATTTATTGATTAATGTGCTCGTATATTTTACAGAAATGAACTATTCTTAAAATTTACATGTATATATATGCAGATAAACTAAAAAAATTAAATAATTATTAACATTTTTTTTATAAAAGTAAGGTATATTAATATTATACATTATTTAAAAAAAAATACATTTTTACTAAACTTAAACTAAAAAATATTTGCAATATTTTTCTATTGTTAATGTTTTAATTTTTTATATCCAAACGGAAAAGAATCATATTCTTCAAATTTTCTTTTGCCTGATGTAGGTTTGAATGTTTTTTCCTCAATACGCGTAATAACTTTATGTTTTTCTGTTCTTCGTATGGCTTTGAATGTGATCTTTTGGGGCTCTGCATCTTCATTCATAATCATTTCTTTCATTGTATATAAGTTAACAGTTTTACTAACTTCATGAGTTATGCAAATACCCTTAACCTCACAGATTTCATAATATTTGTTTGTCGTCGGCGAATAAACAATATACGCGTAACTTTTTGGTCCACCAGAGGCAAATTCGGTTATATAACTGCCGGGGCCGTAACCAACCAATTCATCTGTCATGTCACCAACAAAATTTCCCAGTATAGGGTCAACATATCCGGGTTTTGAAATAAAAATTACAGAATCTGTATCGTAATATAATACTCTCTCCCCCAACTTTTCGAGATAACTGTACAATTTTAAACGAGCCTGTGTTGTAGTATAAGCTGCCAAACATACATTTACCGTAGATAATACGTCGTAAGTTTCTTTAGTATATTCGTAATTAACTATAAGTGTATTGTCGTTAATGGGTAAAACAGTGTTTACTACAATTAAAGGGTTAGACATCATATAAAAAAAATCGTCTGGTCTGTTGATTATTTTTGTTTTTGGCTAGTTTTCTCGCTGCCCCAATTTTCCCCAAAACGAGTTAAGCATTAATTTTGCTAAAGCTCTCAAGCCAGGGTTTTCTAAAATTTCTACATGCTCCAACCGCACACCTTCCTTTTCAAAAAATTCTTCAATATACGTGTCCTTTTGCTCCTTTGTTACGCACTCTTTTGGCCACCCCGATGCCTGTTGTTTAATTTTTATAAATTTATTCATCATGTCTGTAAATAACCCCGTTATATTCTCTGTTTTATTATATTTTTTAGTCTTATATTCCCAAATTTCGTATATCTCCTGTATTGTATAACCCATTTCAACTACTTTTATAACTTCGTCAATGACCCAAGTACCCGTTATAGCTCTCTCTAAATCACTATGTGCGCAAACTTCATTTCTTTGGTTCTCAGCACATAGTCTGCATAGGGTAAATATTAATTTGCTATTTATTTTAGTAGGGGCAATAGGATGATAAAGATTTTGTGGCGGTAAAATTTTACACTTAATTACCCCATCAATGCCTGAAATATCTTTCAGACATTCATTACCAACGTAAACCGTGGGGTGTCCGACAGGGTACTTTCCAGTTTTACAAACATATGGGTATAGTGAGCAAATATCAATGTAGCGAATCTGCTCATCATCTTTGCACTTGTAGTAGGTTTTTGTGTTCCCTGTTCGACCACCGTAAAAAGCATCACGTGGATAAAGAGGCACATTCGTAAGTAATTTACATGTGTTTATATAATTATTAATTTCGGGGTTTGTTTTAATTAATTGTCTAAAATGACACTCCCACATTTCAATGACCTGATAGCCAAGCGAACGTAATCTATTTGTTTTAGCAACAGTTGACTTATAACGCAAATTGAGAGTCTCAGTAGGACTATCGTGTAATGGCTTATTTCTGTTAAATTTAAAACATTCAGGGTGACCGTGATAATAACAGCCATGAAATTCAAACACCTGATTTGTTTGTTCACAGTAGCCATCAACTTTTAGACCCCCCAATTTAACTTCTTTTTGTTTAGAGGCGTGCAAAATATTAATTTTTTGTGTGTACTCTTCCCACACAAGCCACTGTATTGCAATTTTTGATTGGTTGTCGCAACAACGATAACCTCCTCTAGGTATAATTCCAATGGTGTTTGGCTCTAGGAAATTACGCCGGTATACTTTATTACATACTGACGCTATGGTACATGCTTCCGTAAACGGGCATACATTTCCAAGACTAAGAAGCAGTTCTCTAAATTTTAAACAGGCCTGTGTAAGAATTTCAACATCAGAGACACAATAATCAACTAAATCACGCTGCATGTTGAATTTGTCGTTTTTATGCTCCTCGTACCAGTTTAAAAATTTAGTTCTTTCCTCTTCCTTCATTGTATCTGGGCTGTAGTACGATATATCAGGTAGAGGTCCAATATAATCTGCATTTTCTATGGTGTTAAATAGATGCGGAAAATATCCTTTCCTTAATTCACCACTGAGTCCGAAGGCCTTTGGTAATTTGGATAATGCCATAGGAAAATAATTTAAAGAGTCCAAAAATTTTACATTCCCCACTGTCATTGATACAATTTTTGTACCACGCATTATTAGGTCAGGTGTTAAATTCGTTTTTTTTTTGTAAGTGTATAGTTTAAAACAAACTGGTGGTCAAACGCTTGCCCGTTATGAGCTATTACCACAATATTTTTAAATTTCTTTCTCACCGCCAATATATAAAGCATAAATCCTTCAATAACATTGTTTTTAAGTGTCTGTAATCTAATACCGCAGTTATCGCATTTAAAAACGTTCAGTGTAAGACATTTGTCACAATATTGTTTAAACACACAAAGATTCGGTTCGTGTTCAACTGTATCTTCGTCTATAATTTTCTCCTGACGTGTTTCGAGATCATAAAACATGAACAAAAAATCCTTAGTTTTTGGGGAACCGGTGTCTTGTTGCATGTAGCATAAATGGTCTTCGGATTGATGCTTTTTACATATTTTGCAATATATTTCACCACAAGTGTGCACTCTGTTTTTTGTTATGGTTTTTAGACATGTATCACAACACATAATCTGACTGCATACCGATTTCTTGCCAAGTGAATTTGGTTTTGTGTGGTTTTCATAGCAAGTTTCATTTTTGAACCAACGATTACAATCGGAACATTTTATTTTTATTCCTGTTTGACAAACTGGAGATTGCTGGCAGGCGTAACAGGTACTTTCACATCTATGGCGATTTTTAGTGTTGTACGGTACATGACATTGTACACAATAATAACTACAGCAAAAAGCTGCTGTCAGTGATGTTATGACATTGTAATGGCCATTATGATATATTAAATTTAAAGTACAGGCCCCCTCGGTACCTTCAAATAAAATATCCTTTCCTTTTCCGTTATACTCATAAACACATATGTTATATTTGTTGCCGAAATGTTTTTGTAGTTTTTGAAGTTCTGGTATTCCTGCGCCTTCCTCAGGTACAGTTACTGTAGCATCCTTCATAAGCTGGACAGCTCTCTTTGTTTGCAACTTCCTGATATCTCGACGTACATCTTTGTATTCGGGGTCTCCTTCTACATGGGCAATTGCGACGACCAGAGCTCTTAAAAGACAGAGATTATCACTATTATTAATAGTAATAATACCCCGCCGCATAGCACATTCCTCATTAAATGTGTTATATTTATTGGGACGTTGTCCGGTGCCTTTTGGCATGCGTACAGTAGTTACACCTAAAAACATACAAATAAATTAATAAAAAGTTTAAAATGCAAAAAGGATAATATAATTACCTAGACAAAACGTATCAGTGTTTAAACCAGTGGAGTTGGATTGATAAATCCCGCTAAGCACCTGCCATACATCATTAACCGTCACTTCCGACGCAGTAGTAAAATTTTTCCACCCTTGGCCTCTCTTAAAATCTTTACTGCAAAACGTAAATCCAACCTTATCAGTTGGTTCAACTTCTGACGTGACGTATATTATTATATTATTTATGGCGTCCTGCACCCATTTAACTGGATCTTTGTCACTTGGTACAGGCTTAATATTAAATTCTATAGTTCTTCCTTGTACGTTAAAACGTTTAACAGTCTTCTTATAATCCTTTATTACAATAAAATTTTCCATTTTTGCTAATCAAAAATAAGTAATATTACTTCTTCAAAGGTTGAATAAGGAATGACTAGTCAGCCTTCCTGTTGTTACTTATATTATCAAAACTCGAACGGAAAAGAAATAACATTACCTATGCATTACCAATAATTTGAAATTTGTGCGTGTTTTCCATAAGAATCAATGTTAATTTGCTTTTCGATGTTATTTGTAACATTCTCCCATTTAAATACATGTAAAACGAAGCGCAGGGTTAAGCAACATATATTAAGTAGTTTTTAAAAATTATTTCATCTCCAAAAGACATTGAACCTATTAATTAATTTTTTTAATTGTATACAGTTTTCGAAAACGTTCTAAATTTTTTGTTTACTTAACGATAAGAATAGTTGTTTATGTATTCAAGAGGCACTAACAAATTAAAATTTAAATATGTTGTTTCTTAGGTCACATATCGACAGAGGAAGTGCTGGAGTTATATTTAATTAATTAATTAGTTAATTTATTGAAATTCCTTACCGTTTCAAAGATATTTATTTTTCAACCTAATATAAATCATATTTTGACCCGTTTTGACCTGTTTTATCCGTTTTTGACCTGTTTTTAGATGTTTTTGAACCGTTTTTAGCCGTTTTGACCGGTTTTAAACTGTTATTTAATTGTATTAGACCCGTTTTTAGGCTGTTTTAGCGTGTTTATTTTTTGTTATCAGATATGAATAAAGATCTTAAAAAAAGATTAATAAAAGCTCGTAAGGCTGTCCAATCTTGATTCCAATTCCAATCCGGATTCCAATTCCAATAAAACTTATTTTGTGTTTAAAGGGCGTTAGCAGTTTGAAATTTTGATATATTGTTATTTAGGTCACAAATCGACAGCCGGCGTAGGGGGGTAAATTTTAATTTATTTTTTCGAAATTCCGTACAGTTTCAAAAATGCACATCTCTAATTAAGCAAATCTAATTTCCCGCCAAAACAAAAGGGCGTGACTTTCGGCGTGACGTCACGACACGATAGCTTAGAACGTCTATGAGGCAACGCTTGGTAAACAATAATAATTTAAACAAATAAACAAATTCAAGGTCAACTGCTCACCTGTAATTAAGCAAAATCAAATTTCCCGCCAAAACAAAGGGGCGTGGCTTTCGGCGTGACGTCACGTTGTATTAACCAATCAAATTCCAAAATATAGGCTAATGAAAGGACGAAGGGGGTTATCAAGGAGTAGTGGTGGGGGGTGGCCCAATCGCCCCCATACCTACTATTACACTTACATATCAAAAAGACATTTCAACTAAATTTCTTAAATATTTAAGAAAACTTGATTACAATGTTGTTTTTAGAAAGAATAGAAATTTAGCCTCATTATTAAATAATAATAAAGAAAAATACCTTTGGAAGAAAAAAGTGACATTTACAAACTTACCTGTAATTGTAATGATTTTTACATTGGTTTAATTTGCAGACAATTAAAAATTAGATATAAAGAACATATTAACTCGAACACAAGATCTACTTTTGGTTACCACTTACATACTAAACAACACACTACGAACATTAATAATTTAAAACTATTATATGTTACAAACTCATATAAAGAGTTGACATTATATGAGCAGATGGAAATTGATAAAGGCTCAAATATTTTAATTGTAACAATAATGATGATAACAATTCCATAAAATATTAAATGAATTAGCTTATGAAAAGAGTCATAATAATTTATACACTGACTTCATTTAAATTTTGGTGCTTTTTTCGTCAATGTCACTACATTTAATTCTTCTTTCCCTTCTTAATTTTTTAATACCTCGCAAGTTACGAACTGTTTGATTACAGTTCTCCATCTTCTCCTGATTTACAAAACTTTTTAGTTTCTCAATTGTTTAGGTACTTTGATTATTTTCAAAAAAAATTAACTTTCATTACAATTTTTTCGTAATATAGCATCGTCACTAAATTGGAACACATGTTTTTTCCAATATATTCTTTTAAATGAATTCACACACATACTATAATTTTTGTACTACTATTTTGTATATTTTTTGTCTTTTAGAGGGCCTTTTATAATTTGACGGTAAGAATTTTTTTTCTTTCCTGTTTCTTTTATTAAATTTGAGCACATATTTTTTTCCAATTTATTCTTTTAAATTAATTTACACACATACTATATTTTTGTACTACTATTTTGTACATTTTTTGTCTTTTAGAGGGCTGATGACGGACATTATCCGAAACCGGTTCCCAATTACTAAATAAAAACAAAATAGTTTTACTGTACTCTTTTTTCCACATTTATTCCATTTCTACAGTAGCATGAACGTCTTTATTAAGCATATTAGTTAAGAATTAAATTGAAGGTTAGAAGCGATGCGAACGGTTTTAACTTTCCAGTTTGCTCCAAACAAAGGTGGTAAGAACTATTTTGCAACATAACCGTCAGTAATCCCTATCACAACAAGCGGACCTTAGTATCCTATTCAAATGTTGTTATGTTGTAATAGTCTGTTTTTGAAAATAAATAATTTTTATTCACAATCATTATAGTAATATGTTGATTCCTGACCTTTTAGAGGTTAGGAAATACGTCATCCCTAACTGCAATGACTAAAACTCGGATTATATGCAAAATGCATATTTTTGCATATTTCACCTAATTTTTGCATTTTTTGCATATTTCTTTGTGATATGCATATTTGTCCATATTTTCTAAATGTTAGGTTATTTTTATCAATTTTAATAAAATTCTAATAATAATTCTTGCATTTTTTGTATATTTCAATGCGATGTGCATATTTGTGCTTATTTTTAAAATTTACGTTACTTTGTTAATTTCAATAAAATTCTCATATCTATTGAATAACATTAAAGTCACCGAACCAGTGATACGCCGCCAAAAATTACCCAGAATTTCATTTATGGCTGTAATTTCCTAATCATAATCCCTTACAGAGAAAGTAACGGTCATTCTAGCTTTAAACATTTCTGTCGGTTTCATTATCTTAGTATAGAGAGAGGGTGGAAAATGTACATCACTTTCAATTACATTTTGAAACCATTCATTCAGATTTTACCTACGGAACAGTAACGTTTTTAAAATAATGGCTTCAAAATTATTTGCGTGGATTCGTCCCTACCCGGAACTGTCTATAAACGGCGACAATATTTTCTGTAAACCTTGTGGCAAGTCGGTAAGTTGTTTAACATACATTTGTTTTAATAACAAATTTAATTGATTTTATTTGTTATTTAATAGATATCCAGCTCAAGAAAGTACCTGATTGACCAGCACTGCAGGACTCCTCTTCACAAAAGAAACTATGAAAAGAGAAATACATCGAATGTATCGCAGACATCCATACGGGAATCTTTGTTAGTTCATTCAAGAAAAACTGAAGAGGATACATTTAAGTTCGATTTATGTCACGCCATGCTTGCATCGAACATTCCATTACATAAGTTAAGTAACCCTAGTTTTAGGATCTTTCTTGAAAAGTATTGTAAAAAGAGCATTCCGGATGAAAGTACGTTAAGGAAAAGAACTTTAGATACATGTTACGCTGAAACTTGTCCAAAATTAAGACACATTTACTCGTAGAAAATAATTTCTATTATATTATTGTTGATGAAACTACAGATGTATGCGGTCGATATATAGCAAATTTATTAATTGACATTTTTTATCTGAAAATTTTGTAGCAAAACTTTATTTAATTGCAGTTAAAGAATAAAAAACGAATAACGTAACTATCAGTAGATTTATACAAGAAAATTTGACTAATATATTTTTGCCAAATGCTGTACCATTCGATAAATCGTATTGTTGCTAACTGATGCTGCTACCATGGTCAAGGCTGGAATACATTTAAAAGTATTTTATTCTAATTTAATACAATGTACGTGCGTCGCTCACGGAATAAATAGAGTCGCCGAAGAAATATGAAAACAATTTCCGTTAGTAAACGATTTAATTAACAACATAAAAAAAGTTTTTATTAAAGCTCCTATAAGAGTTCAAATATATAGAGAAATTCTAACAGATGTTCCACTTCCCCCTAAACCTGTAGTTAAACGATGGGGCACATGGCTAGACGCGGCTTTGTTTTATTTCAAATATTTACAACAAATTAAAGAAATAATGTCAAAATTTAATGATAATTCCTCTGCGGCAATAAAGGGTACAAAAAAAATATTAAATGATCCACAAATATGCCAAAACTTGAGTTTTATTAATAACAATTATAAATTAATTATTGAGACAATGACAAAATTAGAAAGACAGGGAGTACCTTTAAATGAATCAGTTAAATTAGTAGCACAATTAAAGTTAACTGTTAATGAAGCACAGGGGCTTACTGCTCAATCAGTATAAAAAAAATAGAGGAAGTTCTCAAAAAAAACGAAGGTATGACCACTTTAACTCTTGTATCAAAAGTTTTGGATGGGGAATTTTCAGACGAGCTAAGAATTGACCATCAAATATTGTCATCATTAAAATATGCCCCTATTACATCTGTCGACGTAGAACGCAGCTTTTCTATGTATAAACACATGCTAAGTGACAGAAGGCAATCATTTAAAATGGGTAACTTGGAAAAACATTTAATTATTAATGAAAATGAATTTATATTCCGTAGTTCGTAGTAATAGATTGTAAATTTCTGTAAATAATTAATATTAAGCATGTCAATATAACTGTATTTATAAGCAAATAAATTTGTTAAAAACATTATTTTGTTTATATTTTACATAATAAAAATAATTCTATACTGTATTTAAACTTTACATAGATATTACAAGTGATATGTAGATGGGTGAGTATTTTTTTGCTATATTTTTTTGTATTCTTGTACTGCATATGTTTTTGCATATATTGGACACCTAACTGTAAATTTTCCAATAAAAGCCTGCATATATATGCGCATATTCTTCCTATTTTCCTTGCATATAAATCCGAGCTTTAGCAATCACAATCTCTTGGGTGGGAAATGACAAATCACGCCAACGGCGAAATATAAATATATACTCTGTTCACCGAACACCAACGAACGAGCTCTGATCACGTGAATATTCATTAACAGGCCCCACCTTCATTCATTGCTACGTTCATACGAAAGCGATTAGCGTAAAACTTTAGAAATAAGTAAATCAATTAATATACGTTTAAACATTTAAAAGTAAATATAAATTTTACAGAATTGACAGTTTCAAAATAATTTATACTTACTACATATTTCAGCTTGCAACCCTATCACAAGGGAGCAGCGGCGGCTTGTCAGGGTAGGCAGGTGAGGCAGTGCCTCGCCAGAAAAGAAATAAAGCTGCATGTAAAGTAGTATGTAAATTAAATTTTAACTTATTCCGTTAATGCGTGTCCTCATAAATATCAAAAGAATAATTTAAGCCCCCACCATAACTAATATGTAATGCAGTTCACCTAATTTACACCCTATAAAGTGCTTCTCGAAATGAATAGTATAACTGCCTATGTTTTTGATAAAACTTTCATTCCGGTAAGAAATACGTTGCGCTAGACAAAGAGCTGTTTGAGGCATTCTTCAAATGCTAAATGCAATGAGTGCGTAAAAGATAAAAGATAGTCGCTTTACCTTCCACGAGGCCCTATAGAGGCCGTTACCATACATGAATACAATCAACGCCACGTACTGAAAAATTTTGGAAGTAGGTTCACAACATTACTGCATATTTTTGCAAGCAAGATTAAATAGTAGCTCTGTTCGCTGAAAATCGTGTCAGTGTAGTGTAGTGCAGAATAAAGTAGTATAGGTAGCACTAGTGTACACTAGTACTTCGGTGCTATCTGATCAGCTGATCCTGCAAAACTTTTACACACGAAGTTTAAACTGACGTTTTTGTATTTTCAACAGTTATTTTTTACTTATTTTTGTTTTTCGTTTTGTAGTTTTTTTTGGTTCTTTTCATTGTTATTGTTACTTATTGTTATTTGTGATGAATAAAGTCTCGCACGTATGTACATAACCTGCGTTTACAAAACAACGGAGTATCCTTCAAATAAATAATAAAATATGTATTATAAAATTTGTAACTAAATTATTATATTTCCCTTGTGAATATGAGCATTTCACAGACTTTATCCCCACTACAGAACTCTGCACTCTTATTTATTTATTTATTCAAGTACAATATCCAACAGGCGCAATTGCATAATTACAGGATATGGATAGACAAAGTGTAAAAACAATTTATATTTAAAAGAACAAAACAAAAAATAATAAATGTAAATGTAGCGTGCGATGAATAAGAGAACACTAGTAATGGATTTCAAGAGCTTTCAATCAAATTGTGAAAATGGTTTGTTGCATGACAGACGATATCTATTCCTGAGTATTTATTATCATAAAGTAAACACATTTTATTAATGGGGGAAGTTAAAAATATATTAGTTCGTGCTGTAGGGAGATAAAAAGTACGTGAGGAACGAGTAATGATCGAGGGGACATGAAAACACTTTACACTACCTCGGGAGTCAGTGCAAGTGAGTTAGAACTAGTTCTGAAATGGTTGTCAACGAACACGTTGTATGAATCTGACCGTTTTGTCAAAAAACACGCTAGTGTGAAAAAGTTAACACTAATGTAACTCAATACATGTCAACGACCAGAGCTAGTATTAGCTGTAAATTACATTCGACAATAAACAAATATAACATAACCTGTCTTGTCTAGCATTTTTATTATATATATATATATATATATATATATATATATATATATATATATATATATATATATATATATATATATATATATATATATATATATATATATATATATATATATATATATATATATATATATATATATATATATATATAGGCTCTGGTTTGCGACTGATACGTATTGCAGTAAATATTTAATTCTTTTATTTTATACGTGGGTAAACTACCCACGTAGTGTTTTTGTAATTTGAATTTTAGTTGAAAACAAAAAACAAATAATGGCCTCCTAAACTCTAAAAAATAATATTTTCAATTTTTTTATTTTACAGCTTACCATAAATCGCAAAAATCACCTAAATATTTTGTATAAGGTTTGAAAAAAACACTCGCTGAAGTATCACAAATTGACTAAATAAATTAAGAAAGTGTGAAAAGATAATGTCAGCCACATGGATTTGAACCATGGACCACTACTTTGCCGGAGTAGTGCTCTACCAACTGAGCTATGGCCAACCTATCCAATGGCTGACATTATCTTCCACTTTAGCTGCTAATGTATCTCTCTATGGAGAATACAGTTTGTGTCACGTTGTATGATGTGGGGTTGAATAACCACTACATTTAAACATCATTGTCAACATGTCAGAAATTACTCATGGTCCTATCGGTCCAGTTTTTGAAATTAACGTAGAGTTAACAGTTTATATTTTCTAAATAAATTAAGAAAGTGTGAAAAGATAATGTCAGCCACATGGATTTGAACCATGGACCACTACTTTGCCGGAGTAGTGCTCTACCAACTGAGCTATGGCCAACCTTTTCACACTTTCTTAATTTATTTAGAAAATATAAACTGTTAACTCTACGTTAATTTCAAAAACTGGACCGATAGGACCATGAGTAATTTCTGACATGTTCACAATGATGTTTAAATGTAGTGGTTATTCAACCCCACATCATACAACGTGACACAAACTGTATTCTCCATAGAGAGATACATTAGCAGCTAAAGTGGAAGATAATGTCAGCCATTGGATAGGTTGGCCATAGCTCAGTTGGTAGAGCACTACCCCGGCAAAGTAGTGGTCCATGGTTCAAATCCATGTGGCTGACATTATCTTTTCACACTTTCTTACTTTATTTAGAAAATATAAACTGTTAACTCTACGTTAATTTCAAAAACTTTTTATCACAAATTGAATTTTTATTCTTGACTGCAGTTTCGGCTATTTAGCCATCATCAGAAGAAATACATTCAATTCAATTTGTGAAACTTCAGCGAGTGTTTTTTCAAACCTTATTCAAAAGGTTTCACCAAGAGCCTACAGCTTTTTCAAACAAATTTATTAATATTTTATATTAAAATATTTTTACCTCTCCCTAAGAGAGGTATTAGATTCATGCTAAAAATCGCATATCCAGATTTTACTGAATAAGCACGTTTTAAGGTCCCTACAATCCGATTTTAACATTTTTACGATGATGTCTGTGTGTGTTGTGTGTGGATGTGTGTGTGGATGAATGTGTGTGTATGTATGTATGTGTGTATGTGGAATGTTGGAAGGACGATTACTCAAAAACTATAAGACTTTATATTTATTTAACTACGTATTTCCCAATCGGACATTCATGGGAAGATCTGAAAAGGTTTTGGTAACAATTACAATTGGACAACCGGAAGTAGAAGATTCTTGAAAAAAATCTTCTAAATATTATTTTTTGAAAATTTTTCTTGATAATATTAAAGGAAATTAAATTCTCTATCTGATACATTTAAATATTTTATTATATATTCTATAGATTTAGAGATAAAAGAAATATAATATATAAAATAATCTGTTGTAATAAATTTTACAGCCGAAAGAATGCCATGGAAAATAGTTGAAAATTTAAATTGTTTGTAACTGACAGATAAATGTCAGTGTAAGAAATCCGGAGACATTACTGAAGACTTTTTCTGGGAAGTGCATACATTATATTATTTCTTAATGTATTAATAGTTAAATGTAATAATATTATAGGTATATTACGCACATGATACAACGAAACAAGGTATGTTCACTTCGCGAAGTAAATTCGTCCAAGTCTGCGCATGACGTCACGTGGTGAGCTTTTCGCTGAACAGCATAGGAAACTTACGTACCTACAGAAATTATTTCTTCTTGTGTTTCGTTGCTTTTATTTATAAGTAGTGCATGTTATATTCATTGAATATGTTTTATTTATTTAAATATTATTTATAAATAACGTTTATTATGTTCGTGCAAATGAAATGATTAAATTACAACTAAAATGTATGTTTTATTAAACTCATTTGGTTAGTATATAAATTAAACAATATTATTTATTACAAGAGATAAATTCTTACATACTTAAAAATTAAATTAGTTTTACAAGAATTTTTTTATTTTTCTCTTAGATTGTTTAGTAGATGATTGTATTAATTCTCTATTTAATTTTCTAATTCTAATGTAAGTTCTTACTCGAATAAAACATTTTAATACTTCAATGGGTATTTCTTGTATACGTTTTGTTTCATCTGCCACATTATTCGCTAAACTTGTTATAATATTACTACTTTTATTGAACGATTGTCCATGGAAATTTTGGAACATAACTTCAGCGATTTGCACAATTTTGAAAATTTTTTCTGACGGATAACTTAAATATCCACGAGATAAAAAAGTTATCCAGTCAAATGATTCTTGATTATCAAATTACTTAGTGTTGTCTCCCAAAAATGAATATTTTGTTCTATATTTGTAAACTATGTACCCTGCTAAATATAAAAGTGCATTTTTATCTAATTCTGTTTCACAACTCTCACTTAATTTATCTGTGATTTGTGGAGATTGAATAGAAGCTATAAAATCGTCATGCATTTCTTCTGCATGTTTCTCAACATCAATAGCTTTGAATAAAATTTCGGTAGCATTTAATTCTTCTTCCAAAAAATCGCTGCTTTCAGAAATTGAGGAAGATCTTGATTTTGAGGATGACGTAGAGGGACGACAGACTGGTGTGATAGTATTTTCATCAGAAGATGTTTGAGACTCTATATTTTTATTACTGACAAATATAGCGGAAGCATGTTTCCCTAAAATATACCATCTTAATCTGTGCTGGAAGTCAATTGCTGACGGATGATCTCTTGCGCCGCCCATAGCCCTCATATATGAATAGAAATTTTCTAATATATCCTGATTTAAACGATAAGGTAAAATATATTTTATGTTAAATTTTGAATTTAATTCATTATATAATCCCAACAATGATTTGTTGCATATAAGAATTCCATTTTGAAAAGGTAATTTTGTTCGTCTACCTTTAGATCTCATAGTCTCTATTATGTCATTAACATTATCTAATAATTTTGATTGTTCCTCGAAATTTATTCCAAAAGCATTTATGCCGCTATGTTTACCGAACATTGATCTTGAATTAAACACATCAAACCAGTCATTCATCATTTTCAAAATTTCACTTGTCTCTTTCCAATTTCCTGTAATAAGACCTTTTAATCCAGAAAATTCTAAAGCTTTTGAAACATTATTTGATATGAGTTGCGCTGCCGTTTTAACTTTTTGTCGCTGCGGACCTTTAACGTCCAAATGTTGATTTTTTATTTTATGTATAATATTTAATTCTGAACTTAATTTTAACAGAGACTCTACACATGATTTATCAACATATTTTTTATTTATTATATATCCTTGATCAATAAAATGGTTTCTAAATAATTTCAAAAGATGTGGAGGATCAGCAAAAAAATAAATATTTCTATTAGAATCAAACGGATTTGTAATAAACGTTTTTTCTGTACTTATATTTAATGACTTCCACAGTGACAAATTTCCGCCTCCCATATCACTTGTGGCCGCAATAACAAAATACCCTGCTTGTTCCAGTTTTAAAATTATATTTATTAAAATATCTGGTCATTTGCTGATCAAATGCATAATATATTATTTGTTTCCATTTTGAAATTAATCCTCTAACAAAAAGAGTTTGAACGGCTTTAAATGGACCTACTATTTTCTCATTAATTTTATCTAAATTAATTTCTTTTGATAAATATGTTTCATCAAAAGCTATTGCTACAATTTTATCTTCCCGGGACATAGATATTGCCTTGTTTTTTAGTAACAATAATACATCATTTAACAAACCTTCATATAGGTTCAAATTAACAGCCCACCGTCTTAAAGTTGAAAATGCCGGTAAGGGGTAATGAAGTTTTTCACGTAAATATTTATAGGCTTTCGGACTTACACTTCTTAACGATATAGCAGACGCAATATCTTCACTGGACCAGCGAACCGATTTATTTTTCAAAATAGCAGAAATTTGGCCTTTTGTAAAAATTTTGAAAGTATTGATTCAATTTTTGAACTTGATTTTTGTTTATCTAACTCTATTTTTAAGTCATTTACTTCTTTCTCTAAATTTTGTTTCTGATTTTCCAAATTGTAAACCTTCATTTTTAAACTGTCGATAGTATCTCTGAAATGTTTAATATTTTAATAACATAGTTAAACTTGATTTTAAAAAAAGCCTTACATGTCTTCAAGGTGTGCAGTAGTTACTAATGATATTTGGGTTTGGGGTATATTTTGTTCTACTTCAATAGCAGATGTACTAAAAAGAAATATTAAATTATTATCAATTGACATAATTAAAATAAATTTTATACCTTGCTGTTGCACCTTGAATCATTTCTGCAACAATTTTTTTATTTTGTCGTTTTTCAATTCTTAATGTCCGGCTTTCTGAAATTTTTTTTTGCGACGTGGTAATTTTTCTGTCGGTACAGCATCATCTTTTAAATTTCTTTGACTTTTCGTTTTCATGGGCGTAAATTCCTTTTTTGTAAAATCGCGTTTATAGCTATCTACTTTAAAATGTTCTGAACAAATTCTCGCTGTAAGTATATAAATAAAAATAATAAATGTTAGGCATATAAACACTAAATAAGTCTTACCATATTTTGTATTAAATTTATCATCTCGAACACAAGCGTTTACCCATATGTTGCACAAATTAGTATCTTTAGGAAATCTGTGGTATGTGATACCAGACGTTTTCTTACTATCATTTTTACAATTATATACTGCACAATAAACCATTTCAACTGCATAGAATGAAATTTCAAGTCAAACTAATATTTACTAAAAACAATGAGCCGAATATTTGATTTTAAAATGCTCACAGAACAAATAAACAAGAAAATGATGAGTTTTAATATAAGCAGAGCGCAGTGTTTACTCACCACGTGACGTCACTTTGCTAGAGTGAGACAGGAGATGTATGCGCGTGGACATACCTTGTTTCGTTGTATCATATATTACGCATACCCTTCACCTTCAGAAATACTGTAACTCCCGACAATGAATTGGAAACATCTCGAAACATTAGAAGAGTAGGACAAAATTTCTTCATAGAATGAATTTAAATTTAAAAAATCTAAATATAAGGAATAGATATAAGTAGAATTTTTGGTGTAGTGTAGGTATACAAGAAATGTTAAATACATTAGGGGGCGAGCAGTCATGTGACTTTGTTGGCCTTGACAAGCAGATATGTGGACCCATGTCAGAATGATAGCTAGTAATTATGTATATAGATGTCAAATATCATAATTTCTCAGTCTAAATTTAGTGATTTTCCAATTCCATGTGGTTTATTTTCTTCGACAAGTAAATTCCACACTCCTGGGCCCTGTTTCATAAAAATTACTAGTCGACAAGTTATAAGTGACAAGTGTACAAGTGACAAGTTCTAGTAATTTCTGTTTCAAGAATAATTTTTGAGTACTTGTCAGTTTTCCAATATTACTAGTGAATTTTTACAAGTTGACAAGTTTGAAACCATAGTTTCATAGTGAATGTAATATTTTTAATCACATTAAAAAGTATGCGTTTTAAAATAATTTAATTTAATTTTGTCCACATTTTGACATTCAACCCTTGCAATCAAAGAAAGTTAAGCAGGCAAAATTATAATTAATTGTAATTATATTTAATATGGCAAAAAATTCTATTAAATTGGCGTTTCTTCGCGAAATTAAGGAACATAAAAACATCCTATTTGGCGCTTTTTCCACAAATTTAACAAAAAATATGAAATGTGAAAAATGGAAATTAATCCATGAAGTTGCTGTTTCGCACGCATTAATTTCAAATGAGAAGGACTGGCAATATTGCCGGGATACATTATGGCCAAATTTAAGAAAAAGGACACTAGTAAATGCTTTTGTTACACTTTGCAGTATAATAAACCATTTTCTTAATTTATTTCAACAAACTCAGTTTCATATTTTCTTTTAAAAAATTTAATTAGATTAATTAATTTTTTAATATTGGAATAATTGCTCTCTTTTAAATATTACTATTGAAAAGTATTAAATTAAAAAGTAGTTGCTAAACATACTTTTTTATATTTAATGTTCAGGCTAAAGTGGATAATGCAAAGAAAACTGGCTCCGCAGGAGCAACAGATTGTAAAATTAACGAAATTGATAATGCAGTGCTCGACATTTTGGGGAAAGATTCCCCGGCCGTTTGTGGAATAGGTGTTACAGATAGTTTCAAACCTCTTCCTCTTCTGAATCACTGGACCACATTTCTAATATTGCAAAAGAAAATTGCTATAATTAATTGTCATAAAAAAAATCAATTGTCAACTTGTAATTTTCAAATGACCAATCTTTCATTCGTGGTTACTGTTCACTTGTAAAATACTAGTAGTAAAAACCAGAAAATATTTTTTGAAACGCTACACTTGTAAACTGCAAAAATATACTTGTAGAAACGGACTAGTTTACTTGTCACTTGTAATTTACACTTGTAGGTTTTTGAAACAGAAACTTGTCAAATTATTAGTTTGACAAGTTCTACAGTGGTAACTTACAAATGTAGAAGTTTTATGAAACAGGGCCCTGTTAGCACACCAGTAACAAGTGGAAAAAATAGGAAGCGAAATAAAAACGATGATGACTTAATCCAAAACTTTTTTACACGTGCTGAAAAATTAATGAAATCAGAGCATGTACAGGAAGATGAAATTAACAGCCAATTTATATGCTCCGAAATGCACACTATTAAGAATAAAGCTTTAATAAGGAAGCTAAAAATGAAAGTCCATGAAATTTTAAATGAAATTCAAGAGGAAGATGAAAGACTGGGGTAAAATTAAATAAAATGAAAGCGCAAATATTTTTTTTTTGTTTTGGAATTATATTTCATTTTACAATGTTCCAATAAAATAAGAAGAGTGAAACTATTGCAATATGTATAAGTTCATAATTCGTAACTTTTGTGTTTTGTTTTATTTTTAAGAATAATGTTTATTTTTATACATACAATACATACGTAATTATATAATATATATTTATATAAAATTACATGTTTTCTTGCCATGATACACTTCCTGGGCCATTTACGTATTCCATGAACTCCTGCCGAATTTCAAGAGCTTCATTTTTATGTCTGTTGCCCCACTGTTGACTTAGACCATATTTGAATGTGTACTGATCATCTATGTTTATTTCGGTGTTGGGAATATAATTTGGACTATTTTCTCTTAAAAAATTATGTAGAGCACAACAAGTTAATGTGATGATTTCTACTTTATCAGGGGATAATTGAATTGTAGTTAGGAGTACTCTGAATCTGTTAGCTAATATCCCAAATGTATTCTCAACAACATTTCTGGCGCGACTTAATCTATAGTTAAAAATACGTTGCTGCTCGGACATGTCACGAAATGGATATGGTTTCAGAATATTCCGCGTTAATGGAAACGCAGCGTCTGCAACTATAACATGCGGAATAAGTTTATTTCGGCCAGGTAGCGGTTTTTCTTCTGGTATATTTAATTCGTTGTTTTGTATGGCTCTATTTAAATCACTTTTTAAAAATACTCCACCATCAGATATTCTTCCATTTGTGCCGACATCAACATACAGAAAATTGTAATTGCTGTCTACTAGTGCTAATAGTACAATACTGTTACTGCCTTTGTAATTGTAAAACGTAGAACCTGCGCTTTTTGGTGCTTGGAATACTATATGTTTACCATCCATAGCAGCAATTACATTGGGCAAATTCCATCTATTTTCAAAATTTCTTGATATATTTAGCCATTCTGCTGTAGTTGTAGGAACTTGTAAATAACTATGTTTTAATTTTAGATATATATGTCGGCAAACTTCAGGGATGAATAGAGAAATAGCAGATTCTGATACTCTGAACTGATACATTAAACTACGGTATGATTCGCCAGTGGCGAGAAATCGTAATGTTATAATTAATTTATGTCTCGTACTTATACATTCTCGAAGCTGGGTGTTTTGTTTTGTTATATAAGGTTCAATGGTTTTTAAAAGAGTTTTAAAACAATGATTGTTCATTCGTAAGAAGTTTTTATAACTATCTTCATCTTCTATCTTCAACTCTTCATCGATCAATTGTAAATTACCTCTTTGACAACGCCTATATATCCATGGTTTTACCCACCATCTTCGTGGTTTTCGGTTTATTCTACGTAGTAAAAGCATACCACCGAAAGCAATCATTGTAGTTACCAAGACCTTTTTTCTATCCATATGAATTCCTAAAACATAATACTTAATTGTAAATTTAATTATAGAAGTATTTAAAACATTTAAAATTACCTTACAACGCTGAAATTACTTCTCCTTTTATTCACCCGTAATAACCGTAATTTCAAAATAATAGTTATTAATAAGTAGTGTTGGTAATACTGTTGGTGACACTTTAAAAATGTTTAAGTTGCTTGTTGCTCAATGTAAAGCAAGAAAAACTACATTTGCAAGTTATTGCCGCTATCAGTTGCAAGTTGCAGTTGCACTCTAAACTGTTGCCCAATGTAAAACCGGCATTACGGTTGCCAAAGAATACGTTACTGAAGCAACTATTTTTGTAATAGCTGCCCAAAAATATTTTTTTTGCACGATCGGTTTTTTTTAATGTTCACCGATAGGGTTTCCAAGGCAGTAGGTTTTATTTACAAATTAGGAGGCGGAGGTAGTAATTTAAAAAAAAAAAACGAGCAAAACTTACTTTAAAAATGACAACTAAATTTTTTTAATGTCGAAATAATTTTCAAATCTTATTTTTAAAAATTTTATGTATCATCCTCAACTGGTAGGAAGAACTTACTGACCTTAATACTTAAATAACTATATATGTACAAAGTTCAAAATGAATTGTTTGAATATGGTCCATTATTTGATTGTGATTGCAAGCGTAATATAAATATACATTCAAATATTTGAAATTGCCGCAATTAACTGTTCCATCTACTGGCATGTAAGTAAGTTATTAAGTAAAATATTTATAATAACGAAGTTCAGATGGCGCTGATCTTTTCGAAGAAAAAATCGCGTTACACATAATAACGTATAGTTGCCAATCTTCCAGTAGGTATTATTTAATCAATGGTATTACCCAGAAGTTACGCGATAGGTGGGACCATTGAATAAATAATCTACTACAAGAACGGCAATGCAAGCTACCTAATCGTCACGTCTCTTTTTAACCATAACATGCTGCCACTAGCGGTGACTTATTAACTATCATTGAAGAAGAGAGAGCAGGCAATATAATGTGTTAGGAAGGGGAAGCATGCTATGTCAGTTTTGTATAAACAGTAAGAACGGTGTGTTTTAAACTGAGAGGAATATTGGAGAAGGAAATAAGTTTTGTGACCTCATATGAAAGACAGTATTTTTATTTTTTTCATTACAAATAAGTGAATAAAATTAATAGTAATTTGAAATGTAGGTACAAACACCGGCAAAATTAGGGGAACGCCAAAAAAGCAATGTATTTAAAAAAATGTCATTCATATTTGTGTTGGTATTTCTACATTTACAACAAATAACAAATGACGATATAACACCTAAATATAGCCACCTAATAAAAATTAATTATAATTTATCGAGATGTTAAATATTGATCGGTCTTTAGTTTTATTAAATATGGGTGTTTAATCCGTGTTCATTGGAGATAAAGGATTAACAATGATTTCTGCTTTTGTTTCCTTTTCAATTCTTAGCATTTAAAGTAAAAAAATAAAATTTAAAAAGTAGAAAATTATTATTTATTCGTAATAATTCATAATATATAAATAATGAAAAAAATATTTTAATTAAAAAACTGAATTTTCCATTATGCACAAATTATTACTTAAAAATAATATTTTTTCATTTTTTTAAAGAAATATTTTCTACTTCGAATTGATGACAAAATCAGAAATTATTGTTAACCCTTGATCTACAGTGAACATGAATTAAACATCCATATTTAATAAAACTAGAGACCGATAAATCAATCTTTATTAAGTGGCTATATTTAGGTGATATATCGTCATTTTTTATTTGTTGTAGATGTAGAATTACCAATAAAAATATGAAAGACAGAGGGTTCATACTTTTTTAAATACATAGCTTTTTTGGCATGCCCCTAATTTTGCCGGTCTGTGCAAATATAATATTCGGTATAGTTGCGTCAAAAATCAATTATTACTTTAACAAAAAAAAATTACTCTTCATAGAAATTTTTACCTGCCTCGGAATAATTAAAAAATATGTACATTATATCATTTTTATAATATAGAAGATGGCTTGGCTAAAATGATGACGTTCCTGTTTTCAATTTAAAATAAATATCTCTAATTTCAGTACTACAAAAAGATATTTTAAAAAGTTTTTTTTTAATACGTACTTTCAATTCTCAAAGGTACCTCTTTAATTTGAAAAGTAAGTTGTTACTCAGAAAAATTAATTGTAATTACAAATTAAAATTAAATTCTAATTTTTGTAATGATTGTTAATTTATTATTAATTTAACAATAAAATTGTAACAATTAACAAACAGTTCAATTTTTTATAATTTATTACAAATTTATATCAAAAACAAATTTTCAAAATAACATTTTTTGCTACTTTTCAAATTAAAACCTCGAGTATAAACTTGAAATTTCGGATGTAACAAAAATAATTGAAGTACTAAATTGATATAACTTTTTAAATTAAATTATTATAACTGCCAAGAAATCTGTGCAATTTTAGTATTTCCAAGGCCAACAGAAAAATTTAAGAAGAATACAGTCACACTTAAGGGCCCTTTCTATTAAATCACGTTGAGTGTCATATTTTAATGTAAGTTCATCAAATAGAAGAACACAGTTTTTCTCCTGAACTTCCATAACTCTGACTTTCAACTCAAATTTTTTGAAAAGAGATGTTTCCAATCCAGTTCCTGTATGGTTCACTTTTAACCATTTTCTAATTGTTCGTGGAGATGGTAAAAGTAATTTTGATTTATCACGCATATATTTGAACAATGAGGGGGATTTATAATATATTTTTTCTTAAGATATACAGAGTGTTCGAAAAATATGGGACCAAATTTGGAAAATATATTAATCAAACCAAAACAAGAAAATAATCCTAATATACCCATGTCCGGAAACGAACCATTTCGGAATAAAACACTCTTTTGTGCTCGCTTTTTGGCTAATGAAAAAGACTGTTTCTCTATTTTCTTTAGCAGTTTTCGTTTCCTTTGTGTAATTTCCGGCTAAGATGAGCTTTCATACATGGAAAATATATTTTTTCTTGCGGGTGGTGTTGGTTTTATTTCTTTGCATTTTTGTCTGTCCAAAATTTTAGTTTATATATTGGGTTAGAAAAGTAAATATATATGAATTTATTAATTTTGTAGCAGTAGCGAATAGCGATATAAAAGTTTGTAAATAAAGTAGGTAAGCTGGCCGCAGAATAGCAGAGCAGAGCATTGTGATACTATTTTTGTGTATCAAGTATTGATGCACATGAGTTAACTATAGACATAATATATAATTACAATGTATACTATTGTATAAGTCTTATATGCTCCATATACAAAAATAAATTATAAATAAAATAAATATTTCATCACGGCATATTACCCATTGCTGGGTGTGCTAATCTGCTTTGTACAGATATTGGTAATGTTGGAATATTTGTACCGTGCGGGCGCTTACCAGGGGCACTCATAGCTGGCGTGGAGAGTGCATCACAGGGGTCAATTTTGTGCCATTAAAATTCGATGTAATTTTTGGCGTCGGTCGGGATCGAACCCGGGTCCCCAGATTCGCGACCGGACACTCAGGCACACGGCCACGAGCCACGAGACCCCATTAAAACAAATAATTAAAAAAATAAGTCGTATTGGAATATATAGAATGTTTTGCTCGCCGTTTCACCCCTAACTAAGTGTCGGTGTCGCCCGTGAACGACACACACACATCGTATCTACCCTATGACGGCGGACTCCTGAGCCTGAGTAGCAGGGTTGAACTATTATTTATTTATATGGGTTGAAATATTGTTTTAAATCCGGGATCAGCATTTCTAGGAACGGAGCATCTATAAACATCATTTTTGCGGTGTTTATAGCATCACTGATATATATAAAATTATTAGTAGTGAATTCTTTGTTTTTTTTGCGGAGTATGTTGAAAATAATATTTTCTTTATAATCATTGCTTTTGGCAATTTGTGTAAAGCCAATTGCTAAACACAAAGAGTGTGTTACGTTCGATGATTAATATATTGCACCTTCCAGCTTATAGAAAATCAAAATTAAAAGGTTCTTTTTCTTATTTGGCACTATGTGATTTAAAAAACTTATCCCTAGCATGTTTAAGACGAATCAAAAATTTGTTTGCGTAGGTAATATCTGTGTATTATGCAAACAATTATTCTTATTTGATTATTTGGCATATTGTTTTACAATTTACATATAAAGATTAGTAGTTCATTTATTGAATGATTTATTTGTATTACTTTTACATTGTAAAAAAAAATAATTAATTGGCATTATTGTGTAATGATTCGTATGGTTAGGTGGGAAACCAGCCTATAGCTGAACCTTGCCATTGATGTCTTATTAAAATTATTATTATCATTTTATTTAATTCTTTATTGAAATTTGTTTCATTTAGCGGTATACTAATTAACTATTAACTAAACTATGGAATGATGCCATTTTTATATTAAAAAGATGGTTAGAATTTAGATATACTGACAGAACATTTTTTTACCTTCCGTCACCTCTAGGTAAGGAAGGTATTGTCTTTGGTCAAAAAATTCGGTGGTGAGTTTTCATTGAATAAGCACGTTTTAGGGTCTTTACAATACGATTTTACTATTTTTACGATGATGTCTGTATGTGTGTGTGTGTGTGTGTGTGTGTGTGTGTGTGTGTGTGTGTGTGTGTGTGTGTGTGTGTTCGTGTGTGTGTGTATGTGTGTGTGTCCCCGCCTTTTCGGACACGATATCTCCAATACTAGAATTCCAAAAATTATAATTCTTGCGTATTCCTCTTCCTTACAACCATATGCAGACCTGTTTAGATTTTGGTTATAATTGGTCAACCGGAAGTACCCTCATTTGAAGATTTTAACAGTTTTTCTTGGAAAACTCAGTTAAATGTTATTATAACTTAAAGAATATATTATTGTCTATACGATTTGATTGCATTTTATATTTGATATTCAACAGATATAGAGTTAAAGAAGAATAACGATAATAAATTTTATATAAATTTCATAATTCAGCCAGCTATGCTAACTTAACCATGGAAACTGCTAATATATTCAGGTAATTCAAATTGACAGATGTCAGTATCAATAAAATGAAATCAATGAAAGAATAAGGGAAGTAACTCTAGTGTTAGAAGTTTCTAGATATAAGAGAGACGATTACATATTGGTTTGAACATGTCATGAGGAGAGATGAATATATTAATAGAAGGTGGAAGAAACATAGGAAGACCAAATATACATCTTTGTATTATTTGTATTTGTTTGGTTAGGTGGAAGAGCAGCCTTAGGCTGAACCTCGCCGTTGATATATGTCAATAAAGTAAATTTATTATTATTATTATTATATAAGATGAAAAGACTGTATTGTAGAAGACTTGAGAGAAAAGGAACTGAATGAGGACGATACGCAAAACAAAAATGAGTGGAAGAAGAAAATAAAAAATAGCGACCCCCTAACTAATGGGAAAAACTAAAGAAGAAGATGTCAGTGTCAAGTGCAATTTGCATAGTTTGTTAATGAAATAACTTTACTGGAAATATAGGATCTTTTGCAAGAAAATTTATGTATGGGGCGCGTGCAGTAACATGACTTTGACCCGTGTCAAAATGACAGCAATTAGTTATGTCCATAACTGACAAGTGTTATAATTTTTCAATCAAAATTTCATAATTTTCTTATTTCATGTGGTTTGTTTGTTATCAGGAGTATGGAATTCAGTTGCCGAGAAAGGGAATCACATAATACCAAAAATTTATAATCTTTTGCAAGAAAATTTATGTATGGAATTTGTACATAATACACAGGACTGACGGAAGGTATTGTGCTGGCCACATCAGATTTTTTTACACCAACTTCGCTATTTTTTTGCAACCGGTCGCATTTTCTCGGCTGAATATTTTTTTTTGACTTGACACAGATCTAATACGTTAGTAGATTAGTTGTCTCTTTCTAATACTATATATCAAAACTTTTTTCCATTATTTGCTAAATTAATATCGATAATACAGTTTTCAGTTTACTCCACTTATCATTGTTTTCAGTAGTTCATGTATCGAATGGCTGATGGCTCTGCTGCGTTCGGTATATTTTCAACGTTACGGAATATTTGGCTTACATTGCCGTTCTTGTAGTAGATTATTTATTCAATGGTGGGACCGACAAAAATCGCGTATGACCAAGGGCTAAAAAACCACTAGTTTAGAAAAAAAAAACAATCAAACATATTACAAAATAAAATATAGAACTTTAACCAAAAAATGATTTGTTATTGTTAAATACTGTAAAATTTATAATTTCTTGGGTATTTCTTGACTGTTGGTATGATGTTAAAGGTTACTGGTATTTGGAGTTGCAGTCTGGTGAAAAATGTTTATTGTGATCTATTTAACATTCCTACGTTTCGGTTCCAAATGAACCATCCTCAGGGATAGTTAATGTGTAATTGGGATACAATTCATTACAAACGGAAATTAAATGTAAAAAAAGGATGAATATGTCGTCAAAATTGTCAAGGTAATAAAATAAGAGCGTGTATACATCAGGAACAATTCAGTAAAACTGTTTTACCAGTAACCTTTAACATGTAAAATTTATGTTAATTGATAAAGTAATGGACAAGAAATAGCTAATATTATAACTTGCTGTTCGCGGCATTATAGAAACAAGTTAGCCGGTGATATTGTATTAGTAGTACAACTACTACTCACTTAGCTACTCGTGGCGCCTGGTACCTGCACAGGAATTATGAAAATTTCGGTGACTTTATAATAATTTTTTTACAAGTACCAGGTACAGTATTAAACTTTATAAAATATCTATGTTGAAGGTAATATAATATATTTTGTAATAAAAATTGTAAAATTGCAATTTTCATTTACGTTTCAAAGAAAAAGTTATAAACGCCTTATTTTTGTCAAACTTTGTCTTGTAACAAAAAACTGTACTGCTTAAATTTGTTTAAAAAAATAATGTAGGTATAGCGCGCTCCCCTACTTAACATAAGTAAAAATAAAAAAAATTGTTGATTCTGTTTTTGAAATATAAATTTTTATGTTAGCTTTTGTATTAAAAATGACACTTTTTCTTTAATTACACAAAATTGTGCTGGTCAATTTTAATTAAATTGTATATGTGGGTTGGTGGAATATGTACACATAACATACAAAAAAAAAAAAAAAAATGTTGATTTGGTTTTTGAGTAATTAATTAAAATTTAAAAAATATACATATTTCCCCATTTACCTATAATTTGACTGAAACTATCATATATATCGTATGTTGAAGAATAAATCTAAACTATCTTTTTCATGATTTTAACAAAAAAATTGATTATTTTCATAATTTTGCTGTTTAAATAATTAAATTCATTTGTCAGCGTTCTGACCAACGTTCGAACGCGTGCCACTAGGGGTTCCATTTAACCTTAAGGGTGCGTTTTCTAAACAGCGCCATGATGTAGTAGCGCTTTAACGTACAACTATTTCTCTGTATATATACAAATACCCCTAATAGATGGCGAATTACGGTTCTGATCCGTACTAACATAACGGTATTTTTCGTTGTCTACCTGGAAGGCATAAAGCGAATAAGCCGACCGCTAACTTTTACAACTTTCGTCCAACGTCCGTCTTGGTCAGATGCTGGCTAGATTTTTAATTTGTTCAACTACACAGAAAATAGCTATTTTGCAGGAAAAATATATTTTTTTTTGTATAAATTTTAGAAATACATTAACATGTCCTAACGCAGTATTCTCAAATATTAAATGATATAGTATAAAAAATGATAATACAAAAAAATATAAATAAATACTCGGTTAGTTTCAATAAGTGAAATTTTATTTCAATACGTATTTCGGCTTGTTCGGCCATCATCAGGAAAGAACTAAATGAGACGAAAACATGATACAATTTAAATAGCAGGTATAATTACAATAATAGGAATCAAAGTAGACAAATCAATGGAGATTTATAAAGGTCTATTTGTTCGTTCCTAAGAACTGTACCGTCTTTCAAAGCCTTTTGGATTTCCATTGATTCTAAATAGTCCATCTTTAATCCTTTAGAACACAGATGTTTAACAAATATTTTTTTACGTTAACATTATGATTTTCCAATATACAGTGTTTGGCTACATTTGGTGTACATTTAGTTTTCGAAATTGAACTAATATGTTCTATGAATCTAAGATTAAAGCTACGACTCGTTTGAATTAAAAAAAAAAACACTTTAGTAAACAATATAGATTCATAAAAATATTCTTGAAAAAAGCGGAATATATGAAATAAAATGCTCATACTGTGACGCCATTTATGTAGGTCAAACGGATCGGAGTAAAGTAAATAAATGAGTATTTTATTATATTTATTTAGTTTTTTAACTGTTAACGTCCTACGTGTATTGTCATGGTTTTTGTTATTATTTTAATGTGTCTATATTTTAATGTGTTCATCTTCATACAAATGTAAAAAATTCTCACGTAAGCAAACGACGTATTTACAAGTTTTTTCAAAATTTTGTAACAATTTATAGCTCCTGAAGAAGACACAAGGGATGCCGAAATCGGTTGAGGCCGAAAATAAAATAATTTTGACTGCAATCCAGAAATTTACTTATTTCCATAAAAAGGGATATTATTCCTCAAATAAATAAACATACGGGTGATTCAGTCAAATGATTCTCTATTATAATTTCTGTATTTGAAGAAATAGAGAGAAGGTTAATGAGCAAATTAGTAGTATTTTATACAACTATTTTAATGAAAAATAAATGAAAACAATTGAACATAAAACACACGAGTAATTTATGAAACTAATATTCTATTCGCGACTTTTGGTTATAGCGGAAATACTAGATTCGGACACTCTGATCTTGGTTATTTTTTTCCTTAAAAAAACTTATCTGATGATGTTATATTGACGTAGTAACAGTTGATGTAATTGCAAATAAATATAGAAAAATAAAACAATAAAAAAGAGCCAAAATGAATCTGGAATGACTACAATATTGTAATAAAAATGTTATTAAATCAAACAATTTATTTCACTGTCCTTGCAGTACTTACATATGATTCTATAATGTACCATTGCCGCCCTGATGTGGCTGCGGTAAGGCTGATTAGGGTTGTTTGTTGCGGTATAGAAACAAAGAGCGGCAATTCGAGGGAAAAGATTAGGGATTTCTAATGAAATTCAACAGAAATATGACGCGTAATGCAACCAATGTCAACCGGTAGAAGGCGGAGATTCACTCATCCATAAATGGCATAATTTGGCATTTTAATTGTGTATGTACTTTCTGGGAGTGCAGACATAATTTTTTTGAGCGATTTTATCTGGAGTGCGTATTGCCCTAAATTATTAGAGGCAATAGGCTTAGACCCGGATTATATACAAAAAGCTCAACAAATAAAAAATAAGATATCTGAGTAGGGGTTTTTATGAAATAAATTACCTATAATTTTATAAATATATTATTTTTAAACTAATTATATCATTATTATTACATATGCCTTATAATCAAAAGTTTTATCGACTTTTAAGAACAACAAACCTATGTCACTTGTCGGTATTAACCATTGCTTACCGACATGTTTAACCTAATATCCATTTACCGAGAATTAAAAAAAGTTCTGAACACTAGAAGAATAATTCGTAGAAACACGAAAACAAAGGGCCAGTAAACCATTTTACTTTATTACCCATATATTCCTATCCCCACTCAAAAATACAAAGGGTAGATGCGGCAAGTATAGACAAATCTTGTTTCTCATTTGCGAATTGCGACACAAGTGGACATAATTATCAATTCCAAATAAGTTGATTTTTTTTTATTTTATACAAATGTTACTAAAATTATACAAATCTATATAAATATTTTGTTTTTTTTAAATATTGTTAATTGTTTATTTATTGTATTTTTTATCTTTCACGGAGATTTCATATTTATTTCAATTTTTAGTTTCATTCATTATTTATATAACTTTACAAAATAAAATATTTTGCTTTTTTGTCAATTAAAAATTAAAGATCTAGAATTAAACAGTTGACATTCTAATAAATAACTGTTCGTATATGAAGAAAAATTATGATTCTGAACATTTGTTTCGATTTATTTGCCCACACGACTTCATTAAAACTTCTCTGAAATAATGCAAATAAAATATGTTTTACAATTATATTAGTTTATATGTAGAATACATATATATTTTTAGATTAATAATGTAAAAAGTATTCCATTTGTTGCAATTAAAATCAATCTTATTATCAATATTATATTTTGTCTAATTTTAAATTTGCCACGCTTTACTCTATAATACCGACACACGAGGATAGACATCTATAGAAAATAGTGTGAACTATTTTACGAAAACTTTTGCTATTGAGGCCAATTATTTCACCATATATTTTGTCACCAATTTCTCAACATCCAGCAGAGCAATAAAGTTCAAATTTAGTATTACTAACATATTTTACAAACTTTATAGTTTGAGATAAATTTGGCGCGATTTTATCATTCAGTTCGAGAAATATTTTTTTTATTATTGTCAACAATAACGTAAAATAACTAAAATTTATTTCATTCCACAAACAAAAAAATATGTATTTTAATTATGTATGTTTAAGAGAAATATCATTACACAGAAAAAAGAAATTGTTGACAAAAAAATCACTATTTTGTGTATGCGACCCGCAATACGTTAACGCACCCTTAAAGTTCGTTCCATTTGATGTGCAACACAGTGTCCGTGTGTGTTACCCAGTGTGACTCTGTGTCGCATAATTGGAAAGCACCTATATAAATAATTTGTAATATATAGTGTGTGCAACGAAACGTGGAACATAGGACTTTAACATGGGATTTTAAAAATGTGCGGAAATTGGCTCTCCTGTACATTTTAGAGTAAAAGTACAAGAATTAAAAGTTGTTTAGAATTAATTTTTATTTAAAAAAGTCCTCATTTAATGCAATAGCATATCTGTAGCACTAGATATTTAGAAAATAAAATATGACATTTTCATCAAAATTCAGATAGCCATGGAAATAAAAAACAAATAAAACAAAATATCAATTAAGATCATAATACTTTAATATTTAATGCTGAATTATTATAGACACAATAACTGGTACCACAAGCCTGGTTTTAACTAAAACGCTGTTTTAAGAAATGTCAAATTCAAATTTCAATATTTAATTTCACCTTTACGTTTGAAGAGCGATTTTTTTAAAAATATTTGTTTGATTATAAACTATCTTCTGCTTTAAAATCATATTTTGATGAATTTAATATTATTTATTATTAATATTAAATTATGAAATTTGACATTTCTTAAAACATCGTTTTAGTTAAAACTGGGCTTGTGGTACCAGCCAATGATACAACAATGGTACAACAATTAACATCAATAACACTGAACTCAACTGAGATTTCGGTGAATATTAAAAATGGGGAATTATCAAATATTTAATAATAAAATAAATTATACAAATCGGAAGAAAATATTAGCAGCAAAATCGAGGTTTTATTTAAATTAAATGCTCAAATATGTGTCCATTCTCCGCCAAACAATAACCTAATCTATCATAAAAAAACGCCTAACATTCGCTAGTTGGTAGCACGATATTTTAGTACATTCCAGGGATATTCTGTTTTTTAGTGATTCTAAATCTGGATATTTGTAATCACTGTAAATTTTTGATTTTAGATGTCCCCATAGAAAAAAATCATTTGGCGCCGCTAGATCCGGAGACCGTGTGGGCCAGTGAATTGGTCCGTCTCTACCAATCCATGTATCGGGAAATACATCATTACGATATTTTTAACAATTTTTGTATTATGAGCTGGACAGCCGTCTTGTTGCAACCATACTTCACGATCATTGGTCAGTTCTTCAATTGCCGGTCCAATATCATTTATCACCAGAGCATAATAGGACTGACCAATTAAAGTGCCGTTAATGAAATATGGCCCAATAATATGGTTTTTTAAAATTCCAGTCCAAACATTGACTTTTCGGGGATATTGTGTATGAGTCGTAACATACAGATGTTCATTATTTTTACGTCAATATCTAAAATTTTGAATATTTGACTCATTATTGAGTGTAAATGTGCTTTCGTCGGAAAAACAAATATTTTCAATAACATGTGAATCTGCATTTGCTTTTTCCAGCACTAATTCACAAAATGTTGCTCTCAGAAACTTATCTTCTTCATTCAATTCCTGGTGTTTACCATATTTAAAAGTTTTATATTTTTCTTCTTTTAAATAATTTCTTACAGTACCAAATGGAATTGAAGTGTCTTTTTCTATATGCCGCAAACTTAAATTTTTATTATTTTCAATGGCTGCAATTACATTAATTTTATTTGTTTGTCTTTCTTCATCTTCATCTGCAATTGGCCTTTGACACTTGCATGGTTTTCAAACACTTCCTGTTTTATTAAATCTCTCAATTACACGAAATATTGTCGTTTTACTTGGAATTGGTCGATCAGGATAAGAGCCACCAAAAAGTGCACGAATTTCTTCATAACTATTTCCTCTGCAATGTAATTTGACAATCAAAATTTTTTCTTTGGTACTGAACAAATCCATTTCATTATGCACAAACGAAGAGTGATGCAATTTATTGTTTACAACAGTGTATACACAATGATTGCAACAATTAACATCAATAACACTGAACTGAACTGTCAAAATAAGATTTTGTTTTATAAATAAAATAAATAAATAAATATTTCATCACGGCATATTACCCATTGCTGGGTGTGCCAATCTGCTTTGTATACAGATATCGGTAATGATGGAATATTTGTACCGTGCGGGCGCTTACCAGGCGTCACCTCACGGGCACTCATAGATGGCGTGGAGAGTGCACCACAGGGGTCAATTTTGTGCCATTAAAATTCGATGTAATTTTTGGCGTCGGTATACTCAACTGTAAACAACTATCTACTTTCTTAGCAACCAGTCCAGTAGGTACGTTTTTCGGCTTAGGCCGGTAGTACATAGCAATGATAATATTGTAATTATAATATTGTATTGGAAAGAAAGAATGTTATTTTAAAGATTTGGGAGTGTTTTTTGACCCGAAACTACTTTTCAATAACCACATATATATTTCTGTTAAGCAAGCACTTGGATTCATATTCCGCAGCTGTAACATTTTAATAACCCCAACTCATTAATTCATCTGTTCAACACTTTAGTTCGCCCTAAGCTAGAATATGCATCTGTTGTTTGGAATCCTTACTATCAAAAATATATATTACTTATAGAAAGAATTCAAAAAAAAAAATTGTCACACTTTTAAACTACAAATTTAATTTAGACATCACTAACTACTTACGAGTACTTCTGTTAAAACATTTTAATATGCACTCATTGGAAAATAGAAGAATTCAAGCTGACATGATTTTTTTAAGTTAATCAATAACATAATACATTCACCATCAATAACTTTTACATTAAAATTTTCTGTAAACACAAAAAGTACGCGGTCAACTAATCTTTTTTCATTACAAGCAATTAATTCTTACAATTACAAAAATTCGCCAATAAATAGAACCATGTCAAATTATAATTCAAGGTTTGTGCAAATTGACTTGTTTCACGTATCACTATATATCTTTAAAAAGGAGATGGTAAATGTTTTCTCCTAGTGATAACATTGATTTCTTTATTCCTTGAATTATTATATTTTGTATTGAACTTAATTAATTTAATCACTTAGGTATAATTTATGTACTATTTTTGTATTACTCAAACCGTGGAAACCTGTTATTGGTATATGTATACTGTTGGTTTCCCTTAATGATATAAATAAATAAAAATAAATAAATGACCTTTACGTCCGGTAGGTATTTTAAAATTGACTATTACTTAATCTGTAAATTGTAAACGCATCTCGGCAAACTTGTTCAAAACAAGCACGACGCTTTGATTTAATAATAATTATTCTAAATAATTTGCTTTCAAAATAGATGTTGAGTATACAGAAAAAAATTATACAACACACGGCCAGTAACTGCATAAGGCAGTGGTCACACTGGACAAGTGGGATCGACTAATGCCGATTGATTGCGATCGATTAAAAATTAAACTAACACTAGCTTATGGGAATGGTCACACTGCATACATCCACTATGGTCGAACGATATCGAACGTCGACGAGCGGTTTAATATATCAAACATGTTTGATTTTCTAGTCGGTCGACAGCGATTGATGTGTTTACGCATGCTCAGTATTGTCATATTTGTCATACCAACTTAACTTTTTTGACATTTGTGTACAGGTTAAAAAGAATATTACAGCCCTATTACTAGTAGCATGACGGAAATGTGGAGAGTTAATGAAATAGACCATAGTTGAAAAACTGTGTAAGAGATAATGTACAATTTTATGATCAAAGCACACCAGGATACAGTAATAATTGTAAGACAATGGAAAAATTATGGATGCAAATTTCTCTAATTTTAAAAACAAAAACTCATAAGGTTTGTCATTTATTTAAATATTCCTGAAAACATATATATGCGGCGTTTCAGTGCAAGAAAAAATTAATTTTCTTTCAATTTAAGTTGGTATCATTTTTGTGGAAATATTTACGTCGATTCATGCAGTGTGACATATCTCCTAAAATTTCGGTCGGTCGCTATTGATCTACGACAGTTGATCTTGGTTGATCGATTGCATTCTACTCAATGTGACCACTGCCTTACGGTCTCGCTAGTTCACGTGTCTCGCCCTACCGGACTCGACACGTGATGTACTATCAGGGGGGTGAAAGCTGATAGGAATTATTGTGACAGAAGTTGTATGGACCAAGTGAGGTAAAGGGCGAGAGGAAATAAGTTTTGTCACTGCATATAGAGGCAGCACATGTCGCAAAAGAGTTTGGCTATTGGCCGATAAGATGGCAGCACATGTTCAAAACAAAATCAAGTCGTTGGATGTGAAATATTTACTCATGTTTTCGCTCTCGAAGTGTCAGCATCAGTTTATCTAATTCATTTTGTGTATTACTGTTTCGTTGTTTGTTGTTATTTTTATTGTTTTGTTGTTTGTTGAGTTATTTTTGTTTCGTTGTTGTTATTTTTGTTACTTAGTAGTCTTTGATTGACGCTAACCTAACCTAACGGTTAAGTTCTTTCGTGTGAAAAGCTTTGTTTGTGTTTGTGTATATACAATACATGTGCTTTCAAATGAAATTTGATTGTTTTGTAGAAATATTATTTTGTTTGTATTAAATTTTATTTCATGGCATTGCTGTAATCTGTTGTAATTTTAACATACATTTTTGTAATGTGTAAATGTTAATGTGTAAATTCATTAAGAAAATGTAATGTGTAAATTAAATACTTGTATTATTATTATTATTATTATTATTACAATCATTATAATAATTTTAAATTTTGCAACTGTAGTAATTACAATTAATATTGTGTAAAATATTTAATTTACAAAATATTTAATCATTATTTGTAAAATGAAATAATAATGTAACCAATAAAGTATAAATTAATTTCATTTTGATTACCGGTAAAAATAATTGTAATATTGAAATTAAAATTTCTAATTTTCATATGGTTGAAGTAGCATGCAGCCCGCATCACAGCTTTTAGCTTTGTCACTAGCGCTAGATGTCGCAATGATCGATAACCCCACTCCTTCTCCCACTTCTACCTTTTCAAATAACACACAGCTGTCACGTCTCTCTTTAGATTATTGGTCCGTGTGTACTATTAGCTTGCCCGTAAATGCTTAGCTACCGGCCTAATGACGTAAATAGCTATTATAGGGCGCGAGCAGTCACATGACTGTGCTAACCTTAGCAAGCAGATATGGGGCCCGTTTAAGAATGACAGCTATTATTTATGTCCATAACTGACAAATTCATAATTTTTCATTCAAAATTTCATGATTTTCTTATTTTATGTGGTTTATTTATTTTTAGGAGTGCGAAATTCAGTTGCGAAATCATACAATTTTGAATGAAAAATTGTGACATTTATCAGTTATGGACGTAATTAATAGCTGCCATTCTGACAGGGGCTCCCATATCTGCTTGCCAAGGTCAGCAAAGTCACGTGATTGCTCGCGCCCTATTGCAATATAGTGCTTTATAATTCAGGGTGTAACACCAAAACCGACCACCGCCATTATTTTCTTTATTATTATAGTTACAAAAAAATACTATAGAACAAAGTTGTAGGAGACCAAGGGGGACGTCCCATTAGAGAAGAAAATATTTTTTTAAACCAGTGGTTCTCAAGTTAAAACATAAAGTTACATTTTTTCAAATGGGATTATACGTATTTTTTATGCCTGTTCGATAGGGTATTTTTTTCTGAATTCAATCACGAGATTATTTTATATCTTTACATAACAAAAATATTGAGAAAAATTCAATTGAAATTTACATAAATTTTATTTTTATAATTATTTTTCGGTAGGCTATGCATGAAAAACAATGAAACAAATATTTATTAAAAACGTTATAAACAGTGTTCTATTTGATTTCTATCCTAAATCATTCAAACTGACAAATAGTAGTTTTTGTTTTTCATACATAGCCTACTCAAAAATGACTAGAAAAATCAAATTTACTTAAATTTCAATCGCATTTTTTTCAATATTCAATTACGAAAGGGTATATAACTAATACATGGTTAAATTCAGGACAAAATACGCTATCGAATAGGCATAAAAAATATGTATAATCCCATTTGAAAAAATAAAACTTTGTGTTGCAAATTGAGAACCATGGTTTAAAAAAATATTTTCTTCTTAAATAGAATCTCCCCCTTGGTCTCCTACATTTTTTTCTATAGTATTTTTTTGTAACTATAATAATATAGAAAATTATGGCGGTGGTCGGTTTTGGTGTTACACCCTGTATTATCTTTCATATTAGCATTATTATACGGGGATGATATAAAAAATTAACAACAAATTAATAATATTTCAGAAAATATTTGTAACTTCTGCGTAGTGAAGAGAAATTCTTGCAGAAGTTGACAGTGTCTGTGTCCAGTAGATGAAATGGAGTATGGTGTGTTACTGTACCAGGAGGAATGTACATTATGGCGGTGCTCTTAGATGTTTGCACGGTAGGAGAGCAGCAAGATATCACATTCTTTGACGAAACGACATGAACTACAAGATACAACAAAGAATGTTAAAATAGTATGGTGTTTTCAGTTTTAATAAAAAAGGAGTATAGAAGAGGATAAATTTGTTAAAACGTGGACGAACATCGATGACAAGGACAAAGAAGCAGTGTATTTCTGGTTAACATTTAAAGTAACACCCCTTTTTTGAAATAAAATGACATTTTTTAATAATAATTAAAAATTTTGTTTCATTAGTCAAAACACACGCATTTCGCTTAGAAACAGCCTTTTTAAGCGTTTGGAGAACTGAGAAACAGTTTTTACATCATATTTGGCCGTTTCAGTCTGAAACGAACGATTTGTAAGAACTCGTACACATTTTCTACGTGAGGTATCGATGGAAATCGATTGATTAGGGCCTAATATGACAAAATACACTGTTTTTCAGTGAATACAAGGTTTGAGGGCCCCCCGTGGTGCCCTCGCCGGTGCAGCTAAAGTGCCGCGTAGTTTGAGATTTGTAGTTATTTATTTATTTGATTTAAATAATGTAATTTATACATCTTCAAATAAACACATTAACATATTAAATATTTTTATTATGTTTGTACAGGGCAGCATATACGTCTCATTTCTTGATAATGTCTTCAATAAATTATCTATTTTCAATAGATTTTTTTATTAATTACAGTATCAAGAAATGAAATTTAATTTTCAGAATAATTTAAAATGAATTCTTATTTCCCGCCACCTTCTCGGCTGGCAAATTTAGTTTTCTGACCTTTTCATAGATGGCACTAAAACTTGTTATCACGGTTTGTAAGGGAGATACCCAATCTTCTAATATATATTTTCTTTAATATATGGTGGCGGTAATTAAGAATTCATTTTAAATTATTCTGAATATTAAATTTCATTTCTTGATAATGTAATTAATAAAAAGTTTATTGAAAATAGATAATTTATTAAAGACATTATCAAGAAATAAGAAATATATGTTGCCCCGTACAAAAATAATAATAGTATTTAATATGTTAGTGTCTATATTTAAACATTACATTATTTAAAGCAAATACTAAATAAACAACTACAAATCTCAAACCACACGGCGACAACTAATAAAATTTAAGCACATACTACTAAGGAAACGGAAATTTCAATTATTATTACAAAATGTAATTTTATTTCAAAAAAAATTGTTGTGGCCAGCACAATACCGCCCGCCATTTCTATTTTATGGTACATAAGTAGAGAATTTAACATTTCTTGTATACACAAATAACTCAATTTGTATCTATTCTTTCGTTCTATAAGGAATTTTGTTATACTTTTGTAATATGTTCAAGATTCTTCAAACTCATTGACGGTATTTCGTAAAGATATATGTAATATTAATATACCTACAATTTTAAATACATATTTAATTAATAATACGATAAGATATATTAAATGTACTCATATCTCCCAGAAAAATCTTTCAGTAATGTCTGTAAACCTGCTGATTTTTGACACTGACATTTTGCATTTATCTGTCAATTATAAACATTTAAATATCTCAACTGATTTCCATGAAGTTGTTTGGGCAGCGAGATTTATTACAACAAATTGTTCTATATTATTATATAGTATATCTCTAAATTTATAGGATATAAATAAAAAAAAAAAAATGTCAGATTGAGAATTTAATTTTCTTTATTATTTTTAATAACATAAATTTTACAAAAATATTTAGATTTTTTTTTTAGGAACTACCACTGCCGATTGTCCAATTGATACCAAATCTTATCAGCTCTTTCCATTAATGTTAGATTGTTAAACATGTCTTAAGTCTTGTAGTATTTGAGAAACTGGCCTTCCAACATCCATACACACACATGCACGGTCATCATCGTAAAAATGTTATAATCGGATTCTAGGGACCTTTAAACGTGCTTATTCACTAAAATCTGGATATGCGATTTTTAGTATGAATCGAATACCTCTCTTAGCGAGAGATAAAAAGGGATGTTACTTTAAATGTCAGCCAGGAATGCACTGCATCTTTGTCCTCGTTATCGATGTTCGTCCACGTTTTAACAAATTTATCCTCTGCTATACTCCTTTTTTTTATTACAACTGAAAACACTATACTATTTTAACATTCTTTTGTTGTATCTTATGTAGTTCATGTCGTTTCGTCAAAGAATGTGATATCTTGCTGCTCTCCTACCGTGCAAACATCTAAGAGCACCGCCATAATGTACATTCCTCCTGGTACAGTAACACACCATACTCCATTTCATCTACTGGGCACAAACACTGTCAACTTCTGCAAGAATTTCTCTTCACTACGCAGAAGTTACAAATATTTTCTGAAATATTATTAATTTGTTGTTAATTTTTTATATCACCCCCGTATAATAATGCTAATATGAAAGATAATATACTTACTGGAAATATATTGAATGATAAAGCACTATATTGCAATAAAGATAGAAATTCACGAATAACAGTTTTTAAATGTCAAAGATTTTCGAGCGATGCAATAGAGAATTGTGGGAAATTTACAGCAGTTCTCAAACAAATGTTAGCTTATTATAGTATTTTGACATTAAAGTTTGAAAATTACTGTAAAATCTGTACTAGTAATGACATGCATGAAAAAGTCAGGAAATATTTTCAAACGCTACTAGATTGAAAACTTGTTGTCACGTTTCTGAATTCAGATTCACCCCCCTGCCCGCCATCTTCTCAGCTGTCAAATTTATTTCTTTGATCTTTTCATAGACGGCACTAAAACTTTATATCACGGTTTATAAAGGAGATACCCTATCTTCTACTATATATTTTCCGTAATCTATGGTATAGAGAAAACGACGTCGATAAACACAAGTAAAGTGGCGAGCGTGGATCGCCGAGACGAGGCGGAGAGAGCCGATGAGTCACGAGGCTGGCCGAATGGCACGTACGACGTGCCATAGGAGCCGTTCTTACTCCCGTATCGGCGTGCCATTAGATGTTTCAAATCAAAAATGCGTCAATTATATATTTTATATTAAGATGATTTAAAACACTTTTGGTCTCATATCATTTTAATGTGCTGTATTATGGAACTTTACGTTCTGAAATAATTTATTTTCACTATTTTACTTAACAAAACTAAATCCAAATATACGTATAACGATGTATAATTTGAAAAAACTTTCCATTCTAAAATATCAATGTTAAGAACACTGGCTCCTCTGATGAGCAATGCTAAAACTAGACTAAACATATCTCTATCTCCGAAATCAAATCAAACCAAATGAAGTTTTGTATAGTTATATTTTATCGTTGGATCATGCTTCTACCCCATGGGTTGGAAATGTTTATGTAGGTTTGCCTAGCAACATTGTCATAGATCGCTAAACAAATTTTAATAGCACTGTCAAAAAATATTAATAAAATTAAGGTTATAACTGAATGATTTATTTTAAAAATTATTGATTTACAAAGAGGATGATTGTGAATAAAATAGTATCTCACCACGAGGCTTCGCCTCTCGGTAATATACATAAGCCCTCGGCTGCAATGAAACATTTCCCACCTCGGATGTAATATACTATTAAAAATTTTAAAAAGTCGGATGTTAATAATATATTTTAAATACTAGTACTAGAAGAAGAGTACATGCCATGATTTGGGTAAATATACAAAGTAAGAATGTACACAGATCATCCTGTACATGATTTGCCTTCTACTTAGTCCTTGTTAACTCGCGTGGAAGAGTACATTTCTTGCCCTATACAAATTCCTACTTTACGCATTCACAAATTTACTAAGTACACTTCGGAGTACAAATTATAAATAAAAATAACACCAATAATTCACCCACTCCGATTCAGTTTGTACTGCAGAATGTACTTTTTAAATTCGTGAGCGCGCGAAGTAGAAATTTGTATAGAGCAAGAAATGTACACTTTCAAGTGCACCAACTTCATGGGCAAGATTTGTATGTCAGAAAATGTACAAGCCAAGGCATGTACAGGGCGATCTACGACATTATGACACAATGCGTGTTATCATGACCTCACAGAAGTTTTAATGCCGTTTTCTCGAATTCTGTTGTTTAATAATTAACAAATTTTAAAAAATACGGGTATGTAAATTATTTCTAAAAATCACCATCCCATTCTCAGTTTAAAATTCATATTTTTTTAAACGAATTTGAAATAACAAAGAGCGGCAGTTATTGTGACATTGCAATAATATACACGTACAATAAACTATCAGGTGGAAAGATGTAAAGCATGAACTCGAGTTTAAAATAACAATGCTCCCGTTCAGCCGGGTTAGCGCTAGCCAACGCTAGACTAGCAAAATAATTGAACGATTCGCAAGAATCTAGCGCTAATATAGCGCTGGAAGAAATAGACTACGTTTATCTCGCACTAGTTTATCCACTTAAATGCTAACCCGCTTCAGTTAAGTGGGTTAAATGTGCGAGATAAACACGTAAGTTTAGAGCTAAGTGAAGTAACTTAAATAATGGGTTGAGTTAACTAACCTACTTGAAATTTTGCGAGATAAACGGTTCAGGTTATGGATTAACCTCAAAAAAAAATTAAAAACTTGAAAATAATTATTAAAAATATATATTGCTACACTCAAAACTTCAAAAAACTGTTTGTTTCGAGGTTTGCTTCAAGATCGTGAGCGTTTTGTTATTATTATAGTAAGTCATCCGCAACATTTTCTATCTGTCCTTGTTTAACAGCAGTGGATAAACGCCAATTATTCTATAGTCACTTTAAAACATGCGATATAAACGAGGTGCAGTTAAGAGTTAGTTTTAAGTCACTAGATTTTTAAGCGGGTTATGTCACTGCGAGATAAACGTAGTCATAGTTAGCTAAAGCACATCTAGCGAACTTGTGGGCAGCTGCATGCGTCATGTTTGATTGAACGTCACCTTCTAAGTGGTTAATAATATTTACTTCTGTTGCATTTCAAGTAATAATTTCCATTTCAAAATGGAGTCTGCGAGCTTTCAATACTATGCAGATATAACTATCAGTTATTTTCTTACTTTGAACGGCGCTTGCGCGCCAAAGTTCAATAAATAAATATCGTTCAGTACGCATCTAGCGCTAATTTTGACTAGGTTAGGGCTATTCCGGCTGAACGCGAGCAATCTCAAGACATGCACACTAAAAGACAGAAGCGGGCCTACATGCAGCATTACGTCACGAATTACATTTTTTAACAGGAATATTTAAAAAATATATTTTTTCACTTTTATAGCTTAATTTTGTTAATAAAAGTAAAATATTTTAATAATGTTATACTTACATCAATAACAGACTCTTCTTTTGACGCTGGTTTCAGTTTTTCTTGAATCCTCTTGCTTTTATTCATTTTTCCAAAGAAATTGTCATCACTCTCATCGTTATCCGTGACGAAGAAATCAATAGCCATTCTTTTTCTTGGTTTACTAGGATCAAATTTCTCCGGTTCAGATTTCTTTGCCGCGATCTGCGTACTGGTCATCAAAGATTCGAAGGGATCGTTTTCTTCTTTAATATATACAGAAGATTTCTGTGTAAGACCGCATTTTTTGTCTGATTTTTGTGTAAAATAAGGTATTTTCTTTTTCGACTGGTAGGGGTCAAATTTTTCTAGTTCATCTTTCTTATATGTTTCTTCGTCTTCAAAGAGATCAACATTTTCTTCAAAACCTTTCTTCTCCAATTTCTGAGTAGGAGGCATATCTTTCTTGCGAAAACCATCTTCGCTTTCTTCTGTGTCAGTCGGCCATAACCTTGGTAACTTTTTGGTTTGGGTAGAAAATATTTTAGGTTTTCCAAGAAGGTCTGTAACTTCAACAGGTTTTTGCGTTGCAGATATATTTTTATTTACTGAACTGTCGTCAGTAGTTTCGTTGTCAGTGGGCCACAAATTAACATTCATCGGCGTTTTAGATTTTTGAGAATGTTTTTGCTCATTGGGTTTCTGAGTCAAAGGGAAAATCTTTTTAAATTCATCTTCGCCATCACTGGGGGAAATTTCGGCTGTTTCTTCAATTTCCGGTTTATTTTCTACAGGTTTTTTTAAGAGTCCTTTGGGAGTTGAAGCTATAAAGATAGGTTTTGATCTTTTTGGAAGAATTGGTGATTTGAATGCTTGGATCTCTTTCTCTTTATTTTTCATTTCGAGTTTTTGGGCTACATCGATGATTTCTTTCATTACTTGCCCTAATTGTTCTTGCAAGTTGTCTTTCAAATTTTTTAAATCATTTATTTTATTTAAATTCTCTTTCACTGACTCTTCTAAAAGTTTCATTTGCTTTCTGTGGTTTTCGTTATCATTTTCTCTGATTATGTTCATTTCGTCTTCATAATTTTTAATTTGTTTTTCCAATTTTTTAATATCGTCCTGTTTCCTCTTCGGTAATTTAGGTCCTCTTTTCTCAATTTCTTTAGCTTTTTCTAAATCTGAATTAAGAATTAAGAGTCTTTTCTCTTCAGATTCTAATTCTTCTTTCGTATTGTTTAAAGTTAACTTATGTTTCTCCAATATTGCAGTTTTTTCATTGATGATAGCTTGAAATTTCTCTTTATCCTCAGCCATACGTTTTTGTAAATTTTCAATTAAGTTACTGAGTGTTTTGTTATCATTTTCCTTTTCTGTACGGCGAAGTTGGACTTCTTTTATTTTTTGTTCATACTCTCTTACCTGATTTTTGTATTTTAGGGAATTTTCTTCTAACTTTTGTTTGAGATCAAGTAGTCTGCTCTCTTCTAGTTCTTTATTTTGTTCTGCATCTTTTAATGCAATTCTTGATGCTTGTATTTTATTTTTTTCATGTTCAACTCGTGTAACAATATCATCATTTCGCTTTTCCATTTGTTCCAATTTTTCTTTCAATTTAATTTGTGTGTTTTTGCAATGTTCTTTTTTCAAATTATTCTCTTCACGCAAAGATGATATTTTTGTGGTTTTTTCTTCCAGTATTTTCTGTTTATTGGTTACTATGTTTCGTAATTCACTTTCCCTACTATCTAACACTTCTATTTCGGTCTCTGTTTCTGTAATTTGTTCGTCGAGTTGTTTGTGTTTTTCTCGCAATTCTTCAAAGAGTTTTTGTTGTTTTTCTTCCTTCTCTGATATTAAAGAAATGTTAGCTTCAAAAGCTTTTATCTGTTCTTCCTGGATCAAATTTTCATCCTCCAATTCTTTTTTAGTTTCAGATATTTTTTTATATAATTCTTCCACTTCACTTTCAATAGAATATTTATGTAATCGTGCCACTTCTAATTTATTTTGTTGCAGCATATTAAGATTTTCTTTTTCTTCTATGCTCTTCTGAAGTTGTTCATCTTCTTCTGCTAATTTGCAAAATTCTTCATTAAGTTTACTTAATTCTAAAGTTTTTTCTTCTAATGTTTTGTTATAGTTATTTTTTTGAACTTCTATTACAGCTTCCATAACACTAATCTCTTTTTCAAGTGTTTCATTTCTATGCTTTTGATTTTCTAAAAATGATTGAACTTGTTGGGAGATATTAGCTTTTGATTCTTTAGTATTTATCGTTTTAACTTCAATGTCATCTAAAGTTTTCTTAAATACATTTAACTGCTCCTCACACATGATTGTAATTCTTTTCATATTTTCCAAATCATTCGCTATTATTACCTTGTTACTCATTTCATTTTCCGTAACTTGTCGGAGTTGTTCAGTTTCAGCATCCAACTTTATTAACTTATTAGAAGCTGATTTTAATTCCTCATCTTGGCGTTCCAAAGTTCTGTGAGCAATTGCATTAAAAGAGTCGCTTTTCATCTATTAAAAAATGAAGCATTATTTTACTGAATTAATTTAGTACATTTAAATACCTTTTCTCTGATAATGTCCGCTCTTTCTTTCCGAAGAGTCTCGCGCACGAGTTCTTCGTTGCGACTGATATTATCAACATAAGGCGAGAGCATTTGATTATTTTCTTTCGATGGATTTTCCTCCTCCATGATAAATGTTACTATGAAACATTAAAATAGATGCTTAATGTAAGCTACGTTTTCAATCTGCTAGCAACAGCAAGAATCTTGTAGCATAAAATAATGTTGGTGGATTGTTTTAACACAATTTGCTATTATTTTAACTAGAATAACTGCTTTAGTAATAAAACATACCTGTAATTATTAACACGGCTTTACTTTTATTATTTACCGTAATAGTTGTTCGTTTCTACCAACACTACCAATCAGAAAACATGTGACAATTTGTTATATTTATATAATGGTTGCCAACCTACTATTACCAAAGCAACTATAAAGAGTTATGGGTAATGGCGGGATTATTTGAATGAATAATATTATATTATTGTAATGAAACTAGATCAGATCAGATTTTTATTAGCTAAACACGTCAACTGGAAAACTCATTTATAATTGATTCAAAATAACCAGGTATATAACATAACATATGAAATATTTACAAAAATAATCTAGAAATTTACTATATTTATAAAAAAATGTGGCTACACATTAGGTGCGTTCAATAAGCCAAGCAAAACAAGCAACCGGAAGTAAAATATAATGGCGGGAAATACAAATTGTAGATACATGAAGTTAACTTGTACTGTTTCTATCTCATTGTATGGGGTGTTTATGTCAACCATATGTCAAAAAGGCTTCCAAAGTTTTGTAATGAATAGAAATTGATAAATTACTAGATTGCAGTCAAATTATTAACTTCCATACACCCATCCAGTCAAGAAGCTTCATCATCCATTTTGTAATGAATGTTTATAAGTAGAAATATTTTCTTAGAGCTAAAAAAAAATCTTCAAAATTAATCGTACTATCTGTAAATAACTGTACCTATTTATGAATTGATTTTGTATAACTTTCCAGACCAATAAGAGAGATACGAGAGATACACATGATTTATTTGACAACTGTATAACTATAACCCTCGATGACAGTTTGTGATCTAGCAAATCGTTCAGTGTATTAAACTAAGTCTCGTTTGCTTACCTAGCATTTACTTGATTTGCTTACTCAAGTAGATTGAACGCACCTAGGTAATACCTTCCGTCAAGAGGAATACCAAAAAAATATAATTTTTGGAATTATAGTATGAAGATGAAGTAAAAATTCAATAATTATAGGTTGCTATTCAGGCCCGGAATAGGCCGGCAAGCTACCGAGCTAAGCTCGGTGGGCCGAGGCCACGAGGGTCGATGAAAATTCTCGGTATGATACTCAGAAAATAAGACATTCCGGCATGCGGATTCTTTATATTGCCAGAATAGGAGGTTAACGGTATAAGCCGCGAGCAGGCACGTGATTCGAGCGACCTTGACGTGCTTGGAATCGGCTGATTTGATTTGTGTGCGCTTGTCACTTTGACGAGAACACTATTTTGATTTTGAAGTGCAAAAAAGTTATTAATTCACAATTTTCAGACAGTAAAATACATGAAATTAAAAATAATTACTTTTTAGCAGCTCAAAATCACTAGTCACGCTCGCGGCCTTACAGACGGTCGTTATAGGGTACCTTTATATACAGGTACGCCATGGGGCAAGATCGCCGCCATAAGCAAGCCAATGTCAAACATATTTATAATTCATTTCCCTATTTATTTGTAAGAAATGTGATATTATATTATACAGGAATATTAAATAATCACACTATGACTCTAAAAAGGTAATAAAAATTCATGTATTTAAGAGATACACAATTATTATTATGACATAGATTTAGAGGTTATGTAGCGCATAGGATATAGGTTGTGATTATCACATCAAATTTAATAACTGTGGTTATTATTTACATAAAAAGTATATATTTTAAACTTACTTTTTAAAAATTTCAGTGTTTGTGCTTAATATTGGTAATTTTTATGTGTTTAAAATATTGCTAGTCATCGTAGTCAGCATCCCAATATAATATATACATATAAATAAAATAAAAGTATTACTTACACTTTAAATAAATATTACAAGTATATTCAAATGTGTTTTGCATTAAAATAAAACAAGTAGCCACGAAAATAAATAATAATTTGCGCAACAACAACGAATATGACAGTGGCCCTCTAATGGCGGACGAAATGCGAGCCACGTCATGGCCATACCCTGAGTATAAAGACCAGAGTGATTCTAGCGGCCAATTCTAGCGGCCACTTCTGTAACACAACCTATTGTGAACAAACATTATACAATGCATTACCATGACCTAACAGATATACCAGTGGTAATTATTATAGAAATTAAAGAATAAATGACAATAAAGTATATATTAAACGAAAGAATAAATAAAAATAATACATATAAAATTATCAGACGCAGGTAATTTATTAAATTTGATGAAATTAACCACATAAACTTTATAGGTTATGGCAGTATATAATCAACAAATGTATTTATTCCCTAAATATCTTGAGAGTGCCGCATCGAAATTATTATAAATAAATAGTATGTATTATAACAAATATACTCATATATATTTTGTAATAGAACCACCCGTAGGGAATTTGTAAAAAAATAATAAAGTTTACGTTATCTATCCTATGTGCATGTTTTTTTAGATATCTCCTATATAATGCCGCGTGCCGCCTTGAAATAAATATAAATAAATAGTATGCATTATATCAAATTATATAATATATATTTTAATATAGCATCACCCGTAGGAGGGTGTGAAAAAAATTCATAAAGAAAGTGTGACCCGTCCTTCATTTTTATGTAATCTTAGATATCTCCTTTATAAGTTCGCGTGCCGCCTTGAAATTACTATAAATAAATAATATATATGATAACAACTTATGTAATATACATTTCAATATGGCACCACCCGTAGAGGGGTGTGAAAAAAATCATAAAGATTTTACGAGTCGACTTATATTTTTCGTATATTCTTAGATAACTCCTATATAAGTTCGCGTGCCGCCATGGAATTATTATAAATAAATAATATATATTATAACAACTTATTTAATATACATTTCAATATGGCGCCACCCGTAGAGGGGTGTGAAAAAAAATCATAAAGGTTTTATGACTCGCCTTGCATTTTTGTATAATCTTAGATATCTCCTATATAAGTTCGCGTGCCGCCATGAACTTATTATAAATAAATAATATATATCATAACAATTTATTTAATATACATTTCAAAATGGCGCCACCCGTAGAGGGGTGTGAAAAAAAATCATAAAGATTTTACGAGTCGACTTATATTTTTCGTATATTCTTAGATAACTCCTATATAAGTTCGCGTGCCGCCATGAAATTATTATAAATAAATAATATATATTATAACAACTTATTTAATATACATTTCAATATGGCGCCACCCGTAGAGGGGTGTGAAAAAAAATCATAAAGGTTTTATGACTCGCCTTGCATTTTTGTATAATCTTAGATATCTCCTATATAAGTTCGCGTGCCGCCATGAACTTATTATAAATAAATAATATATATCATAACAACTTATTTAATATACATTTCAATATGGCGCCACCCGTAGAGGGGTGTGAAAAAAAATCATAAAGATTTTACGAGTCGACTTATATTTTTCGTATATTCTTAGATAACTCCTATATAAGTTCGCGTGCCGCCATGAACTTATTATAAATAAATAATATATATCATAACAACTTATTTAATATACATTTCAATATGGCGCCACCCGTAGAGGGGTGTGAAAAAAAATCATAAAAATTTTACGAGTCGACTTATATTTTTCGTATATTCTTAGATATCTCCTATATAAGTTCGCGTGCCGCCATGAACTTATTATAAATAAATAATATATATTATAAAAACTTATTTAATATATATTTCAATATGGCGCCACCCGTAGAGGGGTGTGAAAAAAAATCATAAATATTTTACGAGTCGACTTATATTTTCGTATATTCTTAGATATCTCCTATATAAGTTCGCGTGCCGCCATGAACTTATTATAAATAAATAATATATATCATAACAACTTATTTAATATACATTTCAATATGGCGCCACCCGTAGAGGGGTGTGAAAAAAATCATAAATATTTTACGAGTCGACTTATATTTTTCGTATATTCTTAGATATCTCCTATATAAGTTCGCGTGCCGCCATGAACTTATTATAAATAAATAATGTATATTATAACAATTTATTTAATATACATTTCAATATGGCGCCACCCGTAGAGGGGTGTGAAAAAAAATCATAAAGATTTTACGAGTCGACTTATATTTTTCGTATATTCTTAGATATCTCCTATATAAGTTCGCGTGCCGCCATGAACTTATTATAAATAAATAATATATATTATAACAACTTATGTAATATACATTTCAATATGCTGCCACCCGTAGAGGGGTGTGAAAAAAAATCATAATGGTTTTACGAGTCGACATATTTTTCGCATATTCTTAGATATCTCCTATATAAGTTCGCGTGCCGCCATGAACTTATTATAAATAAATAATATATATTATAACAATTTATTTAATAGACATTTCAATATGGCGCCACCCGTAGAGGGGTGTGAAAAAAAATCATAAAGATTTTACGAGTCGACTTATATTTTTCGTATATTCTTAGATAACTCCTATATAAGTTCGCGTGCCGCCATGAACTTATTATAAATAAATAATATATATTATAACAATTTATTTAATATACATTTCAATATGGCGCCACCCGTAAAGGGGTTTGAAAAAAAATCATAAAATTTTACGAGTCGACTTATATTTTTCGTATATTCTTAGATATCTCCTATATAAGTTCGCGTGCCGCCATGAACTTATTATAAATAAATAATATATATTATAACAATTTATTTAATATACATTTCAATATGGCGCCACCCGTAGAGGGGTGTGGAAAAAAATCATAAAGATCCGTCCTAGGAAAGGAAAGTACAAATAAAATTATAATAACCATTTCTCTTCGTAACATTACATGACGTTAGCATGTATAGATGAATAAATAATAATTAGAGAAAAAAGAATAATTAATTATAAGATCTAACAAAACAAATTCCCCGGGAGCTAAATTTACCGAGTGTAAGTTTGGCTTTCAAAACGCGGCAATTTCAACAAATTTAAATTTGTGTATTATATCCCATGTACCTAGATATATTTTTCATATATCTCTATATTAAATATGAATCTGTTTCGCTTACGAATTATTATAAATAAAAAGAATAACAATTATATTAAATTACTCCTTATTTTTTGTTGTAGTGTCACGCTACGGAAGTACAAAAAATTAATAACTTGCTTTCATATCAATTCATTATAAACAACAACAAAATATCTAGAAAAGATTTAGACTGAGCTTGACTTATTACATATTAATGACGAATGAACATTATGTTTAATTTTCTGTTTGAATATTATTAATATTATTAGAAAATAAGGATCTCATAATTTATGGAAAGGAAATGAAATAAGAAATATAATAACAAAAATCAACATAATCTAAAGGATATTTTTATTATAATATAAATATTTATATAAAGAACTTTTGTCGATATTAATCTTTTGATATGAAATTTTTCTCCTATATGGCTGTGTCGTACATGTGGTTCTCAAGTGATGGAAATACGTTTTTCATTAAAAACTCTGTGAAAGCACAATTAATGTGTTTATATATATATATATATATACAGTGTGTTAATTAAAACCTGGCCATAGGCGTTTAATATGGGAAATCAGTTTTTCCTTGCGCAAAAGTTCCCAAATTATTTTAGACAAAAATACTTCAAATAAATGTTGTAGAGAATTAAATTCTGCACCCGAATTAGTAATAAGATTTTATTTTTGACATTTCATAACCGACAAAATCAATTTTAATTTTTTCTGGAGCTAACTCCGGGACAGAATTTAATTCTCTACAACATTTATTTGAAGTATTTTTGTCTAAAATAATTTGGGAACTTTTGCGCAAGGAAATACTGATTTCTCATGTTAAACGCCTATGGCCAGGTTTTTAATTAACACACTGTATATATTTTCTATTGGTAGCCTTCCGTTTGTCACTGTCGCCATTCTTCTTAATTTTTTATTTATTTTTTCCACTGTAGCCCATATTTTGACAACTCCTTCCGAAGGAACAACAAAACTATCTACGAATTAAAACATGCACATTGAAAAATAACAAAATAATTTTAGAAATAACAATATGTACTCGCTTTTGTTTGGCAATATAGCTTCAGTTGCATCTCAGGATGTTATACATTTAATGGAACTATTTGCGCAATATACCCACTAATGTATGTGACTATATTTTTCGAATATTCGGACAAGGATAATTACAATGAAATTTCGTAACTGTTTTCCTCGAGTAAATCTAAATTTAATACCATATTTCTTAATAATTTTTATATCGTTTATGTCTATGGTTGGCATAATCTTCGATTTAATCGTATATTTGAAAGAGAAAAGTACGTCTGCATATTCTTATTGGATATTAGCTTGACTGCTACCACAAATTGCATTATGCAGAAATTTATTTTTTTGTAACTATTGTAAAACATCAACGCCGGTAAATTATTATTCCACCCATTTCGTCCTCTGCAATAACAATATATTGTTAATAATTCAAAAAAATAATGGAAACTAGTTTAATAATTTCTGGCATAAAAAAAAACAACTCCATTAATATTTCATTTGCAGCATATTCAAATAACATTAAGATATAATAGAAAATTTCAGTAACAATAATTATTGATAAATTTCTTCCGTCACGTCGTCTTATTTTTAGCGAATATTTCAATCGAAGATGATATTAAGATCTTGAAGGCCTTCATAAATTCTATTTCTATTCTTTTAAAACGTTTCGTTTTCGACTGAATAATGTTTCAGCAGGCTGACTGTAAATTAAATAGATAATTAACTAATTTATTTTAAATGTGAAAATAATTTACCTGTAATCTGCTATATCTACTGCTGTTTATGAAACTGAATCTGTATAATCGTTTGAAGAGACATTATCAACCGTTGTAGGTATGGTTGTTCAACTTCGTTTAGCGAAAATCTAATTATCTTTTTTTTTTGATCTACATGTTTTTGTTGATGCTGCACATTTATCTTTATATTTAGCCATTGTTAAGTATAAAATAGATTTTGTGAATCAGTACTTTATTCACATATTTTATGATTTTCTGGAAGGAGCAGATAACTGACAATAGGAACTTTCCAATAACAGCATTCAATTCCAGTCTTTCTTAATATTTGTAAATATTCTGTAAAAATATAATACATAAAAAATATACATACACATGCCTCCCTACATTTACTTATGAAAACACCGAGTAAACTCGCTCAAAATGTAAAAAAGTGTAAATTAAAACGAAATCAAATTATACCGCAACAAAACCAAACAATCAAAGTATAATGACATATGCAAACTTTATAAAGTTAATGTTACTATGCATGTCAATTACTATTTATTATTAATTTTAAAACGTTGATTAATTCGTATAGAAAATAACTACACTTATTGTTTATGTTTATAAATAATATTATACTACTTCCAAATTGCAAAATAATTAGAATTTATATTTTCAATTTTCTTAAAAGTTATTTTATTTTCCTAATACGGTACGACTGCTAAGCGCGCGCAATTACCGTTCTGATGTAAAAATGGCGGTATTTAAATTATCACAACGCTAGATATATCTACATGATACAAACGCTACTATTATAACTCATATAAACACAACTTTTGGCTTAATATAATTTGATTAATTTGAAAATTAAATAGGTAATTTACCAAAATAAGTCCTTTAATATAAATTTTACAATAAATACAAATAATAAATAAATACAAAAATGCAAGAAGTAAACTTATTTCTATAAGTTCATAACTATTTACTTAATAATACATAGATAAGTACATATTACAATCAGTGTTAAGACATAGTATAATAATAATAATAATAATAATAATAACTTTATTTGTCTTAAGGTGATACCTTATACAAAGTGATTGGCAAACCGTTGTTAATACATATTAAATAATTTACAATGCATCTCTTTACCATTTTTACAAATTATGTTTTTGCTATAAAAGATTATATGTTTATAACAATGTTCTAAGAATACAAATATAAAAAATAATAAAGCAAAAGAAAAAGGAAATTAGTCTTAAAATTATTTCCCTAATACAACTAAGAATGTAAGAAAAATATTAGTGGTATGTAAAACTCTTATGAACTAATAACCAAGAAGACATATTTATTTTAACAATACTTATTAAGATTAATAATAACAAATAGTACTATTTATGAGTACAAAATAAATAAATACAAAAATGCAAGAAGTAAACTTATTTCTATAAGTTCATAACTATTTACTTAATAATACATAGATAAGTACATATTACAATCAGTGTTAAGACATAATATAATCTAAATATATAATAGAAATAATAGAGGGTTAATAGGGTCATATTATATTATGAATCCCAATGTCGAAGCTATCGATATTTTGAGAAAAAGCGACATCATGGTTTCCATTTGTAAAACATTACATTATCAAATGCATAAAAATGAATCAGTTTAGTTTTTAAATTATACGTTTTTTTTTTTCTTTATGAATAACGCGTAACTTAAGTAAGCTAGCTCGCCACGACAATGCACTGATTCCAGGAGCAAGAACATGCACTACAACATATTTTTAAATACAAGTACATAGCTGATTTTCAGTAGCGAAATACCGCATCCAGACTACGAGTCTCGTAGTTTTAAATATGTATCTACGAAAACATGTTAAACTAAAATATAATCTAATTAGATTCTAATATAATATATGTTCCGAAACACTTCATCGCTCCGCTGTGGGATCGTTTATTTCAGTTATTATTACCGCAATCGAGCGAATGGATTTAAAGGCACGGAATAATAATTTACCGGCGTTGATGTTTTACAATAGTTACAAAAAAATAAATTTCTGCATAATGCAATTTCTGGTAGCAGTCAAGCTAATATCCAATAAGAATATGCAGACGTACTTTTCTCTTTCAAATATACGATTAAATCGAAGATTATGCCAACCATAGACATAAACGATATAAAAATTATTAAGAAATATGGTATTAAATTTAGATTTACTCGAGGAAAACAGTTACGAAATTTCATTGTAATTATCCTTGTCCGAATATTCGAAAAATATAGTCACATACATTAGTGGGTATATTGCGCAAATAGTTCCATTAAATGTATAACATCCTGAGATGCAACTGAAGCTATATTGCCAAACAAAAGCGAGTACATATTGTTATTTCTAAAATTATTTTGTTATTTTTCAATGTGCATGTTTTAATTCGTAGATAGTTTTGTTGTTCCTTCGAAAGGAGTTGTCAAAATATGGGCTACAGTGGAAAAAATAAATAAAAAATTAAGAAGAATGGCGACAGTGACAAACGGAAGGCTACCAATAGAAAATATATACAGTGTGTTAATTAAAAACCTGGCCATAGGCGTTTAACATGAGAAATCAGTATTTCCTTGCGCAAAAGTTCCCAAATTATTTTAGACAAAAATACTTCAAATAAATGTTGTAGAGAATTAAATTCTGTCCCGGAGTTAGCTCCAGAAAAAATTAAAATTGATTTTGTCGGTTATGAAATGTCAAAAATAAAATCTTATTACTAATTCGGGTGCAGAATTTAATTCTCTACAACATTTATTTGAAGTATTTTTGTCTAAAATAATTTGGGAACTTTTGCGCAAGGAAAAACTGATTTCCCATATTAAACGCCTATGGCCAGGTTTTAATTAACACACTGTATATATATATAAACACATTAATACACAGATTCATATTTCATATAGGAGATATATGAAAAATATATCTAGGTATATGGGATATAATACACAAATTTAAATTTGTTGAAATTGCGGCGTTTTGGAAGCCAAACTTACACTCGGTAAATTTAGCTCCCGGGGAATTTGTTTTGTTAGATCTTATAATTAATTATTCTTTTTTCTCTAATTATTATTTATTCATCTATACATGCTAACGTCATGTAATGTTACGAAGAGAAATGGTTATTATAATTTTATTTGTACTTTCCTTTCCTAGGACGGATATTTATGATTTTTTTCCACACCCCTCTACGGGTGGCGCCATATTGAAATGTATATTAAATAAATTGTTATAATATATATTATTTATTTATAATAAGTTCATGGCGGCACGCGAACTTATATAGGAGATATCTAGGAATATACGAAAAATATAAGTCGACTCGTAAAATCTTTATGATTTTTTTTCACACCCCTCTACGGGTGGCGCCATATTGAAATGTATATTAAATAAATTGTTATAATATATATTATTTATTTATAATAAGTTCATGGCGGCACGCGAACTTATATAGGAGATATCTAAGAATATGCGAAAAATATGTCGACTCGTAAAACCATTATGATTTTTTTTCACACCCCTCTACTGGTGGCAGCATATTGAAATGTATATTACATAAGTTGTTATAATATATATTATTTATTTATAATAAGTTCATGGCGGCACGCGAACTTATATAGGAGATATCTAAGAATATACGAAAAATATAAGTCGACTCGTAAAATCTTTATGATTTTTTTTCACACCCCTCTACGGGTGGCGCCATATTGAAATGTATATTAAATAAATTGTTATAATATACATTATTTATTTATAATAAGTTCATGGCGACACGCGAACTTATATAGGAGATATCTAAGAATATATGAAAAATATAAGTCGACTCGTAAAATCTTTATGATTTTTTTTCACACCCCTCTACGGGTGGCGCCATATTGAAATGTATATTAAATAAGTTGTTATAATATATATTATTTATTTATAATAAGTTCATAGCGGCACGCGAACTTATATAGGAGATATCTAAGAATATACGAAAAATATAAGTCGACTCGTAAAATCTTTATGATTTTTTTTCACACCCCTCTACGGGTGGCGCCATATTGAAATGTATATTAAATAAATTGTTATAATATACATTTATTTATAATAAGTTCATGGCGGCACGCGAACTTATATAGGAGATACCTAAGATTATACAAAAATGCAAGGCGAGTCATAAAATCTTTATGATTTTTTTTCACACCCCTCTACGGGTGGCGCCATATTGAAATGTATATTAAATAAGTTGTTATAATATATACTATTTATTTATAATAATTTTATGGCGGCACGCGGACTTATATAGGAGATATCTAAGATTATACGAAAATATAAGTCGAGTCGCACAATATGATTTTTTTCGCACCCTCCTACGGGTGTTGCCACATTAATAATAATAATAATAATAATAATAATTTTATTTAGGTAGAAAGTACAAAGTATCATAAACCAAGTCAGAAACAAAGAGAATAATAATAATAAATACATCAAAATGTGTAATCCAGATATTCTTGTACTGTATAAAAAGCTTTAGACAGTAAAAAGCTTTTCAGTTTTAGTTTGAAAGTATGTGTTGACAAATTTCTAAAATCATTGGGTAGTTTATTAAAAATTAAACTACCTATGTAATACGGTGACCGCCTCATTAGATTAGATTTAGTAAATTTTAATCTAACATCATCTTTTCTCCTAGTAGGGTAATTGTGGAAACTGCTGTTTTTATCTAATTTATTAATATTTTCTTTAATAAAAATGGCAATATGTAGAACATATAAACATGGTAAAGTTAGAATTTGATGGTTAATAAATAAATTTCTACAATGATCTCTGTACCCTGCTTTACATAAAACACGCACTGACTGCTTTTGTAGTATAAAAATTCTAATAGCCCAATTTGAGTTTCCCCATAAAATTAGTCCATATAGGATATTAGCATGAATTGTTGCGAAGTAAATTGTTTTTGCTATACTGAATGATACCGAATTTATAGCTTTTCTTAAAGCAAATATATTTTTCTGTATTTTCACAGCTACATAGTTGACATGTTCTTCCCACAAGAGATTTGGCTGTAATATGAAGCCCAAAAATTTACAGTTTTCATTTTGATTTTGTACAAAATTATGTCGTATGTTATTTTTGCAAAAAATGACATTTTTAGTTTTGCTGTCATTTAATACTAATTTATTTGCAGAGAACCACTCGGAAGCTTTATTTATTGTTGCATTTATTTCACTTGGGTTGTTATCATAGTGAATAAATGTAGTGTCATCAGCATATAATATTGTGTCTGCTAGCTGTATGTTATACGCTAAATCATTTACATAAATGATAAAAAGTAAAGGACCGAGGACGGAGCCTTGAGGGACACCATGTTGAATTTTCTTTGATTTGGACTGGATATTATTTGTCTCAGTTATTTGACATCTGTCACTTAAATAGCTTCTGATCATACTTAACCCGTAACTACTACTATCGGGTCTTGGGGACCCAGCAAAATCTAAATTCTTGAAAATAGCCCAGACGTACTAGAGTGGGGGAATCGTGCTTCCAGTTATTCTCCAATCAGGCAGTTCTTTGTGGAACGCTGTCATAAGTGGTTGTCCATATTGATTACTTCCAAAGCAATACGATAATTTGGGTCCGCGGGACCCGATAGTAGCATAAGTGTTAGTTTGTAAACGACGATAGTTTAGGTAAGTGGCCATGTAAATTCATGTACATTGTATACTTGAATGTGATTATATACAAGTAGATACAATAATATTTTAAGATACTCATACTCGCCTATCTTTATAGTTATGAGCGCCTCAACCAAGCCACTTTCCGATCGAGAGTTGGCGGAATTATTAGAGGATAACGATTTTTGGACAGTAGTGGACAATGATAACAATGCGCAGAACGTTGAAGACGAACTCATATCGGAAGAAGAAAAAGGCAGGGCTTTTGGTCAAATATTGAGTGGTGGCGACGAAAGTGATAAGGAAGAAGAAGATTACGAAATTTTTAGTGACCATGATTCAGAAAGCGAAGTTGAGGCTAATCTAAGTGAAGATGATAGCCAAGAAGAACATCTAACAGATTCTTCTACTGATAGTGTCACCGCTTCGATTTCTTTGAACGCCTTACCACCTCAAAAAGCGTGGTACGGAAAAGATGGAACTAAATGGTCGAAAGAAGCTCCTTCTCGTAGAAAAACTTTGAAGCACAATATCATAAAAAATGTGTTACCTGGTCTCAAAGGCGCAGCTCGTGCAAATCGTCCGACAACTCCGTTGGAAGCTTGGAGATTACTCTTTACCGACCGTATGATTCAAATTATTGTTCAAAACACTAATTTAAAAATCGACGAAATGAGAGTTCATTACAATAAATTTCAAACACGCAGAAACAGCAGAAAGACATTTTTGCCCACGTTTGTACAAAACACAGACGAATTGGAAATGAGAGCTTTTATAGGGCTTCTATACATGCAAGGACTGTTCAAGTCAGGTCACGAAGATCTGAAATCTTTGTGGGCTACTGATGGAACCGGTAGACCACTATTTCGATGCACTATGTCATTGGCAAGGTTTTCATTTTTATTGGCCTGTCTTCGTTTTGATAATGCTACAACTAGACCTGAAAGAGTAAAGAACAACAAGTTAGCTGCAATTTCCGATCTATTTGAACAATTTGTAACCAATTCCAAAGAAAATTATGCCGCGGGATCTAATCTCACCATAGACGAGATGCTAGTTCCGTTTAGGGGGAGATGTTCATTTCGTATGTACATCCCCAACAAACCCGCTAAATACGGGATAAAAGTCCAAATATTAGCGGACAGTAAAACCCACTATATGGTAAATGCCGAAGTTTACACCGGGAAAGATCCAAAATCTACGAGTGTGAAAAGTAAATTGTCGCATCCCACGCAGGTAGTGTTACGTTTGATTGCACCCGTTGCAAATAGTAATCGTAACATTACAGGAGACAACTGGTACTCTTCTATTGAGTTGGTCGATGAACTAAAAAAATGTGGTCTAACATATGTGGGCACAATGCGGAAAAATAAAAGACAGATTCCCCCACAGTTCCAACCAAATCGAAACCGTATTGTACAATCATCATTATTTGGGTTTTCAGCGAATACCACTATTGTTTCTCATGTACCAAAGAGAGGAAAAGCAGTTATCTTAGTTTCTAGTATGCATCACGATAATTCCATAGATGATGATAGCAAAAAACCCGAAATTAATTTATACTACAATAATACTAAAGCAGGAGTCGACTCACTTGACGAAAAATGTACTAATTATTCGACATCAAGAAGAACTCGCAGGTGGCCAATGTCATTATTCCACGCCATATTAAATATTGCTGGAGTGAATAGCAGGGTCATATACCAGTTCGCCCAAGAAGGAAAAGAAATTTCGAGGTACAATTTCATCAAAGAGCTAGGGCGTGAATTGTATACTCCGTACATGACGGCTAGAGTATACAACATGCGTGTACCTCGTAAACTTCGTTCAATGGCGGCTGATATTCTAGGAATTGCCATGGAGGAACCACCTACACCTTCGGAAAACCCTTGCAGGTCGAAAAGGCCCAGATGCCGCGTTTGCCCGTCAGGGAAAGACCGAAAAACAACCAATTACTGTGTTAGGTGTAAAATTCCCATATGTTTAAAATGTGTGGCCACAATTTGTCCTAACTGCATTTAATTATTATTTTTTATTATTAAGTTGTAATAGAAGCATAGCTTAAGTGAATAAATGTAAAATATAAAGTTTTTTACTAAAAACATTATAGTTACGATTTTTTTTAATTATTGGGTCCCTGCGACCCTCTAGTAGTATTTACGTTGCGTATTTTGGGTAGTAGCAGTTACGGGTTAATGCATTTCCTCTGATTCCATAATATTGTAATTTAGATAGCAAAATTTCATGATTGACACAATCAAAAGCCTTCGACAAATCACAAAAAGTTGCCGATGCGTGTTGATAATTTTCAATTTTATCTAAAATGTTTGATACAAAAGCAACAGCTGCTTTCACTGTAGATTGTTTTGGCCTAAAACCATATTGATCTGGATTGAGAATGTTAATTTTTTCAAGATAATTAAGCAGCCTGTTTTTTAAAGCTATTTCTATAATTTTAGAAAAAATTGGAACAATAGAAATTGGTCTAAAATTATTCGGATCATTTTTATCGCCAGATTTATGAATTGGTACAACCTTGGATATTTTAAGTTTGGATGGAAAATGTCCATTTTCAAAACATTTGTTTATAATATAAGTTAAATGTACAGATATTGCAGAATTTGCATTTTTTATTAAACTTGAATTTATATTATAAACATCCTCAGTGTTACTGTTTGATAAATTGCAAATTATTGATTCAATTTCAAACTGTGTAACAGGATAAAGAAAGAAGGAGTTATTTTGATTGCCCAAATTATTTAGAAAATAATTATGCTTTTGAGTCGTAGAGTGTAATTTTGAAATTGTCTGCTCAGCTATATTTACAAAATAATCATTGAATTCATTAGCTAATATATTGCAATTCAAATTAAGAGGTTGATTTTTCCCAATTTCATTATTAATGATGGACCAAGTAGCTTTACTTTTGTTTTCACAATTTTCAATATAGGTATTATAAGCTCGTAATTTAGCTTTTTTGATTTCAGATCTATATTTACATTTAAGTTTATTGTAATGCTTTTTAATGTTATTATTAATATGACTTAATTCATTTAACAACAAAAGCATTTGTTTCATATCTCTCAATTCTTGTGTGTACCATTGTATATTAAACTGCGTGATATATATTTCCTTTACTGGAAAAATAATATTGGTTACATACATGAAATTGTCAAAAAATATATTAAACATTTTTTCTGTGTCATTAGTACTATACAAATCTTCCCAATTATTAGTATTTAAGCTGTTAAGAAATATTTCATAACTACATTTGTTTTTTATACGCATTAGTTTAAAATTTCTATTTAGTTTCACTTGTTTAATTGACCAAACAAATTCCATAGCAAAATGATCAGAAATATCTGGATTAAACACTTTATATACAAAATCATCATTTGGAATGTTGCAAACAATATTATCGATACAAGAACCATTGCCAGCGAAAGATATTCGTGTAACTTGATTATTCACTATAATCATACCATACTGAGAAACTAGATCATACAATTTATAATAAAGAGCGTCTTTATTTAAAAAATTGATATTGAAATCACCAGTTAATATAATGGAGCATGTTCCTGTATCGTGATATTGAGTACTAAATTAATTATGTGTAAAAAAAATATCAAAATTGCCGGAAGGAGATCTGTAGACTGTTACTATAATTACATTAGGCAACAAAATTTTTATTGCTGATAATTCACAATCTGAATCCCTTGAGAGATTTACAATGTTAGCTAATAATTTATATTTTAAATTTGATTTTACATAAATAGATACTCCCCCATGACCTAGAGTTTTCCTGCAATAATAACTGGCAAGATTATAGTTATAAATAGTGTACAGGGGAACTTCAAATTCTTCTAACCAGTGCTCACTAAAGCACAGTACATTATAAGTATTTGATGACAAGAGTTCATGTATTTCATATATTTTATTTCTCAAACACTGAACATTAAGGTTAAGAATTTTAAAATCATTTCGTGGGGGCTGGTAAGGCTGGTTTTCTAAAAATATAACGTCGTAGTACTACTCCTTCAGGCCAGAAGTCCGGATTCTCAATAGCCGTCTTTAGTTTGTAGTCGACGCCTACTTTGAAGCACGAATTCTCTCCTTTGGTTTCTATTTTTTCGCACACGATAGTTTCATTGGGCAGTTTTTGTTGGAGATAGTCCTCAACCGTTGATTTATTTGTACCAGGTTTAATTCGGCCAATGAAAAACCATGCTTTTTTATTTACTGCTTGAAAAGAATTAGTATCTTTATTTTTACCGAGAATATCTTTATTTTTATTTGATCTTTTTTCTCTTTCAACTAATTTAAAGTCATTATTATCATTTGAGTTTTTATTTGTATCATCTATTTGTACGTTTTTATTTTTATCATTTATTTGTACGGTTTTATTTGGCACAGAATTTAAAATTCTGTTTACGGGTGTTGTTGCCATCTGCTGATCATTAGGTGCGTTTAATGAAGCTAGCAAATCGAGCAAAGCGGAAGTAAAATGTACTGAACGGCTTGCTAACTTAGCATTTGCTCGTTTTGCTAAGTAAGCAAAGCAAGCGACTATTTTCTCGTTTGTTTTGCTGCATGTAAAAATATGGCGCACAAATTCAAATATCATTTGTAATATTTGAATATATTTTCAATGAAAATTAATGAATTACGTAAAAGTAACAAAATATTTGTACTTGAGTTTACTTGCGTGGAATATCCTAATAAAATTAAATTATACATGTAATTAATACCATTGAGAGTTTATTTTCTATTTATTATTTATCTGACACTGCATTCAATGTATCAGTGTTCTATTCTATGCAAAAATTCAATATTTGAAAGTTTTCAATTTTCGTAACCTCACTGACTGACAGTCATCTGACAGTTTAATCGTAGCAAAACAAGCAGATCGTTCAATGCACGCTCTAGCAGATAGAAAATGCTAAGTAAGCATTTGCTCGATCTGCTAGCTTCATTGAACGCACCTATTGTTTCCTTTATGAGTTATAGGATTTAGTTCTGACTGGTTTGAATCTTTACTATTGACTATTTTAGTTTTTATTTGATTCGCACTCACACCTCTGTTGCCAAGGTCAGGGTCGCTAGATGACTTAGCACTTATGTTGTGCGAGACTGACTTAGCTTGACGTTTCTCCAAGTACGAAATTTTTTCGCGCAAAAGTAAATTTTTCTCTTCCATTTCAGACAATAGCTTTTTTAGAAGTTTATTCTCATTTTTGAGCAAGCTAATTTCATTTTCACTGAGATTATTGTCTTTAATTTCTATAAGACTTTCACTTAGCTCATTGTACTCCTTGCACACACTGCACTGCCATCAATCACAATCTCATTTTTATCTTGAATATTGGCGCACTTTAGATGAAAAACACTTTTACATGTAACACAAGCAACACCATTCACAACTTTTTTATTACATATTTTGCATTTAGTATTATTCACAATTTTTTTGCCGGAGCGATTATCACAACTACTATCACTTTCCGCCATCTTAGTTGATATTTTTATATTAAAATATATATTGAATAATTTGCTATAATATATATTATGTATTTATAGTAATTTAAAGACGGCACGCGAACTTATATAGGAGATATCTTAGATTACATAAAAATGAAAAATGAAGGACGGGTTACACTTTCTTTATGAATTTTTTTCACACCCTCCTACGGGTGGTGATATATTAAAATATATATATTATATAATTTGTTATAATGCATACTATTTATTTATATTAATTTCAAGGCGGCACGCGGCATTATATAGGAGATATCTAAAAAAATATGCACATAGGATAGATAACGTAAACTTTATTTTTTTTTTACAAATTCCCTACAAAATATATATGAGTATATTTGTTATAATACATACTATTTATTTATAATAATTTCGATGCGGCACTCTCAAGATATTATGTATTATTTTTATTTATTCTTTCGTTTAATATATACTTTATTGTCATTTATTCCTTAATTTCTATAATAATTACCACTGGTATATCTGTTAGGTCATGGTAATGCAATGTATAATGTTTGTTCACAATAGGTTGTGTTACAGAAGTGGCCGCTAGAATCACTCTGGTCTTTGTAGTACCCAAGATGCAGATTTGAAAAATAATTGTAGAGCAGGTTTTACCAATATAATGACCAATTATTTAAATAAACAAAATAACTTACAAGGACATGAACGAATAACCAAAAAAATCTATAATAAAACTAAAACTTTTTTAAAAAACAATAAAGAAACACTAATAATAAAATCTGATAAAACAAAGAAAACAGTAGCCATTAAGAAACAAGATTATGATGAAAAAATGTCAAACTTATTAAATGATAACAAGGTGTACCAACCGTTAACAGATGATATTACCAAGAAACTACAAAATAAAAATAATTTAATCATTAAAAAATTACACTCTGCCAATTTTATAGATGATAGTACAAAAAAACAATTAATAACAGAAAATGGTGTACCCCCCAAATTGTATGGTTTAATTAAAGACCATAAACAGGATTTACCTTTAAGACCTATTGTGGCTGGAATCAATTCTCCAACATACAGATTATCTAAATTTCTAGGAGACATTTTAAAAAATATGGAACATGATGAATACTTAGTAAAAAATTCATATGATATGATCGAAGACACCAAAAAGATAAAAATCCCTGATAACTACTTATTAGTCTCTTTTGATGTGGTTTCCTTATTTACAAATATTCCATTAGAGTTAATTGAAACCGTCATTACGGAAAAATGGAACATTATCTGTCTGAAAACTAAGATTCCCCTAACTACGTTCTTGGAACTGATTAGATTTTGGTACAATAGCAGTTACTTCTCGTTTAATGGCAAATTTTATAAACAAATTTCTGGCACAAGCATGGGGAGCCCACTTTCACCCATAATAGCCAATTTGGTAATGGATTATGTACTGACATCTGTGCTTAAACAGTTACCTTTTACAATAAGTTTCATTAAAAAATATGTGGATGATATTATTACCATGGCACCATCTGACCAAATAGAATATATGTTAAATAAATTTAATAGATTTCATCCTAACATACAATTCACCATAGAGAAAGAACAAAATAAACAAATACCATTTTTAGATATTTTACTATTACATAATGATGATGATTGTTTCCTAACTATTATTGTGATCCGGATGCGGTATTTCGCTACCGAAAATCGGTCACTTTAATATGTTAAGAGTAAGGATTTGTTGTATGATTGATGTTGTTCTTATTGTTATCGGGTTTGTGCGAACCCACTAAGTGGGACACGCGTGATTTTATGTATGTATGTATGTATGTATGTACATAATGACGACAACACAATTGACACGAAATGGTATCGGAAACCATGTACCTCAACAAGATTCTTGAATTTCAACACATATCACCCGATCCATCAAAAAATCAATGTCGCTCTCAATATGAAAAACCGTGCCCTAAAATTAACAAGTAATAAACATCACACAGAAATTAAAAACATTGTTAAGAACCTGCTCTTGATTAATAACTATCCAAACAAACTAACCAACAAAATAATGAATACATCAGATTCTGTCAAACCAAATAATATTAATGAAGTTAGATACATATCATTACCGTATATAAAAGAATTAGCGCCAAAATTTAAAAAGTTAATCAAACAGAAATTAGACTTAAATATAGCGTTTAAACAATACAAAACAGTAAATAACTTATTCAGCACTATCAAAGACAAAACAAGCAAAGAATTAAAATCCAATGTAATATATAAAATCCCTTGTAAAAATTGTAATAAAATGTATACAGGACAAACTAAAAGATACTTAAAAATACGCCTGGATGAACACAGAAGAAACTGCAACAATAGTAATAAAAATATAAAATGCGCTCTAGTGGAACACGGATGAATTTGATTTTGAAAATACAAAAATATTAGCTAGTGAATCAAACCTGCAAAAACGATTAACTTTGGAGATGCTATATATAAAACAAGATAAAAATAATATTAATGCTCAAACAGATATAGAACATCTTAGCTTAATATACAATAATCTAATTAACATTAAAAATTAATATAAATTAAAAATGTTAACAAAATATATACATAATTTAATATAAAAATATAAAATAAAACATAAATATATATACAACAAATAAAACTAACACATAAAAACTACATGGAAGCATCACAAGACATCCACATTCCAGGGGTTCATCATCTCATGACAGGATTGCTGCATCCATTCATACATCAGCCCTTAATTATTAAACATAAATAAACAAAATTAGTCCTTATCAGTTAAGTTAACAAATGTGTAAGAGTTACATTGTTCAAATATATATTCTTTTCTTTGTTTTATCCATATGTTACTTACACATCCATCAATTGTTTTTATTTTTTTGACATATTTCACTCTGTGATCTACAGTTTTAACGATTTATTTATTTATTTATTATTTTAAATGTCCGCGTGTTATGTATGTTTCGTATCCACATGTTGTAATGTTGTTTTAAACTGACAATTCTGTAAGTACATATTTTATTTCTGTAATCTTTAGTTATTTATTCTGTATTTGTGTTAACATAAATTACATTTCACTCTTATGTTGTATTGTAGCGCCCTGATGAAGACTATTGTAATAGTTGAAACGTTGGCCTGAATTAAATTTTATCATTGATGCCAGTCCGACTACACAGTTTTTTTTCACCTATTTTCCATCTATCCCATATACAGTCGATTATCGTATTGGATTCTGATATTCGCATTAATGTTTGTTCGATGGTCATGTCGGACCAAATGCCTGACCAACATTTGTCACTACGCCTAATCGTGAAAAAACCCTCTGTCGTGATTTTTTTGTATTCAACTGGATCCATCTTGAGTTCCAAATCAAACATACTTTGAAAATAGAAATGAGCACATTTTGCATACAAGAAATGGCCGCTTGCATGAAAATAGGGCAGCATTCTTTGAACAGTATTTAGATGCAATTGCCAGTTCCCCATTCGCTCCGCTTCAATGAAATGCTTTACCAAAGTGACCATTTGAAAATACTGAATCCATAGTTTGGCTGTAGGACCATTATTTTCTAATTTTGCAAGCGCTTCTTTAAATTTTGTCGCAACATCCCTAAATGCCTCGTTTTCATCTGCCCTCAGAATCGTCGATTTATCAAAATTGCCAAGTAATTGTTGCATAACATCACGATCTTCGTCTGTAAATTCCAATGATTCCAAAATTACATGTGCCAAAGCAAGATGACACAACATGTGAGCACGAATTGCACGGGCATATGTGTGACAAGCTAGCATTTTCTCTACACTATTCTCAGCGTAAATAGTACTGCATATATCTTTCAATACGCTTCCGCCCATTATGTATCCAATGCCACCTGTTAAAAAAGGAACAGAATATGTATATTATTAAAGAACGGATTACATGCAAGTTGCATATACAGTGTGTTAATTAAAAACCTGGCCATAGGCGTTTAACATGGGAAATCAGTTTTTCCTTGCGCAAAAGTTCCCAAATTATTTTAGACAAAAATACTTCAAATAAATGTTGTAGAGAATTAAATTCTGCATCCAGATTAGTAATAAGATTTTATTTTCGATGTTTCATAACCGAGAAAATCAATTTCAAAGTTTATCGAAAATTGCTGATTTATAGCGATAGCCATGGAAGTCAAACAAAATTACAAACAATTGTATGACATCTTAACTGTCAAAGAAAGTTTGTGTTTTGTGATTTTCGTTCAGTAACATATTTTTTTGGAAGTATGGAACAGTTTTCTCATGAAGAAAAGCTTCAGATTATAAAATGGTGTTACTGTGGACAAAGCTATAGAAAAATACGTGATTTAATAAGTGTAATGTGGTCACATCGACAAATTCCAAGTAAAACCACAATAGAATCTTATTACAAAAACTTAAAGCTGTAATTTCCAATGAATGTAGAAAAATAAATGCCAGACAGCTGCATAATGTTCGACATGGCTTTTATAATAGACTTGGGTATTGCTTAGCGCAAAATGGAGGGTTATTTGAACATTTAATATAAAATTATATTCATTCTAGTTTTCTGTTTTTCTTTTTAAATAAATACATTATTCTTGTTTTCATTTTTATTTTATTTTGTATATGTTGACAGCTATGTATTCTAAAAAAGTTAAATTCTAATTCATTGTGTCAATGTCATACAATTGTTCGTAATTTTGTTTGAGTTTCATGGCTATCGCTATAAATCAGCAATTTTCGAAAAACTTTGAAATTGATTTTCTCGGTTATGAAACGTCGAAAATAAAATCTTATAACTAATCTGGATGCAGAATTTAATTCTCTACAACATTTATTTGAAGTATTTTTGCCTAAAATAATTTGGGAACTTTTGCGCAAGGAAAAACTGATTTCCCATGTTAAACGCCTATGGCCAGGTTTTTAATTAACACACTGTACATATATATATATATATATATATATATATATATATATATATATATATATATATATATATATATATATATATATATATATATATATATATATATATATATATATGCAACTTTTGCATACATTGAGCAATATTCAGAAATAGTCCATATAAAGAAGAACATTTAGTTAAATTAAAATAAGTTTTACTCACCCAAAAAGGACATGAGCAAATGATATCCTCCAAGTCTCACGATGACATTTGAAAATTTCGGATTATTTGCCACGATTTCTTGAGCTTTCGCATAGAGGAGCTGATCGAAGGTGACGAAGCATGTTTTATTACATTTTTCGAAGGCAAAGAGCAGAGATGTATATATCGTGTCATACTGGCTTGGTGGAAAGTTTATGAATGGAAGAAATATTATCTTGGACCGCATAAAAGACTCATTAGCTGTTGCTTCTTCCATAAAGCCGTTCCATCCAGGTAGATTTAATTTTGACCACTTGCCATACAGCCAAAGAAAATCGTGAGAAGAAGGCACGATGTCTTTTGAAAGAGGATGATTTCCTTCTACGCGTGTAATTTGTATAGTTTTTAAGCCTGTATTTTGATTTTTATTGAAAAATACAAGAGGAACAGTGCCAACATCTCCAACAACCTGTGCCATTGGAGTTTGCTTTAAACGTTGAATTTCTTGATCGGGTAATACAGCATTATGAGGGGTCACACACTGGATTGCTCTCATAATGTGAACGGTATTTAAGCCATCGATAGTGTTAACGTTGTGGTCAGCATTATCACAAACAAATTGAGAAAATGCAGTTTCGTCAATCGATCTGGACGCATAATGGCAGATGTGTAGCAGTATTATTTGCCACTACAAATTGTAAAAAATAGAATGGGTAAATTAAAGTGTATAATATATAGAATTAATAAATTTATTTGGGACGAGAAAGATTTTGTTGTTGACAGTTCGGATGATATAACAAGAATAAATATTTATTTTCTTTTTGTTTCCAAGAAACCTCGGAAAACAATTGTAACAATGGGCTATGCTAGTTATGATAGATTGATGTCGTTGCATGATAGCTTGATGTCGCTACATTATCCTCCCCCCCCCCAGACAAAAAGAAAATAAACATTTTAACAAAGGTTGTACAAGAACATGATGAAATATAAACAATATGAAATAATGGTACTCCGAATCTTGATACCCAACCCCCTATGAATGCTTTAGCTATTGTTTCGATTTTGACATCTGGCAATGGTATTGCTTCCGGCCATCTTGTAAATCTGTCTATGATGGTGAGTATGTAACGGAATCCTCGAGAAGTTGGTAATGGGCCGATGATGTCTATGTGTATGAAGTCGAAACGAACGGAAGGTAATTGTAATTTTTGGATTGGTGATTTTGATGTTTCGTTATTTTACAAGATTGGCATTTGTTACATTGTTGTGTCCATTGTTTGATATCCGTGTGCATATTTGGCCAAATGAATTTTGATGTTATGAGTTTGCGTGTTGCTCTAATTCCTGGGTGTGATAGGTTGTGAAATTGTTCGAAGACTGATTTCCGAAAGGGTTTAGGTATGAAAGGTCTGAGTTTGTTTGAAGATGTGTCACAGATAAGGTGTAAATTTGTATTTGGGAATTTTTTTTTTTAGTTTGATGGATGTATTCTTATTTTTAATTATGAAATCTATCTCTTTGTCTGAATTTTGGTGTTTTGCCAAATTATCGTAGTTTATGTGTTGTACGCTGTTAATGGATGTTGTTTGAATGCGTGATAGTGCGTCTGCGACGTTATTATATTTTCCTTCTATGTGTCGTATATCTGTAGTGAATTGGGCGATGAAATCTAAATGACGTATTTCTCTGGGTGAATGTGTGGAAGAATTTTTGTTGAGAGAGTATATTAGTGGTTTGTGGTCTGTCAAGATGAAGAATTCCTACCCTTCGATATAGTAACGGAATTTTTTTATTGCTAGGTAAATGGCATATAATTCTCTGCCAAAGGTACTGTATTTCTTTTCGGTTGGTGTGAATGTTTGTGAAAAGAAAGCTAGTGGTTTCCATTCACCATTTTCGAGCTGTTGAAGGACCGCGCCTGCGCCTGAGTCTGAGGCATTTACCATGATGCTAGTTGGTGTGTTTGGTTTTGGGATTGATAGTTTAGTTAAATTGACTAATGCGTTTTTGATGTTTTTGACAGCTGTCATTTGTACTTGATTGAGTGATATGTGTTTAGTTTTTGGTGTTTTATTGTTTATTACTTTATTGAGAGGTTCTAGATTGGTTGCGCATTTTGGGATAAATCTGTGATAAAAATTAATGAGGCCTAAAAATTCGCGGAGTTGTTTTTGTGTGGTTGGTATTGGGAATTTTTGGATAGCCTCAACTTTTGATGGTGAAGGCATTATGCTGTTTTTGGTGATTTGGTGACCTAGGAATTCTATTTTGGGTAAACCGAATTGGCATTTCTCGGGATTAATGATAATGCCATATTGTTGTAATCTGTCAAAAAGTAGTCTGAGATGTTGTATATGTTCTTCTTCTGAAGAACTGGCGATAAGAATGTCGTCTATGTATGCAAAACAGAAGTTTAAGTTGCGTGTTATTTCGTCTATTAGGCGTTGGAATGTTTGTGCGCTGTTGCGTAATCCGAATGGCATTTTGGTGTATTCGAAGAGGCCGAATGGTGTTGTGATTGCTGTTTTTGAAATTGATGAATTTTCCATGGGTATTTGGTGGTAAGCTTTTACTAGATCGATTTTGGAGAATATATTTGCGTTTCCTATATTGATGGCGAAGTCTTGTATGTGTGGAATTGGGTAACGGTCAGGTAGTGTAATTTTGTTGAGTGCTCTGTAGTCTCCGCAAGGTCTCCAAATGTTTGGTGATTTTTTTGGTACCATGTGTAAAGCGGATGACCAATTGCTGGAAGATTGGCGTATTATGCCTAACTTGAGTAATTCATCAAATTCCTTTTTAGCTGCGGTGAATTTATTTGGTGGTAGGCGGCGCGATCTACAGAAAACAGGTGAACCGTCTGTAATTATGCGATGAGTGACATTATGTTTAATTTTGATGTTTAACGTAAAGGGGTTTGTTAAAGAAGGATATTCTGATAGTATTTGCAGGAAATTATTATTTGGCTCAATTGAGGCCACGTAAGGGTTTTTTTGTATTGATTGTTGAGTGAAAATTCTTTGGTTACTTACATCGATTATTATTTTGAATTGTTTTAAAAAATCTGCTCCCAAGATTGCATGTTTTACATTTGCGATTATAAATTCCCACTTAAATAGTCTGTCGAGTCCGATGTCTATAGTTAAGTGTGTGTGACCGTATGTGTTAATTTTTGTGTTGTTAATTGCGTTGAGAGTATTTTTTCGTAGGTTATGGTGATGTGTATATTTAGGTGGAATGACACTTACCTCTGCACCCGAATCGATAAGGAAATGACAACCAGATAAACTGTCTGTGACGAATATGAGCGGACTTTTGACGGAGGGATTAGTTCTGGAATAAGTGAATGAGTTGTAGTTTGTAGATGGTAATGAAGATTCAGTTTTGATCGTATATTTTTGAAATGTTTTCTTGTTATTGTAGAAGTATTTGCATTCGGGGCTGCATCTTCTGGCGGCGGGTCCAAATTTGTGGTGATACCAGCAGATGGGCTGGCTGCGATCGTATAGTTGGAGAGGAGGCGTCGCATGCGGTATTGCTTGGGGCGTAGGCGTCGTTGGTGGAGCTCGTAAAATTTTGCGTTGGTAGATAGGATTAAATTGGTTTTGAGTTAAGGTTGTGAGTGTTTGCTTTATAACTGATATATCTGCTTGTATAGCTGTTTGGTTGTACGGGGTGACATTTGTAATGTTTGTTTTGGTGGGTCGCGAAATTTCGATCATTTTGTCGGCTAAGTCAGCTTTTTCTTCTATTGACAGGTTTTTTGATGATGTTAACATTTGTTGAATGTGCGTTGGTAGTTTTTGTAAGAAAAAATGTTCTAGTAGTGTGGTGTTTTGATTGGTGCTTCCTGCTAGTTGCTTCATTTTTCGTAGTAACTGTGACGGCATGTCGTTGTCTAAATTTGTAATATTTAGTAATGTATTTAGGTTTTGGAAATTTGTAGGCGTCGTTCTTTTTAGTAATTCTGCTTTTGTTGTGGTGTACGGATCCCTCGTAGGACGGTTTAATATTAAGTCCCTGATTTCGTTTGCATGTTCTAGTCGAAGTGAAGTAATTAGTGCGTTGTATCTACTGACCTCGGAAGTGATGCGTCGTGAGTCAAATATGACTTCGGCCTGTCTGAACCATAGTTCGGGGTCTTCGGCCCAAAATTCTGGTATGTTACTTGCGGTGATTGCCGAAATACTGGTTTGTTCTTGGTTCGTGTCGTTTGTCCTGTTGGAGTCTTCGGAGGTGGGTCTGGTCGAAGTCATGTCGTCCGGTCGCGCTTGGGTTCAAAAGGGGGTCACCAGTTGTAGCAGTATTATTTGCCACTACAAAATGTAAAAAATAGAATGGGTAAATTAAAGTGTATAATATATAGAATTAATAAATTTATTTGGGACGAGAAAGATTTTGTTTTTGACAGTTCGGATGATACAACAAGAATCACCACAAGAATACATATTTATTTTCTTTTTGTTTCCAAGAAACCTCGGAAAACAATTGTAACAATGAGCTATGCTAGTTTTGATAGCTTGATGTCGTTGCATGATAGCTTGATGTCGCTACAGATGCTTCAAAAAGTATCGTTTCTGCGTAACTCGCCGCAAAACCGGGTGCATACTCAACGCCCGAATATTCAAAACCAGAATATTCAAAACCAGAATATTCATGCACAGAATCATTCATTGCCCGAATATTCAAAACCAGAATATTCATGCACAGAATTATTCATTGCCCGAATATTCAACACCCGAATATTCAAAAACCGAATGAAAAAGTTTAGGCTACCTGTCACTAGATGTCACTACGAAAGCTAGTTCAACGCGTGTTCAATGGTGGTGCAACATATGCGTTGTCGATAATCTAGTGAACTTTAATTTGGTCAAAAGAAAGTAAGTGGACATACGTCTGCATTCAATCCATTCAACTGTCCACACCAACTGTCAAAAGTGACAGCTACACTAGTAAATAAGAGAACATATACTAAAAAACAAATTAATAAATATTATATTCCAAATTAATAACATATGTTTGGTGAACGTTTATTTCTTTTAGAACGAGTTAGCCACTATTTGATAAGGTGATTACAACAGGTATCACAAAAATTTGTGTAAAATACTGCCAAATGATTTAGCTTACTTATAATTTATTAATTTTATTTATAAAATGTCTTTTACAAATAGGAGATTTGTGTCATATTATGTAGCAACTTTCTGTTAAATTGATATATGTATATCTTAAATAATTTCCACTTGTAATACTTTGATGATTTAATTGTGGAGCAAAGGAATGTAAATAAATAAATTTACTCATTTTTTAAAGCAAACGAACGCATTTTATTCAAATATATACAAGCCCAGGTTCATAATAGTTAGCCAGCTTACATTTTCAAGAAATTTTCCACAAAATTCTTTCATAATATAGACTAAAAACTGTGGACCAAAAGACGTATGATAATAGCTCGACCGGCATTTAAAAGGTTTGTATTTGACATAAATAATTATTTCATAAAGTAACTAAGGGCCAATCTTACAATCTCTGGTTAAAATTTTAACTGTAAGTTAAATAAACAAAACCGAAACGAAATGAACTGTCAAATGACAAATTTATAATTGCTGTCAAAAATCCGATTCAATATTGTTCATTTAACTGGCAGTTAAAATTTTAACCACAGATTGTAAGATTGGGCCTAAAGTGAACAAAAAAAAACGATGAGGTGCTGCTGATGAAGCAATTGAAGCTATGGAGATGATCCAGCTAAAAGAATCTATTGTAGCCAGCACAATATGGTCGTCTGTTTTCTGTAAATACTTATTTTGTATAAATTCCACATAGAATGTTTCTTGCAATAAATATATTTCCAGTAAAATTATTTCTCAAACATAATATTCTGACATCTGCCCATCAATTATATTTAAAGAACAGATTCTCTTTCCATAGTGGTGTATAGCAAGATTTATGACGTAATTTCTTTATAATAACCAAAATCTAATCAGCTTTTCATTTGGAAGCAAACTCAAGTATATACAAAAATTATAATTATTGTAGTATTGGAGTTATCGAACCTGAAAATATCAACACACAAATACACACACACGCACACACACACACACACACACACACACACACATACATACATCAGATATAATTGTAAAAATGGTAAAATCGTATTGTGAGGACCCTAAAACGTGCTTATTCATAAGAATCTCTCCATCGATTTTTTTGACCAAAGACAAAGGTTTGTTCGTTCCGCTACCCTGCATCTGCCGCAAACCGCGGAGGTGTAATTTGCTGTTCTATCCAGTGCATGGTTAACTGTAAACTTACTAGATTCTGTTCGTTCCATTTTTCCAGTAACTTGCGGTAAAAGGCGTAACCTCACAGACACTCATTGCTAGCGTGGAGAGCACACCACAGGGTTCATTAATATTCGAAATAATTTTTGGCGTCGGTCGGGATCGAATCCGGGTCCTCAGATTCGCGACCAGGCACACGGCCACGAAATTTATAATAAAGTAAATTTATTTGATAACAATAGTAAACAATTAAAATAGTGGAGAATGGAATAGTATATTTTATTGGAAATAGTCACTAAATTGTGCAAACATCGACATTAAAAATTCAGTAATTGGCACTAAAGTAATCCATTATAAGACGATTTCATACAAATGTAGTGTTGCCAACCTTATGATAATTATATATGTAAAATAATTTGGGCGAGTGTATGATGTACAATAGTAAATTTTTACGTAAAATGATAAAAAATATGTGCAAGACGAACGAACTAAATAATTCCGATGAACAAGTTTCAGATAAAACATATAATTTTGAGTGTTCTCTACAATAACTTCAGTGTCGGAGATTAGCAATATTGAATGTCAGACTGACATATATAACCTATAAAAATAAATATTCCTGTCGGTTCTACAATTTTTCGATTTCAAATAAAACTTAATATGCACCTCGGCACTGAAGTTCCTTTTTATTACTTATGCTTTATTTTCCTCGGCTATAAGAACCCCGGCAAATAAATTCCACATTCGTAATAAAAATAGAACTTCAGTGCCTTGATACATAAATAACTACTTACTGAGTATCCTTTATAAATAATAGAACCTGAAGTATTTTCTAAAATAAATAATATGGCGGAAACGGATCGAACAGAAAAATAATTTTTAGTTATTTAAATTATTACCACGGCGATAGGCAGTAAATTGCAAAATACAGCATAGCGGAACAAACAAACCTATTTTCCTTACCTAAAAGGTGACTGAAGGTAATAAATGGAATTAAAAATTCTTTTCAAAAAAATATTTGGGTGGCCCTGAAAGAGCCGATTTAAATATGTAAAAACACATTTTACATACTGTATTGTGGCGGATGTGGCCAGTTTGTGGTTACTGTAAAAAAACAAAGATATATTTGTAAAAAATAATTTAAAATCAAATATACTATAATGGTAATTTTATAATACTAGCGACAGTTCGTGCTCTATGAATTTTTAGATTAACAGTGTAAATGTAAAAGTTGTTTAGAATTAAAATCTACGTCGAATTTGTTTATTTTTATTGTTTTATCTTAATTTGATATTCTAAGTTTTTTCGCAGTACCAATAAAAAATACATTTTAAAAAATCCTTTGAATTGAAATAATATCTGCCCTGCACAATAGGCAACGACCTCTATTCTGCGTCCTAATTACATTTGCACACTCTGCACACATACACAGGTGGCCGCATGGTAATCACAGTTGTTCAAATTTCAGGACTAGTGTTTTATAAAAAAATAATAATATGAATGAGAAGTTCAATACAATACATTAATCACAGCCGGCTCTAATACTAGCCATGACCATACATGTGGCAACGTCGCATTAGATGATGATGGTGGCCCGACATTTGTGGCGTGCGCTAGAGCGCCAAACGCTTTTACAGAAACAACATTTTGCAATAAACTACATTTATTGAATTCTACAGTAGTAGTTTTACATAAGTAGTTTTTAAAATAACATCTTAAATATAACAATACATGCGGTTTTTGACAGCTACTGTCAATAAAATTGAGACTTTTGTTTAAAAGATCATGAACACTTGATTTTAGCTCTGGAACAATAGCACTTTTGTAATGTGACAGTATGTTTATAAATTGAGACCACCTGTTTACTCTAAAATCTGCACCAACAATTCACTTTAAATCTGAATAGGACAACTTATTTTTGTTACAAAATATTTCTACTGTTAAGCTCTTGTCTATTTTAATACTTCTAGAAATTGTTAAGACTTCATCGAAACAAATTATGTAAAAATATATACAACTGTCAGTGATTTTTACATTGAAATCACCTATTTGGTCATTCTTAAAAAATTCATCAAGTTTTGCTCTCTGTTTCTGAAATTGAGCTTCACGTCTTTGATCTGGACTGATTCTTTTACTCTCTTGCTTCTTACTTAAATAGACAGGCAAATTGGGAAAAATCCTGGGAACAGCAGTTTCAGTTAGTCGTGGGTATAGCAATGAAATTTCTTTGATTGACCCGTCAGATTGCAAATGTTTATCAACTGACACAATATCACTTACAACAAAGTGTTTGCAACAGACTACTGCAGCTTTTGTTGGCTGCCAATCTTTCCTTGGTATTGCCCGAATCCACTCTTCACGACGCTGCGGGTTTGTTGGGAATTGAAAAAGTTGTAATACATCCACTTTGTGCTTTTAAAGAAGAGTCGTAATTGCTCTTACATTGCGGTACACAACACCGTCGAGGCATATTTAACACTAAAACAAATTAATTGTGGTATTCTACAATTTAAAAAATAAATAAAAGCAATAAAACTTCTAACTTACAGCTTGCAAAACGTTTGAATACCTTACACGAATGTTAGGTTATGTTGTTGTTGACACTTATCTAAAAGTGTATTATATTATAGTTGAAACGTCGTCAGCCACCTCACAATTTTACATGTAGTAATAAAACAAATGATTTTTTCAGTCGTATACAATTAATCCATTCCTTATTCTATTCTATTCCATTCTATTCTGTGCAATCTATAAACCAGGCTTAATAGAGAAGAATCAACAGAATATTCACTTTGAAACTGAACGTAAACAAGTGACATCAATTGTGTCAAAGAGAAAAGTCGGACCACCTGCCATTTTGCCAGTTCTCACTGTGCACGGCTAGTATTAGAGCCGGCTGTGGGGCTGTGCATCAATATTTGCAAAATTTCTGATGCTTCTCCCTAACTAAAATTTACTAGAGTTAGTTATAGTATCGTTTATCTGGAAAATGAAATAAAATGTGCTGTCAAAATAAATGCCTAAGGCCTCAGTCTTTAATAATAATAATGTTATCCCGCACTACGAGCACATTTTCATAACAAAAGCGCTTTTACGGAGCGCACTTTCATATTGTATTCTTATGAGGATTGTGCTCCATAAAAGCGATTTTATTAGAAAAATGTGCTCGTATTACGAGCCACGCGCCACAGGTAATGTTTCAAATTTTTTTGGAAGATATTGGCAAATACAGGTAAAAAAAAATCTGATGTGGCCAGCACATTACCTTCCGTCAGTTCTATGTACAGAATGTCTAACCTAACAACTACTAACTAAAGTATTTAAAATGAAAAATAATAATTAATCTTCCGCTACAATTAATAAAACAGAATACAAGCCAATATACTCTACCTAAAATAATAATAAACACTGAGAGAAAAGTCAAAATACAAGAAGAATCAAAGAAAAACTCTTAACAGCAATGATACGCTTATGGAAGTTACACAAATGTGCCCCCTTGTTGAAAGTTTAACGTTGGTGGTACACAACGCCATCTCTACATAATGAAATATCCCAATAGCAAAAATGTCATATTTGTATTTAAATAAGAAATATAATATTTAAATTTGAAATTGAAGTAACTCTTTTGTTTTTAATTTTAAAGGCATAGTGATAATGAACTTTTATATTCAGATAAAAAAATCTTTTAAATGGTATCACTTTCAATTTAGCATTCTATTAAAAAATGTTATTTTGTTGAATTAGTCGCGTATTTGATGTTCAATTGTTTTGCATTTTTCACCGTTAAATTTTTCATATAATATCGCCTAACTTTGTCCATTTCACCGTCTTTCTATATCTTTAAATAAGAAAGTTTGCAATGGTGGCTCGTTTATGGCAGACACCTGTACGTATTTTACACCAATTCCATTCCATATAGAAAGTTCCTTGTAAAAGATCCTATATTTCCAGTACATTGCCTTCCGTCAGTTCTAGGTATTTTGTACAAATTCCATACAGAAAGTGAAAGTTTGTAACAAAAGTTTATATATTTCCAGTAAAATTATAATACAAACATACTATGTCAATTGCACTTGATACTGACATCTTTGAATCAGAATTTTCTTAATATAGTAGCTGTTTCCATATATACATTGAATTTGAATTATAAAATGCAATCAAATCATATAGAGAATAAAATTTAACAGCGCTTTTTCAAGAAAAACTGCAAAATTCTTCAAATGAGGGGACTTTCGGTTGACGATTTATAACCAAAATCTAATCACGTCTGCACATGGATGTAAGGAAGAGAAATACGTAAAAATGGTTTTTTTTTTGGAGTTATCGCGGCTGAAATTATCGTCACACACACATACAGACATCATAGTAAAATCGTATTCTAGGGACCCTGAAATGTGCTTAATTATTAAAAACTCACCATCGAATTTTTTGAATAAAGACAATACCTTCTTTACCTAAAGGTGACGGAAGGTAAAAACAATGTAATATTATTAACACGCTTGCGAAATGAGAGCGCCGAAGGAAACAATTTTTTTTATCGTTATTAACTTCCAAGTATTATACAATTTTAAGTGGATCCCATCAAACCCAAACCATAACAAATACAAGCTATCAGTGTCATGGTTTTCAAATTTCACATGGTCAAAGTGCTTAAGTTACAGCTGCCATATATGATTAGCTTTACGTAGTCGTGCCATAAATACTGTCCCTAATACAAGGCAGGCTTATTCTACATAAAAAAGAAATCTGGTAAAAAATGAATGTGATTTTATTGTTACATAACTATTAATTTAAAAAAAAAATACTCAAAATGACCGGATCGTTCTTTGACACACCATAAGCGGTAGTCCAAAGGATTGAGGTCTGGACTTCCAGAGGGCCAATCTTCAACGACAATAAATTCCGGTAAATTCAGCTCTAACCAGCGTTGCGACGACTTCGCTTTGTGTGCGGGCGCTGAATCTTGCTGAAAAATCCAGTACTTACCAGCGAACAAGGAATCATTCAATGGCTTTACAACTTGCTCTAATATGTCGCTCTGGTAATTTCCTGATCGCGTTTTTACCCCTTCTTCGCAGAAATGCAACTTCATATCGCCGTCATACGACACCCTCCACCAAACCATCACTGACGCTAGGTGGTGACCCCTTTCTACCTTCGGGATTTTCTCTGCAGCTTCCCGAAAGCTATAGGTATACATTCAATCATTTTGGCGGTTGAATTTTTCTTCTAGAGTGAAAAATTTTTCATCCGTAAAAAGAATTTGCCGATGACTTCCGTTTGCGTGTCGCTGGAATAACATCTTAGCTCTCCTGGCTCTTATGTGACGTATGGTCGCTGTTAATCGCTGCCCTGTTCTTCTGCGATAAGTTCCAAGTTTAAGATCTTTCAGAATGCGTGACATGGTTCTAGCGGGGAACTTCATTTCCCTACACATGATTTTCTGATTCCGGAGTGGATTTCTCCAAATTCTCTCGCGAACAGATTTGACGGCTGCTGGATCCCTAGTTGTGCATGGCCAACCGCTCCTTGGTCTGTCATCAATTAATAACATATCGTTGTAACGTTCAATGGTCCGGTAAACAAACTTCTTCGTAATTTTCAGAAGTTTTAACAAATTGAAAATCTCTACTGGTGTTTTGTTGCACTTGTATAGCGCATTCACTGCTACACGGTTCTTTTTAATACCCCACTCCATGTTTACTTCATGAACCAAGGAGGAACGCATGAACTATCGGTTTGAAATTAATGATTTACAATATTTTGACAGATGAAACAAACAAATGCTCAAGGCACCCTTAATTTTATTTTTATATATTTTTTTATCGTGTTTTATACTCAGGGACAGAATTTATGGCACGACTACGTATTTGAATAAAGATGTGAGGTGCAACAAAAAAATAGAGCGACTGTATAAGAATATGTTTATTTTTAAAAAATTAACCAGAATAACAACTTATGAAAGAAACTTAAATTAGACAGAAAATAAAGAAAGTTACATATTTAATACCTACTTTAATAATTATTTATAGTAGATTGTATTCGTCATGGCATTTTGTGCTTTATAGATCTCCATGCATCCGATATAATTTTAAATAATTACCTGGAATTATTAATATTATACCTTGCAATATTTTTGTCAATGGTTTCCAACAGATTTTCAATTGTATTAAAGATCAGTGACTATTTGCAAGTTATAGATACATATTCAAATCGGCTCATTACTCCTTTTTCTTTCACCACTCTCACACGGTTATAAACAGGACAACGCAGTTTCGAAATATGAGTTCAGCATGAAATTCTCTTTCTTATTATGTATTACACGATTTGAGTGAAAGAGTGGGTCACAAATAAAACACACTTCAATTCCAAAGAAATTTCTGTAATATTTTGAACAGATTCATATCGGCAAATTTCAAACCTACTAACCATTCCTCAGCAACAATCGTGCAAATTCATGAAAGGAAAAAAAAATCATGTCGAATTCAGACCATGTTATAATTTCTTTAACGGTGTCGGAGTAGTGGATGAAATATGAGAAATTTGCTGATTTGGCATTTTCTAACATTTAGGGAATTGTTACTACATCATGAAATAATATTAAAATAATTTTAGAATATTTTTACATTATCAAAGTTGTTTGAATTTTATTCAAAGCACAAATTGTCTATAAAAAGAGCGAAAATAAGAGGTGTCAGAGCAGAGCTTTATACGACGCCAAACCAAAATTAACAACGATTTTATGTGCATTATAGATTGCCATGTAGACATAGCCCATAATCATCGATGTTTGATAGAACTTTGCAGTATTCACGGCTCTCACGAAACTTTTTTTCACTATAATCTTTGTAATCAAACTATGAATCTGTAATGAGAAAAATAACATTTATTTCGTGTTATTATAATATACATACTTTATAATATTGGCACTTCGTGTAGAAAATGTAACTGTAATTGTTTATTTATTAAACGGTAGAACGGTTTATTATTTAAAAAATGTTTTAAGTTCCACATATTTTCCGTAGACATGCCTGTACTGTACCTATTATCTAGATTTCAGTTATTCAATCACATATTATATAATTATCGATGAAGCTGTCATTTTTGACATTTGAAAACGTATGTCTATTATTATTCTCATCTAAATAAATTAAAGTACACTACAATATCGACAATGCATACGTTTCGTAGTGACATCTAGTGACAGGTAGCCTAAACTTTTTCATTCGGTTTTTGAATATTCGGGTAATGAATATTCGGGCGTTGAATGATTCTGTGTATGAATATTCTGGTTTTGAATATTCGGGATTTGAATGATTCTGTGCATGAATATTCTGGTTTTGAATATTCTGGTTTTGAATATTCGGGCGTTGAAGACATTCCCGCAAAACCCAACGATGATAGCAGGTTGATGAGTTTTCTTGAGCCGAATTTTTTATACAAATATGTACTAACTCCGATTAGAATCGGCGACAAAAAAGATCTCGGTCTAGCCGCAGAGATCATAGCATGGGATAATGTTTCGCATATTCTATTCCATTTGACAAACGAACCGCGCTTTTTCTTTATAATTACTTCTACAGAACTGGCCTCATTGAAAAAACTGTCGGATGGTGGATATTTTGACATATCATAGTCCTGCGAACGGATATCTGCCAAAATAATAGCAGCTGCTTCTTTAACAACACGAAGCCGTTCTTCATCGGGATTTAACTTTTTTGCTGCATACCATTGGTGAGCTAGAAGTTTGTAGCCTGTGTCCCGGAAGCAGACGACAGGCGATTGCTTATGGTTTTCAATGATAAGTATATCTTCTTCATATTTATTCATAAGACGAGCTTTTACGGTTCTCTGATCTGGACGGTATTCCCCTTCAATTTGGTCCATGAGCTCATCAAGCGAAAATTGACATTCTTCAGAGTTCTCGGTAAGATACGAGTAAATATATTCCATCGCTTCGTCAACATTAGTTGCAGGCCGATATAATCTTTTTTTCTCGATGGCACTCGATTATACAGTCGCTTTTGACATGACATGATATCTTGCCTCTACTGCAACCAAGTCTGCCACATGTTGAATTCTTTGTATTATTTCCCGTCCCCGCAGTCATCATCCCGTTCTTCAGCTGCTTTTAAAATTGTAGTTTTCACTCCCAATTGTTGCACCATACAAACGAAACCTCGATGAGATGAGTGATGTCCTCTTTTTTTTTTGTTTATTTAAAAAGTCCGGTGTACGAGTAATTTTTTCAGTACAGAGAAAACACTGTACTTTAAAATTAAAAGTCGGTATACTAGATCTGCGGGATGTTGACGCTACTTGAGGTTCGTTATCTTTTTTACGACAAAACGCGGCGATCAGTTTTTCATTAATATAATTTTTTGACATACGCCATGCACAGTTACAGAAAATAGTGTTCTCAAAATGCGCGTATGTGCGCGATTACCTCGTAACTCACTCGATTTTAAAAGTGTCTTTACACCTCTTTCCTTTACAACGACGTCACTTTCACTTAAAGTTTTCTCACAAATAAAGCACAAATGAACTTGGGGATTTTCCATTATAACAGCGTAATCTTCTGCAAGCTAGACAAAGCACACTGACGCATACAGACTCAATGCACTGAAAGTCATTTATGACCCCCTCTCAATACCTACTAGACAGCAGCTGTGCTCTCGCTACCTGCCTATCCGTTAAGGTTTAGGGCAACCTATTGATATAAAATTAAAGTAGTCTCTTTAAAAATTATTTCAATATGATTTGCATTTGTTTAAATTATTTATTTTAGTTATTAACAGCCAAATAACAAAATATAATTATTTTTTTTCAAAAAGTGCAACTTCAAGAAGCTGTAACTCCTAACATATGTGTGCTATAAAAAAAAATTTTGTCCTCTTTAACTTTGTATAGAACATATTTTGTCGTGAAAGCCACCGTTTTTGAGTTATTATCAAAAAACCAAATTTTTGTACCTAAAATTCAAGATGGCGGCTCGAGCGCATGCGCCTCGAGGTCGAAAACTTGGATTTTTCATTAGGGCCCCAAGCCTAACAACATACTAAAAAATCGCTACTACCCCACCTTTTGCATTCAAACACCCCTTTTTGATACCTACGTACTGTACTATTTAGGTAATGGCATCAGATTCTCAGATGTAATTAATTTTGTGGAACTATTACAGATCGGTAGTAATTGTGGCGAAGGAGTAGTGTGTCTAGCAGTCGATGGTCCTGGTTGTCTTTCTGGGACTGATATGACTTATTGTTGATGGATCTGGTTGACTCTCATTTTGAATTCGAGGTATATATGATTTTTAGTCGTTAAATCCTTGTTATCTAACGGTCTGCCGGTTGCAACAGATGGAGCAAAATCACAGTCACTAACAATCTCTCGGTTAAAGGGCTTCCCAATGCAAGAGAAATCAGCAAGAATATTACTTGGTGTAGTAGCCAAAGGAAGTGACGCTTTTACAATAGAGGGTAAATCATATATGGTCATGCGTTTTCCTGGATTATTTTCATCCACTGATCTGCAGCGTTGTTAAAATACTTTATGAATGGACCATATACTCCTCGATCTAGTGGTTGCATTTGGTGGGAAGTATGCGGGGGAAATGACAGTAAGGCAATGAAATTGGCTCTGCAATTGTCTATTTTTGAACAATATCACTTTCTTAGCATATAATCGACAAATTAGTAAGTCGTTCTTGTAACATAGTCGTTCGTAATTCATTTTTTATTCTTTTTAATTGTGAAAATGAACGTTCTCCTGCAGTAATGTAACAGGATTCTATTTACGGTTCAATTTACCATTTATCACTCAGTCGCTCTAAATATAACAAGTCTGGGATTCAACGAGGTAGATCATAAATAAAAGGTAATTTTCAAGTAAAGATAAAATATATTAATTAAAAACATAGAAATAATAATAGTAGGTACACTTACAAAACATTTCTGTCGACCAAGGCAGGAGAAATAATCCTTTAATTTCTGGCTCGAATACTAAAATACTTCACAAACCAAGAACTTCAGTGACACACTTCACCGCCGGAGCCGAACTTAGCACCTTCAACTTTACTGCACAAAAATCAAGAGAGTAACTGCCCACGCAATTTCCAAGTTTATGCCAAAATCTAGTTTTTGGTATTTTCCCTCTCCCGAATGCATGAGTTTGCCCGGCCCCTTCAGAGAGACGATTTAGCCAATCTTAGAATTTTAAAAAATCTACCCTTAACTTATGACTCCGCCCATTTAAAAGCGCCTAGCGCCTGAACACCATCACAGCGAAGGTGCTAAGTCGGTAACATACTCTGAAGGCGATTTGCCAGACCGAAATTTCGCTACGACCGCGTCGAGAAATTTATGAAGGTGAAGTTAGCAGACGATTCGCAGCAGACGATTCGAGATTTGAACGAATGTGTGGCAGCCTTCCAAACTAAACCACGCCCAACTGTATACGCGCCTAGAACGCTGCTTAACACAGTCAACACAGAAATATATGATTTTATTCAATGAAATATTATTTTCATTGTTATAAACGATAGTCAGAGGATGAAATTTTGCTTACAGTATGTCTACATATTACTTATTGATATACAGTAACTATAAGCTTCCTACCCCCCGTAGGACATAGAGAAAAAATATGATTTTATTTAGAAAAATTTTATATTCATTGTTATAAACGATAGTCAGAGGATGAAATTTTTCATACAGTATCTCTACATATTACTTATTGAAATACAGTAACTATAAGCTTCCTACCCCCCGTAGGACATAGAGAAAAATATGATTTTATTTAGAAAAATATTATTTTCATTCTTATAAACGATAGTCAGAGGATGAAATTTTGCATACAGTATCTCCACATATTAATTATTAAAATACAGTAAGTATAAGCTTCCTACCCCCCGTAGGACATAGAGAAAAATATGATTTTATTTAGAAAAATATTATTTTCATCGTTATAAACGATAGTCAGAGGATGAAATTTTGCATACAGTATCTCCACATATTAATTATTAATATACAGTAACTTTAAGCTTCCTATCCCCGTAGGACATAGAGAACAATGAAAATAATATTTTTCTAAATAAAATCATATTTTTCTCTATGTTCTACGAGGGGTAGGAAGCTTATAGTTTAATAAGTAATATGTAGAGATACTGTATGCAAAATTTCATCCTCTGACTATCGTTTATAACAATGAAAATAATATTTTTTTAAATAAAATAATATTTTTCTCCATGTTCTACGAGGGGTAGGAAGCTTATAGTTACTGTATTTCAATAAGTAATATGTAGAGATACTGTATGCAAAATTTCATCCTCTGACTATCGTTTATAACAATGAAAATAATATTTTTCTAAATAAAATCATATTTTTCTCTATGTTCTACGAGGGGTAGGAAGCTTATATTTCAATAAGTAATATGTAGAGATACTGTATGCAAAATTTCATCCTCTGACTATCGTTTATAACAATGAAAATAATATTTTTTTAAATAAAATAATATTTTTCTCCATGTTCTACGAGGGGTAGGAAGCTTATAGTTACTGTATTTCAATAAGTAATATGTAGAGATACTGTATGCAAAATTTCATCCTCTGACTATCGTTTATAACAATGAAAATAATATTTTTCTAAATAAAATCATATTTTTCTCTATGTTCTACGAGGGGTAGGAAGCTTATATTTCAATAAGTAATATGTAGAGATACTGTATGCAAAATTTCATCCTCTGACTATCGTTTATAACAATGAAAATAATATTTTTCTAAATAAAATCATATTTTTCTCTATGTTCTACGAGGGGTAGGAAGCTTATATTTCAATAAGTAATATGTAGAGATACTGTATGCAAAATTTCATCCTCTGACTATCGTTTATAACAATGAAAATAATATTTTTCTAAATAAAATCATATTTTTCTCTATGTTCTACGAGGGGTAGGAAGCTTATATTTCAATAAGTAATATGTAGAGATACTGTATGCAAAATTTCATCCTCTGACTATCGTTTATAACAATGAAAATAATATTTTTCTAAATAAAATCATATTTTTCTCTATGTTCTACGAGGGGTAGGAAGCTTATAGTTTAATAAGTAATATGTAGAGATACTGTATGCAAAATTTCATCCTCTGACTATCGTTTATAACAATGAAAATAATATTTTCTTAAATAAAATAATATTTTTCTCCATGTTCTACGAGGGGTAGGAAGCTTATAGTTACTGTATTTCAATAAGTAATATGTAGAGATACTGTATGCAAAATTTCATCCTCTGACTATCGTTTATAACAATGAAAATAATATTTTTTTAAATAAAATAATATTTTTCTCCATGTTCTACGAGGGGTAGGAAGCTTATAGTTACAGTATTTCAATAAGTAATATGTAGAGATACTGTATGCAAAATTTCATCCTCTGACTATCGTTTATAACAATGAAAATAATATTTTTTTAAATAAAATAATATTTTTCTCCATGTTCTACGAGGGGTAGGAAGCTTATAGTTACTGTATTTCAATAAGTAATATGTAGAGATACTGTATGCAAAATTTCATCCTCTGACTATCGTTTATAACAATGAATATAAAATTTTTCTAAATAAAATCATATTTTTTCTCTATGTCCTACGGGGGGTAGGGAGCTTTTAGTTACTGTATTTTAATAAGTAATATGTAGAGATACTATATGCAAAATTTCATCCTCTGACTATTGTTTATAACAATGAAAATAATATTTCATTGAATAAAATCATATATTTCTGTGTTGACTGTGTTAAGCAGCGTTCTAGGCGCCTATACAGTTGGGCGTGGTTTAGTTTGGAAGGCTGCCACACATTCGCTCAAATCTCGAATCGTCTGCTGCGAATCGTCTGCTAACTTCACCTTCATCAATGGTACTACCACGGGTACTACGACGCGAGACGCGACAGACGATACGCACTGCGCACTTGCTCGATTTCTGTTAGTTGTAAACACTAATCAGCGACAAGTTTAAGTAAGTTTACATATCGGATATGCAAATAAAATGAACAGTGCAGTGACAGTATTATTCTATAGAATAATATTATTAATATTGTATCTTGTTCTTCTACACTACAGACTACGCTATATGAGTAAAAATTTCACACAAGGAATTCAAGATTTACGTATAATATTTTTACAAGATGTAAGTCTCAATTTGATAACGCATTATTCCTATTAGTGTTTGTAACTTCTGAATTATATAAATTAAAATTAGCAACTATTATGAATACATAATAATAGTTGATTTGTTTAAAAAATGTATATTTCTAATGCTGTTATAACATAACCTTATATTTTAGTGGATTCTTTGAAGTTAGTAATTATTTTCATGTATAATAAAATGTACAAAACCACGAATTAGGCATGCATTCCTGTATTTATTGTTCAGTAATGAAAATGTAATACAATTGAGAGTCGTAGAAATGACAATGTACATATAGTTATTGTGCAACAGTTACAAAAAATGCTATTATATGCTTCTGTAGGTCGCAAAATTAGACAATCACATAGCTATTTTTACTAAATAATTAAATATTTTTTGTAAATTACTTATATAATGATCAAACTTATAATTCAGAAGATTGACACAGCTTTATAAAATCGATGTTTAATTTTGATTTATTATTGTTTTTATTTGTTACATACTTGTAAACCGTCATTTATTTGGTATGTACATTAACATTGAAAACCAACCTTTACAACCTATTAACCTGTAAAACTGACAGCTAACCTGTAAAATTTTTACAAGTTAGTAGTTGCATTGTTAACAGTTGAAAGTTCAGTTTTATTATTATCATATAAGTTAAAAATAAATGTACAATTATGATTGCCAGTTATATTAAATTTTTCGGTTGAAGTGATGTCGCTTGCGTCTGACCGATTAGCCACAGAGGAAGGAATATTAGCGCAGATTCTGCCGATGTAGAAGGCACAACATTTGTACTCACGTAAGGGAAGCATTTTTTTCGACATTTCAATTTTTTGAATGATACAATCATCCACGTATCCTTCCGCAACCGCGCTGGATTTCCATCTTCCAGCACGTTTTAGTGCTAAAATATCTCCGCCCGCGGCTACAACCATCGTTGCTGCAGACCGACGAAAAGAGTGACCTGTATATAATTCTGGTTCTTCTAATCCTAAATATCCCGCAATTTTCTTCGGTTGGCGGTGTGCCAATAGTGTGGTGACCAGCATAAAGGGAAATGCATTTTCCGTTACGATATGTTAAGAACAAACGTAAACTCTCTGTTCCGGAAGGACGAAGAGCTGCATACTTTCTTTATAAAACACAAGGTTGAAAACTGCAATCATCATCTGTGATGGTAAACCTTCTTATTGTTCTATTTTTTGTATTTCTTAATGTAATAATTATATATTTTTTAGTATCTTCCACATCATTGAGGGTTAAAGAGAGAAGCTTATCACACCGGCAAGCACCAAAAATTGTAATAACTTTAAAGAGCAACCAACGGTCGCCGGGAGCTTCCAAAAGAAATTTTTCGACTTGCTCCTTGGTTAAAACTTTGGCCTTTTTCGGAACATAACGCTCACTCCTTCTTTTCAGAAACGCAAATAATTTATGAAATCTACAAATGACAAATAAAAATGTATTTTTTTTTCGGTAACATCTCTAATATAAAAATAAACCTGCGAACTTCAATATTTTCTTTAATTTCCAGGCAACTCTTCAACATCGACCATTTCGACCATAATGAACTAGGTCTGAATCTCGTGGACAGTTGATTAAAATAAGCTAATAGAACGTTCTCCGTCACAACAGTTACATTGTTTATTTCTTGCCATTCTTTGAAATCGGCGTATTCTCGTTCATATCTTGCCGCTGACTTTTCTGGTAATAAACTTGAAACCACACTTAAGGCTTCTTTTGTAATAGCTTCTGGCACGTTCATTTTGACTTCCACATTAAAATCAGTGAAAAAAGTAAACAATGAAATAAACTATCCGCGTTGCTACAGTAACACTGCAAAATGTTTTCCAAGGCTTATGGGATATCATTCAAGACAATCTATGACAACAATTACAACTGACAAGTTTTGATTATAATCCTAAATATGATTTACAAGTGAGTAACAAATAAAATATTGTACAATACACGCCAGGTAACTGTTTTACTGCCTCAAGGAGGTGACAGGCTCGCCTAACGGCTCGCCAGTCATTTCCTCCTTTCAGCAGTAAAAACCGTTTTACCTGGCTAGTAATGTAAAATACTATTATTTTGTAGAAAAAAATAATAATGATTGAGGAACTCGATGATCAGCGAGTGGAAGAAGAACTAAATTATGACCAAAAGTTGCCCAGGCTACTAGATGGCAAATATTTTCAAGTCTTTGAAAAATCGAAAAATAAAATAAAAGCTAAATGTATGACCTGTATACGTAAGAAAATTATATCAGGCACGGGTAATTCTACTGGAAATTACTACAGTCATTACAAGGTTAGTAAAAACTCCGCCTATCAGGCTAGCGGTTCCCAGTTCGATCCGAGGTTTGATGTTTGATCCTAGCAACTTGTTATTCCAAATAGGATATTTAACAAATTTTGAGAAAGTGTTTTAAATTACACAAATACACCTAATTATACATGTAAAATTAATATTGTATATTTTTTTAATCGTTAATACATTTAAAATACAGTTTTTAAAGTTTTGTTTCAAATATCCCGCTAAAACGCTCTTGTTTCTCAACGACGTCACGATCTAGTAGTTTAACCTTTCGTCGGGCGCGGTAGATCAAATTGATACACCGCTCATATTTTGTTCCCGTATTTTTTAAAAACTGGACGTACTAATGCGCCTGTCTCAGTAGCTTCCTAACTTCCGTTCCCCAATACGGAGCCAACAGCTAATATTCGATCAACAGTGTGATGGTCACCATAGGTCAAGATTGATCATTCTGATACACCGCGCCCGTTCCAGTCATAATTTAATAATATTTAAATATTGGTGTTTACTTATTTTGGTGAGAACATTTACTGTAGTTATACACGTAAAATTCGTATTATTTAGTTATATAATAATTCAGACGTTATTTTTGAACAAATATCAAATAGATACACCGCCCCCGTCTATGACTAATTTTCTATTTTATGTTTTAAAATTTTATCATACCCTGATTATGGCGAAATACACAAAAAAATATAATTTAGATAAAGACAGTGATTTTGAAGAGTTACGAAGGCTGATTTTAGAAGAAGACGACCACGAATTAATAGAATACTTTCAAGACGACAGCTACACGGATGGTGAAGATCATGTAGAAATTCCAGAAGATTCAGGAGAATCCGGACTAGAAGAAGAAACGGCACCTGAAGATGAAAACAGCAGACCTGATGACGATAAAAATTATTTTTTAGGGAAAGATAAAGAAACAAAGTGGAATAAAAACCCTTTGTCGCAAAGAGTACGCCACCGAAGTTTCAATATTATAAAAAAATTGCCAGGCACAATACGGACGGCAAAAGATGCACGAACGCCTCTTGAATGCTGGAGTTGCATTTTTTCTGATGACATTTTAGATATTATTCTCCACTATACTTTTTAAAGAATTTACAGTAGCGGGACGAAGCTGCGAAGAATAATTGACTACCTTTATAACTATATTTATCTTATTATAACTTCCATTTCATGTTTTTATCAGTATTCTGTTTATTTTTCCATTATTTTATTATAAGAATTTATTAAGGGAATTCAAATTTTGTAAAGAAAATATGATTTTGTTATTTTATTTGAATATAACTTTTTTGCGTTTTTTCATGTTCTTATGCATTTTCTAATTATTCCCTTCCAATCTTTTCGTAATATACTTCACTTTCCAAATTAAATAGATAATTTATTTAGAAAATCCTGCCAGGAAACCAACTTTTTTGTAGAGTGATCATTTTGATACACCGCGCCCGTTCTTGTTACTCCAGACCCCGCGCCCGACGAAAGGTTAATACATACATACTTTGTAAATATTTCTTTAGTGTTTATCTGTATTCTCTGCAGAACAAATATGTTTTAGAATTCATTTCTTGAAGAAAAATACAGATAAATACGAAATTAATTGTTATATTTATAAAGTATTTAATAAACTACTATATCGTGACGTCATGAAAAACAGGAGCGTTTTAGCGGGAATTTTAAAACAAAAATTGAAAAACACGATTTTAAATGTATAAAATGATTAAAAAAAATTATAATAATAACTTTGCATATATAACTGAAGGTACATACAGGGTGAATACTTGAAACATGCTTGAAACCCGTTTTTCACATACTGTTGCTCGGCGTTTCAACTAACAACAATGGTTGTGTTATCAATAGAAAGATAAAAAAATTCTACATGAAATGACACTAAATACATGAAATTTGTAATATTTTAGACCCATAAATCAATTATTAAATTTATTCTATTTCTTATTAATATCAAATAGCCATGAAGGTATTTAAACAAAATGACAAACAAATGTTTGACATTTTATTTGTCAGAATTCATTATAACCTTTAACTTATGCAGTTGACAAATAAAATATCAAACATTTGTTTGCCATTTTGTTCAAATGCCATCATGGCAACCGATATTAATAAGAAATTGAATAAATTTAATAATTAATATATGGGCCTAAAATATTACAAATTTTTATGATTTTTTTTATTCTTCTATTGATACTATAACCATTGTTAGTTGAAACTGCGAGCAACAGTGTGAGAAAAACGATTTTCCCGTGTTAAAAGGGCTATGTTCGGGTTTCAAGTATTCACCCGGTATATGTACAATTTAAAACCCTTTTCCAAAATTTGTCAAATACCCTATTGTTAGATTCCGCACTATATACATCTACCATTCTGTAAATAGGAGATAAATCTTGTTAAATGGTTTCGTTACCATAAAATAAAAAAAACTAAAGCGAATATTAATTTATATTTCTGTTCACAAGAAAAACAATATAACAATATTTTTGTGATGTTTTTAATATTTTAACTAAATCACGTTAATTATTTTAGAGAATTCATCCTGTTATTTATAAAAACGTATTACTATACGTAAAATCTTCCAATCGGCAAGTGAAAGCGCGCGAAGAATCAGAAGCAAAAAAAATAAATAAAACTGAAGTAACTTCAACATCGTCATCAGTTTGTGAAATATTTTCATTTACTGCGAGAAACAAGAAGGAACTAGTATCCCAACAGAACATGGAGAAATTAATGTTTAACTATATTATACAAGAAATGAGACCATTATCGTGCGTTGAGAAACCAGCGTTTCAAAAACTAATATTAGGTCTTTGTGGTGATAGCGACAATATCCATATCCCTTGTCGTCAAACGGTTTTAAATAAAATAAACGCTATGAAAGATGATTTGAAAAGCAGTATTAAAGAAAAACTTGTCTCTGCGCAGTTTATATGTACTACTGCTGACATCTGGTCTAGTCATAATCGAAGCTACTTGGGAATGACGGCTCATTTCATTGATCCTCAATCTTTACAAAGGTACAACATTATGTTAGCATGTCGTAGATTTAAATTTAGCCATACGTATGACAAAATTGCAGATTTAGTAACTAAAATACATTCCGAATTTGATTTATGCCCGCAAAAAATTACACATACTATTACAGATAATGCATCGAATTTTGGTAAAGCATTTCGTGTGTTTTCATTAGATGCTGATGTACATGATGCACTTAGCTCAGATTCTGAAGATGAAGATAATGAAACTATTGTATCGGAATGTATTTTGACAGCTCCATCCAGTAACTCAGATTTTGACTATGACCAGGATATAATATTACCAAACCATTTGTGTTGCGTCTCTCATACATTAAATTTGCTAGCTTCCGTAGACACCAAAGAAGCTCTGGCAAATCTGACGTATAAAAAAAACTATAAATCTGCCTTTACAAAAGCTAAGAATCTTTGGAACAGTATTTCGAGAAGTACAAAGAATTCTGACTACTGTAAAGATATATGTGGTGTAAAGTTAGTTGTTCCTGTTATTACTAGATGGAACTCAACTTACGACGCATTAAAAAAATTAATAAGTGTAAAAAATAAACTCAATGACCTTTGTGATAAAATAAACGTAAATAAATTTAAAATATCTGATATAGAGTTTATTGAAGAATATATTCTAGTAAATGAACCAATTGCTACAAGTTTAGATATTTTACAAGGTGATAATAATTGCTACCTAGGATTTGTTTTGCCTTGTTTAACAAGAATAGAATTAAAATTTAAAGAAATTACCCATCTTGTGCACTGTAATCCTTTAAAATATGTTCTGGAACAAAAACTAAAAAAACGCTTTGGCTATATTTTAAATTATAATGTACCTACCAGTAAAGAATTTGTATTGGCAACAATATCTCATCCCAAATTTAAATTACAGTGGCTAGATGCATCAGACAAAAACTATGAATTGTGTAAAAAATTATTCATTACCGAATGTGAACAAATTTATCAGAATACATCAGGTGATAGTAATTCTGAATATTCTGATGAAGATGTTTTCAGCTGTATTATGCAGCAAAATAAAGTGCATAACAAAAATGATACGCATGCTTCTATTGATGCATTGTCCTTTATAAATGATAAATCTAAGACGTTGTCAATTTTAAATAACTATGTAATTGTAAAAGAATTTTTTTTAAAATACAACACTTCCTTGCCAACATCGGCACCAGTAGAAAGGCTTTTCAGCTCAGGGGGGCAAATTTTAACCCCACGTCGGTGTAATCTGTCAGACGACAATTTTGAAACCTTATTGTTTCTCAAATGTAGTTTATAAATATAGTAATATTAATATAATACTGTTAATTTAATTTTGGTAGAACTCTGTGCAAATTTTGAAATTTTACAGATTCTTAATCTATAACTAGCAGATTCATAAAAGAGATTAAGCTAATCTTCATGTTTGGATTAGCGAATTCTACTCTAATTTTGATAGTTTATTTCTTAAAATATAGTCTAATCTAATCATAGTATCTACCTTTTTTGATAATACAATAAATACCAGAATAGAAAGAATTCACTAATCCAAAAATGAGGATTAATTTAATCTTTTTTATCTGCCCATTATGGTTAAATATTACTCTTTAATTTCTCAAGATGTCAAGCAGGTACGATTTTGTAAATTTTTACAGTTTCATAATTCGGTAATGCAAAAATTTGCACAGAATTTCATTATTTATTCCAGGGGTGGGCAAACTTTTTTGTTGGCGGGCCACATGACTGTAACATGATCGGCGGGCCACATCGATGTTTGTTAACACGACTAGCGGGCCGCATGTGACTAAAAAAAGGTCTTCCAAAAGAAAAAGAAAATTTTTGCTAATATTATAAGACACAAATTGACATTAGGATACGGAATTTCAGGGAAAATGAAGTTTTTCAACTTTTTGTTGGCATTAAAAATTTAAAAAGCCCTCAAAACAATTGTAACGCGGGCCGTAGTTTGCCCACCCCTGATTTTTTCGATGTACAATTTTGTTAAATACATTATATTAATACGTTAAATTATTATAAAAGCATATTTCTAAATTTGCAAAATAATTTATTGTCCCGTCCTATATGTACATTATATGTTATGTTTATTTTAAACAAATTATCTGAAAAATATCTAGATAATTATTAATTATCTATTATCTAGATAACTTTTTAAACAATTATCTATTATCTTATCTAGATAAAAAAAATTTAGTTATCTTTATCTAGATAAAAAATATGATTATCTATTACAACACTGTTCGCCAGTACAATATTATCTGTGTTGGGATACTACATTTTCAGTCGAAGTACTTGCAGCTTGTGGAACGGTGGAATTTTCATGTAAATTTTTTTTTGAAAACTGAATTTTGTTCTGGACTGAATCCTCCACATATCCCTCGGCAACAGAAGACGAGCGCCATCCACCATGCCTTTTTAGGCCTAAAACGTGAATACCTTGGTTCGCCAGAAAAGTAGCCGAACTTCTTCTAAACGCATGTCCGATATAAGAAAAAGGATCTGATAAATTCAGGCATTTTGCGATCTTGGAAGCAGGGTTGTTGTGTTTAAAACAGTTTGTTTTAAACAATATGTTTTAAACACGGCCTAATGTTTTAATGCATATTTTAAACAGTGTTTTAAATCAGGTGTTTAAAACTGTTTTAAACATGTTTAAAACAACAGTCCAAAAATACATATTTTTTTCACTTTTTAAATATATTTAGTAATTGAAACCATTCGCTGACTTATAGGGTACAAAAAAGTCTCTTAAATATCTTTGAGAATTTTTTTATTATTAAACAAAACATAAATAATATTAATTACTACATATAACATTACATTAAATAAATGTAAAAGGTAGGTTTAAATACAAATTAAAATATAATTCAAATTTAATGGAACTTATTGGACAATTGGACTTAACTGTTTAATTCTCTAAATATGCATACTAATTTTGCTGCCTTTTCATTCCCTAATCGATTTCTTAATTTTGAATGAACTAAGCCATATGACGAAAATTGACGTTCAATATCGGCGGATGATGCAATTGCTGTGTGCAATTGTTCAACAAGTTTAATTACAGTAGAATCTAAACATTTTAGAGACCTACACCAAGCTAGTGGATTTACATTTTCTATTATTTGTTTTGAAAACATATATGTGTTAAAATGTGGACATTTCGCTCGAAAATTGATTATGGTTGGCATCATATCTGGATAGTAAGTTTGAGCATACTCTATTGCTATGTCTACTTGAGATTGAGTTAAATTATGTCCCATAAATCGATGATCCAGTAAATTTGAAAGATAATGAGGTGGAGTCAATGCCATTTCCAAGCGATCTTTTATCTTTTGTACATCTCTTCTGTTAAATTCTCCTTTTGCATGTTCCCCTTCAAATGACTTAAACAATTCAACCCAAATCTCAGTAGTTTCGCTTATAGTGCAAGAGCTTCTTTGCACTTTGTCTAGTGCTACAGCTATGTATTTCATTTTTTTAAGATAACTTTGTGCACTAAATTTTAATTCTGTATCATTTACCAGTTTTATTATTTCTTTGTGAAAAACGATATTGTTAGTACAACAAACGTTATATAGTATTGGCCAGTTTTTAATATAACTTTCTATGCAATCTGCTAAAGTATTTCAGCGAACATCTTGTGGCAAAATTAAGGCGGAACCACCAGCTTCTTTGTACTTAGCGTGAGCAAAATGAACATTTCGAAAATATTTGCATATTTTTTTAATGTTTTCCTTTAATTCCGGGATTTCCAAACCGCCTTCTAAATCATGGGCTAGTAAATTAAGTATGTGAGCAGAACATCCATACGTTATTATATCTTTCTGACTAAGCTCCTTGAACAAATCGTTTCTCATTTTTGCCATATTTGCAGCATTATCTGTTACTACACTAGTTACGTTACATTTATATTCCGCATGACATTTATTTATAGAATTTTTTAACAGTTTCAATAAATATTCTGCATTATGACTATGCCCAGAAGTATCGACAGATTCTAATAAATGTACTTGTTCAGTTTCGATGTTCATTACACACACACATACTATTGGATCATTAATTATGGATATTACTCCAGCCATCAATAGTTAGGTACACGTTTTTATTTAATAAATTTTGTTTGACTGTTGACTTTACTGAATTATAAACTTCATTAAGTAGTGGATTCGAAACATCGTACCTGCTTGGTGGTGTATATCCAGGTCGCAACATGTTCATAAGAGTTTTTAACTCTTTATTTTCAACAGCGCGGAATGAAGTATTTGTCGCATATAAATATCTGGCAACTTGCAAATCTAATTTCTTCTTTTGGGGTGCATTAGTTCGTACAACAAAGCTTTCCAATCTTTCCATACTAATACTAGACTGGGAAGCGGATCCAGACGGTGTAACGGTGACAGTACTGTAACGTAACCCCCGCGGCCGCCGCCGCCGCGCTACCAGGCGCCTCAGTGTCTGGCCGCAACGTGCTCGTTAGGACTGGTCGGCACTTCGGCAGTAATCTATTGTGTGATGTTGTTTACCTCTAGATGTTCTCTAGTAGCTCCTAGTAGAGTCTAGAAATAATCTAGCCAGGTATATATAACCCACCGCCAAAGCCAGTGGACACACTCTGTATTATACAAGCAACGAGTGCAGAAGTCTAATATAAATAAGTGTAGTGAATAGTTGGTGATATAAAGAACAGTCGACAAGTGAACATAAATAAATGTGATTAGGGACATAAACAGTAGTGTTAATTGTTTAAATAAATAATCTTAGTGTTTAATTGTCATAGTAATCTTAGTCTTTGAATTAGTGTTAATATTTGTTTATCATAGTGTTGGTTACTTTTATAACCTTTTAATTATATTTCTAATATTTATTTACTGTTTAATAAACGTATTCTTTTAGTTAATAATATTTGTCTATGTTATACACTTCACCCATATAAATAAAACGTTACAGTACCAATATCAACGTCATCAATAATATCCTCACTAACAACAGAGGATATGGAAGCTGAACCTAAAAACAAAAGATAATTGTTATATACATATAAATCGTATAAAAATAAAACAGCCTCAAGTATTTTAAATTGGAAAAATGCCAAAATTAGTTTTAATAATTATTTATAATTTAAGATTTAAGCAGGGCTGGTAAACAGTGTTGTGATTCTAACATTGTATATTTTTATTTTGTGTTGTGGAAGGTGAAAGAAAAATTAAAATCTAAATAAATATCACTTACCCTTACCGATGTCGATCCTTCGTCTTTTGTATTTATCAGATTTTGATTTATGTTTATCTCTGATTTCAGTCAAAGGCAAGTCATCATTAGAATCAGAATCGGTATCGCATTCTTGATCCTCTACCTCCACAATTTGTTGTAAACTTTCTGACGATGGTGGAGGGACACATTTTTGGACATGTTTTTTGAGACAAGCTACTAATGCAACCATATTTTGATTACATTTTTTACATTTCGCTCTAACTGCTTGGTTAGGCTCCTTAATTTTCTCGAAATATGTTCAAATAACATCTTTTTTCCGTCCTCCACTGGACATAATGTGGTTAGCTACGTATTACAGGGGTATTACGTTTGAAATATGTAATTTTAAACGTAAACACATACACTTTTAAATAAACTACAATTAATGCCCACTTGACTATGGTATTAACGTATTAACTATCCCTGAACGCCTATTGTGAATAAATATCGGGACTTATCATTATCACACAAACAAAACAATTCAGCTACCCTGATTTCCCTAGCTATACGCTACGCAGCTAGAGCGCTAGAGCAATGTAAATCCCCGTCCTCGCACAAAAAAACGACATTGACGACATCTTTTGATGGAAAAATATGTAGTAAAACAGATACCCTGTTTAAAACATGTTTGAAACATATGTTTTTTTTGTTTAAAACATGTTTTTTTTGACGGAGTTAAACCAAAAAAACAGTAAAAAACAAATGTTTTGTTTAAAACTGAATAAAACATGTTTTTTTTCAACCCTGCTTGGAAGGCCAACTTCCTATTGTATTCTTACCTACTATTTGATTGGTAACTTTTCCATTATGCATAACCAAGAAAAAATAAGAAGACTGAATTTTTTGGTCGTAACAACAAATATTTTCTGTAAATATCCAAATAATTAATTGTTTCGTTTTCTTGAGTGGTAATCGTGAAGATTCGCATTATATTAGTTTTTGTATTGGGAATATGGATTATAATAAATGTCCCATATCCTGAATATCTTCTACTTTCATATTATATAATTCTTCCCTTCTGCATGCACCTGCTATTCCAAATATCATAGCTACTTTTACATTCAAATAAACGTAAACGGGAAATTCTTTAAGAAACTTATACATATCTTCCTTTGAAAAAACTTTAGATTTCTTCGGCGGATATCCAGTATTACTTCTCTTAAGAAATGCAATTAATGTAGTAAATTTTGAAATATCAACTGCATTGTTTAAAAAGATCTTGAGCAGATGGTGTAGTATATGTTACTAAGACCAAAAAGTCTGACAAAAATCTCTTACATCTTTATCATAATTTTTTTTAAACAGTTAAATTAATTTTTAAACAGCTGTATATTTGGTATTATTTGTTTAATTATTAAATAATCTTTGATTCAGTAACTTGCATTTACTTATCACAAATTGTCCTTATATGCACTGAAACTGTACTAAAACTACGAAGTACATAAAAACTAAGACGTAATAATTAACAGTAAATGAAATTAAACAATAATAATTATGTAAATTCAATAAAAACTGCCAAACACACACGAATTCTTAACAACGCTTGCTAAACTGGAACAGAATGGAACAAATATGGCGATCACTACTGTGGCCAATGAAAATGAAGACCACCATTGGCATCACTCACATTGAAGGCACTTTACATAGGGTAGAGTCCGTGCCAAACGTTATGAGCTGTTGCGCAGTAAGCAAAACTCTTTCTTTCTCTTTCTCGTTCCCCTGTTGCCTGACCTTTTTCTAGCTGTCTCTCTTCTTGATCTGCGCATTTCGTAGCTCATGACATTTGGCACTACCTCTACCTCTATATACAGGATATGGCCATGAGCCAAGGTCGCCGCCATTTGCGGACCAATGTCAAACATACTGAGTATTCATTTCCCTATTTATTTGTAAGAAATGTGATATTACATTATAAAGGAATATTAAATAATCACATTATGAATCTATAAAGGTAATAAAAATTCATTTATTTAAGAGATACACAATTATTATTATGATATACATTTAGAGGTCATGTAGAGCATAGGATATAGGTTGTTATTATCACATCTAATTTAATAACTATAGTTATTATTTACATAATAAGTATATATTGTAGACTTACCTTTTAAAAATTTAAATATTTATGCTTAATATTAGCAATTTTTGTGTTTTCAATATTGCCAGTCATCGTAGTCAGTAGGTATCTCAAGAAAATACACAAATAAACAGGCCCGTAGCCAGGATTTTTTCTCGGGGGGGGGGCTTCGAGATTTTAGGAAATGGTGGGGAGGGATTAATTAATTTTCCTCTATCAAATTTGTATCGAGAACTTTATTGGAGAAGGAGCTCTTATAACTTATGTGTTTCGTGAATAGAAAGGAAGCCTGGAAGAAGCACCTGGAAACTTGGAAGGATATCTTCATTTGAAATAAATCTGTCTGCTAAATTTTGAATCAAACTATCAAGGCAAGGGATGAAGACTGTCACCCTGTAATAGTTTTCAGCCGAAGTAATTTGTGGATTGGCGCGCGCGTGATTCAAATAATTTGAATAGGTATTTTCGTTACTAGAACGGCAAAGTTCGTATTCCGAAACGAGTGTACTTTCGGAGCGAGGCGAAGCTGAGTTCTAAATGACACTCGTGAGGAATCGACTTTTCCGTCGTGTAACGAACGTAATTTTTCGTGACAAACGCGGGAGAAGGCCATTTTTGCAGCCCGAAGGGCTGGAAAAGTGGGCTTTATCCCGCGCGTGTTAAGAAAATTGACTTTTTTCCAAAGTGAAAATTCACGTTTTCAAAAAGCTAATATTCACTTTCTCGTAGTGAATATTCACTGTTTCAAACAGTTATAAGTCGTGTACTACGGAAAAGTGAAATTTCACTTTTTCAAATTTAGATAGTATGATAGATACCTTTGGGTAGATGTAAACGAAATTTATAAGAATTTCGGGGGGGGGGGGGGGCTTCAGCCCCTCGAGCCCCTCCCCTGGCTACGTGGCTGCAAATAAATAAAATAAAAGTATTAGTTACACTTTAAATAAATATTAGAAGTATATTTAAATGTATTTTGCATTAAAATAAAACAAATAGCCACGAAAATACATAATAATTTGCGCAACAACAACGAATATGGAAATGGCGGACGAAACGCGAGCCACGTCATGGCCATACCCTGAGTATATATATATATATATATATATATATATATATATATATATATATATATATATATATATATATATATATATTATGTAACCCTATTAGATGACGACATAATAAATATGTGATATGATAACGGAATCTCTCACGCTGTAACAAGAATCTTCATGATAAGAAAACACTATAAATACGTGTAAAACAATGAAATATTATTCTTTTTTGCTGTGTAACTTCAAAGTAATAACTGCTAAATAAAGTCTGTGTCTTAAAATCAAAAATTAGTTTTTTTTATTATATATCGATCACGATCATATAATTGGCGCAGTCACGGTAGGATCACAAATAAAGAAGTCAGTGTGCTTGAAAATTCGCCGTAAATCTGTACAACGTTTTATTCAACAATTTTAATTGTTGCTTAGTGTGATCGAACCAAATAACTAATACCGCGAAGAAACTCGAAGCCTAACAAGCAAGAAGTCTTCGTAAAAGCAAAGCTATACCAATAAGCCTTCGCTTTAATCAACAATCAACCTAAACAGTGATTGCATCAGAGGTCTATTCATACGACCCATCGAGATCAGCAATCAACCTAAACAGTGGTTGCATCAGAGGTCTATTCATACGACCCATCGAGTTCACCATGCCAAGCAGTTTGCAGAAAGAGATATCCGTCAACTGAACGTCATCAGCCCCTCGCAACAAAGGAGATGTCAACAATACAGGCACTCATAATAAGTCTGTAAGTCTCATTGTTTCTCTTTAATTTATCAAACACATGTCAGAAAACGAATCACTGTCATCTGATATAAATCGAGAACTTGAATTACTAAGCACCTTATTAAACAATATTACTTTGCAACCAAACAGATTGAATAATTCTGAAACCCATAATATAAATAATACAAACAATTCAGAAAACAAAATGACTACTTACGCAGAGATTAAAAATCTTGCCAGTGTCATTCCTGAATACAACGGTGATGTAAATAGATTACCAAATTTTATAATTCAAGTAGATTTGTTCTACGAAATTTTGCAATCAACAACTATCGATGCATTGCAAACAAAGTTCGCTTTTTCACTAGTTTTAAGTAAATTAACAGATAAAGCTGTAAGTCTGATTAATGAAAACACTTTCAAAGACTGGACAGATTTGAAAAAACATTTATCTGAAAATTTCGAAGATAAACTCACTAAAGAAACTATTTTATTAAAAATTGTAAGTACCAAAAGTACGAATAAAATATATGACACTCTAATACAATTTAAAAATGATTTTTCAAAATATAAATCAAAAGTCCACTTATTAAATTATAATACAGCCCAGAAAACTATATTAATAAATGAAATACAGGAACTAGTCGTAAGACATTTCATTACCAATCCACGTTCGAGGATCTTTTATTACTAATAACCCCACTACATTAGAAATGTGTGAAAATTTATTAACAAACGATTATAATTATGCACTTCAAACTTTTAAAAGTCCATTGTTAAGATCAGATAATCCTCAACAACCGCAAAAAACATTCCACAGTAATATTCCTCCACAAAAATTCCCAGGGCAACAATTCCCTTCAAAACCTGTAAATGTTCAACAAAATTATAATAAACCAAATACGCCTTTTGCCCCTAGACAAAATGCTTATAATGCCGTTAGAACCAGACAACAACATAAACCTCAACCTATGTCTGGAATAACAAAAAGTACAATTCCTATGAGTACACAAACAATAAAGCAAAACTATCCACAAGAAAATATCGAATATGAACCCGAAAATTTTGAAACACATTTTCAAGAACATCAAAATCTTGACGAAAATCCAGACTCTGAAAATCATTCAGACGATAATAATTTTTTAGAGTCCATAGAACCCCCAAGCCAAGAAACATAGTTATGACTTCAGTCACAAACAAAATTCATATTATTAAATTATCAAATTATAAAGTACTAATAGATTCAGGATCAGATGTAAATCTTATTAGCGAAAATATGTCAAAATTGTATAAACCAAAAATTGTAAGTGAGAATTTAACCTTTAAAACAGCCAATTCAAAAGTACTTTGCAAAAATTCTATAACTTTAAAAAATTTTAATCAACCTCATAAATTTTTCATTCATACTTTTAACAAAGATTGTGACTTATTATTTGGTATAAATATATTAAAAGACTTGATATGTGAAATAAATTTTGCTAATGAAAAAATTAAAATAAAAAATATAGAATTTCCATTTATTCCAATATCAGAATCAAATTTTTGCAAATTAAATTTTCGATCAGAACATTTAAACAACAATCAAAAACAAAAGATTAACAAATTATTAGAACAATATCCTAAACTCTTCCCAAAAGATGGAAAAAAATTATCATGTACTACCCACACTAAACACAAAATTTTGACTAAAGACAATACTCCTATATATACGAAAAACTATAGACTTCCACAGATATTTGAGAATGACATCGAAGACCATGTACAAAATTTATTAAATACCGGTGTAATTAGAAAATAAAACAGCCCTTATAATTCCCCTATTTGGATTGTCCCCAAAAAGCCAGACGCATCAGGAAAGCGAAAAACACGCCTTGTAATAGACTATAGAAAATTAAACGCAAATACTAGAGAAGATAAATACCCCCTTCCAAATATCGATACACTGTTAGACAAAATTGGCAAACCAAATTTTTTTACTGCCCTTGATTTACATTCGGGATTCCATCAAATTCCGGTAGAAAAAGACGATATAGAAAAAACTGCCTTTAGAACCCCATCAGGTCACTACGAATTTATCAGAATGCCGTTCGGGCTTATTAATGCACCAGCGACATTCCAAAGAATGATGAATGAAATTTTAGATGATCTAATTAACAAAATTTGTCTTGTTTATATGGACGACATCATAATTCTTAGCAAAACAGAAGAAGAACATTTAGAAAACTTAAAACTTGTTCTCGAAAAACTAAAAAACGCAAATTTACAAATACAAATTGACAAGAGTGAATTCATGAAAACAGAAATAGAATATTTAGGATTTGTCATATCTGAACAAGGTCTTAAACCTAATCTCAAAAACATAGAAGCAATTGATAAAATTACAATTCCGAAAACACAAAAAGATATCAGATCATTCTTGGGAGAGTTATCATGGTACCGACGTTTTATACCTAACTTTTCAAAATTAACGAAACCCTTTTCCGAATGCCTAAAGAAAAATAAAATAATTGATATAACTAATAAAGACTATCAAGAAGCATTTCAAAATTCCAAAGAATTAATTAGTAACCCTCCTATACTAAGTTTCCCCGACTTTTCTAAACCATTTACCTTAACAACTGACGCATCAAATTACGCCATGGGTTCAGTACTCTCACAAGTTCAAGATAACGTAGAAAAACCTTTAGCATACGCTTCAAAAACTTTTAATAACCACGAACAAAATTATTCTACAGTAGAAAAAGAGTTAAAATCTATCGTTTGGTCAGTGCAAAACTTTAGATCCTACTTATACGGTAGAAAATTTATCATTCGAACAGACCATAGACCGTTAATTTGGCTATTTAATATGAGAAATGGAAATCAAAAACTAATGCGATGGAAAATTGAATTAAGTGAATATAATTTCGAAATTGAATATTTACCAGGTAAAACAAACAAAATTGCTGATTATCTATCACGAATAAGAGAACCTTTCAAAATTAAATATGTAACCGGAGATGTAACTGAAACAAATATATTTTGTCATTGCGTTTCTAACGATAATCGTTTCGGTAAAGAATTAGCCTTACAAATAGACAAACAATTTGATACTCGTAGTAAAAAGTACTGTGAGAATAACTACAAAAACCAAAATATGATTATTCAAAATTTTGAAAATAAAACAATTTTACATTTGTATACAAAAGACACCTATAAAGAAAACGCTAACTTGAAACAATTAAAATCTTGTCTTATTACCTTGAGGGATTATTTAATCAAAAACGATTTATTTGAAATCAACATGCCATACTTATCATGTGGATTAGACAAATTAGAAAAATCTAAATTAATTCAATTATTGAATAATATTTTCAAAGGCACTAATATCCAAATCTTCGAATTACCCCATAATTTCGCAAACTCACAAGAAATCGATAATTTTCTAAAAAATCATTCTAGCGAATCGGTAGATAGTTTATTAAATAATGTCGAAGATATAGAGAGAGAATTAGAAAGTTCAACAACCGACACTGTCCTTTCCTCACCAGAAGAACCTATAAACGGTTTAAATTTTTTAGAAAATCTAATTAATGTAGCTGACAATCAAATAATAATACAGGAAGATAAAGAGAACAATGTAGAAATAAAAAGATGATTTAATCATAAAAAACAAAGAATTATACTTTCATTAAAACCAGAAAATAAGGAAACACAACTGTTTGAATTTATTCAAAATTATATAGTACCTAAAATTCGATACTATTGTATTTGCACAGATGAAATTGCTAATACTTTAAACAAAATAATACAGATTAAGTTCGAATTCGGGACAGTAAATTTAATAAGAGTTAATCAACAAGTTGAAGACGTAGAAAACGAGGATGAAACAATATTTAATTACCATCACGGAAAGACAAACCACCGTGGTATATTAGAAACTTATAATAAATTAAAAACAAAGTATTATTGGTCAAAAATGTTAGAAACTATAACAATATTCATAAATAAATGCGAAACTTGTAAGAAATGTAAATATGACAGGCAACCCCCAAAATTAGAAGAACACCTTACACCAACCCCCCAACGACCTTTTGAAATTATAAATTTAGATATATTAACTCTCGACTCAAAATACTATTTAACAATATTTGATCAATTCTCAAAATATGCTCAAATATATTTTGTAAAAAATAAAACCTGTAACAATATCATAAATACAGTTTCAAATTTCATTAGAGAAAGACTACAACCACAAACAATCATTTGCGACTCAGGTAAAGAATTCGATAATTTAACGTTTAAAACTTTCTGTCATAATAATCAAATAAATTTACATATCACATCTGTTTGTAATCCAAAATCAAATGCAATAGAAAGACTACACTCCACCCTAATAGAACATTTGCGAATTTTATTCCAAAAATATCCAAATAAAAACTTAGATGAAATATTGACGATAACTATACTATAAAAAAAACCCTGTTTTTAAACTAAGAGGAGTACTTTAAATTTTAAGCGCCGAAACTGACGCTTCTGATTGGCTAGTGCTTCGTCAGGTTTACACTGCACAAATATTTTACATTTGATGTATTAGCTGTCATTCGTTTGGAGGTTATCTTTTTCTGTTTTGGTTTTTCGCATTTCTGTGACTTTAAAATAAATCAGTTCTTTTAAGAACTAATAATATTGATTGTATCGATATTATTTGTGTTTCTTTCATTTAGTTTTTTATATTCGAGTTTTGTTTTTACTCGTGTTTTTTTCATTTCGTTTTACTAATATTCGAGTTTTCTTTTACTAGTGATTTTTCATTTAGTTTTTTATATTCGATTGTTGTTTTTACTCGTGTTTTTACCTTCCGTCACCTTTAGGTAAGGAAGGTATTGTCTTTGGTCAAAAAATTCAATGATGAGTTTTTACTGAATAAGCACGTTTTAGGGTCCATATAATACGATTTTACCATTTTTACGATGATGTCTGTATGTATGTGTGTCTGTGTGTCTGTGTGTCTGTGTGTCTGTGTGTCCGTGTGTCTGTGTGTGTGTAACAAAAGTTCCGGATTCCATAACTTCAATACCACGATTCCAAAAATTATAATTTTTTCGTATTCCTCAAGTTTACCTCCAGAAGAACAAGTGATTAGATTTTGGTTATAATTGGTCAACCGGAAGTAGTCTCATTTGAAGATTTAACAGTTAAATTTGATTTATTAACATTTAACGTTATTATAACTTAAAGAATATATTATTCTCTATACGATTTGATTACAATTTATACTTCATATTCAATAGATACAGAGTTAAAGAATTTTAAAGAAATTAAATTTTATAATTCAGCAAGCTATGCTAAACTTGGGAACTAGTCAGTAATATATTCATATAATTCAAATTGACAGATGTCAGTATCAATAAAAAGTAAATTAATGTGGCAGCTATGAGAATGTTGAAGTAGATATTGGGGAATACACGGAAAGATACGGTAAGAAAATAACTCTAGTGTTACAAGTTTTTAGAAAGATACAAGAAAGACGATTACATTGGTTTGAACATGTCATGAGGAGAAATGAAGAATTATATTGGAACAAGAATGAATATTTTAGTAATAGGACGTTAAAGAAACAGAGGAAGACCAAAGATAAGATGGAAGGACTGTATTGCGGAAGATTTGAGAGAAAAGGTACTGAATGAGAACGACATGCAAAAAATAGCGGCCCCTAACGAATGTGAAAAGCTAAAGAAGAAGAAGATACCAGTGTCAAGTGCAATTTGAATAGTTTGTTTATGAAATAATTTTACTGGAAATTTAGAATCTTTTGTAAGAAAAATTATGGAATTTATACATTATACACGAGAATGACGGAAGGTATTGTGCTGGCCACAACAGATTTTTTCATTTAGTGTTTTATATTCGAGTTTTGCTTTAATCGTGTTTTTTTTATTTACTTTTTTATATTTGTGTTTCGAGTTTTGCTTTATATTTGAATTTATTTATTTTGAATCATGGATGAAAAGCCTAGTACAAGTACGGAATTTTCACCTATAAAGAAAAGAAAACGTCTTGATTTGGGGCATTTATCTGTTGCCGAAAAGCAAAGCATATTAAATATGTTCAAAAGTTTGAGAAAATCCTCCGATAAGAACATGACAGCTATAGTAGGCGAAATTTCTCATACATTAGGTAAGAAAATCAAATAAAATTATGTATTTTAGTGCCATAATAATGATGAATTTCTTTCTGTAGGAGTAGCAAAATCTACCGTATATCGGGTAGTTAAAGAATATAAACAGAAAGGATTTGTTACTTCTTCTAACCATTATGGAGGAAGGCCTCAACTAGTTGCAACATTTAACGAATATGTAAAGAACTCAGTACGGCGGATAGTGCATGAATTCTTCCACAGGAACGAATTGCCCACTTTGGATAAGATTTTAGAAGTAGTAAAACGTCGCCCTGATTTGCCTCCTTTTTCACGTTCTTCATTGTATAAATTAATGAAGCTGATTAATTTCAAGTAAGTTTTTTTTTAATACATTTGGTACATAAATAATATATATGTATTATTCTTTAGGTATTTGAAACGAAACAGAAGAAGTATTTTAATTGAACGTGACCATATTATTCGATGGAGGCGACGATATCTCAGAACTATAAAACAATATAGAAAAGAAGATCGTATTATTTATTACCTAGATGAAACTTGGTTGAATGAAGGTCATACGAAAGAAAAAGTTTGGGTAGATAGTGGTGTCGAAAATCAAAGACAGGCTTTCCTTGAAGATTTATCTACTGGGTTAAAAAATCCTACAGGGAAAGGACGACGACTTATCACTCTTCATTGTGGATCTGAACATGGATTCGTGGATGATGCGTTGCTACTCTTTGAAGGTAAAAAATCTTCCGATTATCATGAAGAAATGAATGCAACTGTATTTGAAGAATGGTTTGCTAAACTGCTTAACAAATTACCCGAAAATGCTGTTATTGTCATGGACAATGCCTCCTACCATAGCCGCAAACTTCACAAAATACCAACATCATCGTCCAGAAAACAAGCAATGCAGGAATGGTTAGAATCAAGAAATATTAGCTTTGATCCTGACATGGTTCGATCAGAACTTCTTCATCTTATCAACCAACATAAAGAAAAATACAATTCATATGTGACTGACGAAATGGCAAAGAAAAATAACAAAATTGTATTAAGATTGCCTCCCTACCACTGTGAACTCAATCCAATTGAGTTCATATGGGCAAAAATAAAGAATGAAGTGGCTTCCAAAAATACCACTTTTAAGCTAAATGATGTGAAACATCTTTATCAACAGGCGGTGCAAAATGTTACATGTGCTAACTGGAAAAATTGTGTAGAACACGTCATCAAGGAAGAAGAAAAAATGTGTAAGGTGGACGGAATAATGGACGACTTAATAGAACCATTCATTATTTCGGTTGGCAATGGTGACTCCAGCTCATCGGAGAGTTCTTCTGATGAAGATTGTTAATGTCTGTGCACAAAATTTCCCCTTATTGATATTATAATACACAGTTTCAATTTATGTTCAATTTTAAACGAATTAAATGTAATATTTTTTGTATTTTGTTCCTTTGGTATTGTATTCTATGGTATAAATTTTTAAATAATAAATTATATATAGGTTTTGTGCATTTTATCGCTATGTTCAATTAAAAAATATAGATATAAATCAAGTAAGAGTGTTTATTTAGATTACATATTATCTTTATTCACATAATCAAATATACGGCGTGAAAAATAAGAGCCTATAATGTCAGTTTTATTTTAAAATAAGTTCCATGCGAAGTATACAGTATTGATGTGTACGGAATTTTTGTATTTCGCGCGAAAAAAAATCTAGTAACTTTTTCTGGTAACTTTCTATAGTGTAAATCAGACTTTCGTACCTACTCCTCCTAGTTTAAAAATAGAGTTATAGCATACAACGACACCATACATTCTATTACGAAATTATCACCGAATGAAATACTATACGGTAGAGATTACTCACACATCCGACCGAGAATGACCTTAACAGACGAACAACAAATAGAAACATTTCAAAAAAATAAACAAAACGAACACGATAAACTACGAAATAAAATTGTGAACGAAAAATTAAAACGTTATAAACCAAATAAAACCCATACAAAATTCCAAAACGCCTCTCAAGCCTTCCTTAAACAGAATCCTAGATTGATAACGAAATTTAAAAAACCATTGTTCGAAAAGGTAAAAAATTATAATTTTAATGACAAGAACCACACCATTGAAGTAAAAGGGAAAGTTCATAAAAGAAAAGTAAAAATTGACAAATTAAAATTATAATTTGTTACAGATTAATATCCTTATCTCACGGTCAATTCCTTCAAGATATTTCTGATAACAACGGATACAAACTACTAGAATTAGGTAAAACCCACATTAACGAATATGATATCTACGCCTATTTTAATTATGACTTATAACCCTTATTTTCAAATTTTCAAACTATTACCGACGTAATTAACACTTTTAACAATAATTCTAAACCATTGCAATACTTACACCTTGACGCATTCAATGTATTGAATATGATTTATGAAAATACAAAAAATCAAATCAACAAATTAAAGATTCATAAAAGAAATAAGGACTAATAAATGGATTAGGTACAGTTATAAAATCTATTTCCGGAAATCTAGATCAAAATGACGCAGAACATTATGAACAATTATTTGAACAAATTAAAGGAAATGAACAAAATTTAGAAAAAGAAATAAAAAATAATTTACATTATTTGGAAGATTTTACTAAACATTTTAATGAACAAATTAACAAAGTAAATATTAATGAAAAAGAGCTTCTTGACCAAATTCAACTATTAAAAAAATCTGATGTGGCCAGCACATAACCTCTCGCCGTATATTTTACCTGGCTGTATGCATAAAGCAAAGATTATTTTTATAAATACAAATAATATATTCATATAAATCTATGACGTATAAACTTCTTTATTATTCAATAATAGCATGTCTCAACATGAAGATATTTTACCATAAATTATGTTACAATAAATTACAAAGTAGAGTTTACCATATATAAATATTAGGCTGGTAACAGCAATTTTCAATTCGAACAACTTTGTTTACTTTCTCTTCATATTCTTCTAGTAAAAACATTAATTTTGGGCGGTCTAAAATGTATATATCTGGATTGTGCATCTATTCTTATATATCTTCTTTTACATTTTATTTTTTCATACTTGTTATATCTAAATAACCTTAATTCCCTTTAATAAAGTGACGGATAGATTGCACTCCGATTTTGTCAATATTTACAACTTACTTGAGAAGAATTTGATAGCTTTTTCGCAATTCAAAGTTACTCTAGTCTACAGTACTGGTGTACATTGTCCCATAATGTTTGAAACAAATTTAAGTCCTTCAACCTAGACTTGTCATCTCCATAATAGTCACAGATCAAGAACTAAGGGATTCTCCAAGTACATTTTTAATTCATTACTCATTATTTCTGACACTGACATTTATCTGTCAGTTACAAATAATTTAAATTATCAACTATTTTTCATGGCATTCTTTCGGCTGTCAAATTTATTACAACAGATTATTTTATATATTATACTTCTTTTATCTCTAAATCTATGGAATATATAATAAAATATTTAAATGTATCAGATAGAGAATTTAATTTTCTTTAATATTACCACGAAAAATTTTCAAAAAATAATATTTAGAAGATTTTTTTTCAAGAATCTTCTACTTCCGGTTGTCCAATTATTACCAAAACCTTTTCAGATCTTCCCATGAATGTCCGATTGGGAAATACGTTGTTAAACAAATTTTAAGTCTTACTGTTTTTGAGTAAACGTCCTTCCAACATTCCACACACACACATACACACACACACACACACACACACACACACATCCACACACACACACACAGACATCATCGTAAAAATGTTAAATTTGGATTGTAGGGACCTTAAAACGTGCTTATTCAATAAAATCTGGATATGCGATTTTTAGCATGAATGCAATACCTCTCTTAGCGAGAGGTAAAAACAAATTAATAAACGGGAATATAAAGATGCACTATTTTTACTCAATTCAAATTTACAGCTAATAATCTCTTTGCTAAATCATATTCAAATGATCATTTCCCAAATAAACGAAAGTATAAATTTCTGTTCTCTGCACACTTTCGATGTAAGTCTAATATCTGTCGAAAATTTAAAACAAATGTTACCTATTGTGACGTGCGCCCCTGAGAGAAAAGTATGCATGCGCCGCTACTGATAGCATGTTCGCGAACAATGACGTAATCCCTTCGAAAGAACGTACCAGAGCGATAATACAATCCCCGACGCGCTGAGACAGGTTAATTGCGCCGTGACCTCATTCCTTTGTATACGGATCATTGTCGCTTTAGAAGAGTTCTAGAATGATAGGGGCTGTATAAATACAGTCGGGAGAACAGCGGGAGACAGTCTCATATATACAAGTAACCAGATATGAACTCGGTGATATAAATAAACAGTTTAACAGTTGTTAACATAAATAAATGTAGTTTTATAAATGTGTTGTGATATAAATGTTAGTTAGATAAATAATCGTAGTGTTTAAGCATTTAATAATATTCTTAGTGTTTATAATTATTTAATCATAGTGTTAGTTGTTTTTATCATTCTTTTAATATTTAATCCTTAATCATTTACCGTTTAATAAACGTATTCTTTTGTTAATGATATTTGTCTATGTTTTACACTTCACCCATATAAATAAAAACGTTACACTATGTATGATATAGTTGAAATTTCAAAATTATTAACCGTCAATTGTAATCATGATAAAAATAAAATATATTTCATAATAACTATTCCTATTATGTCAGAGAAGACTTATGATTTGTATCAAATGACAATGATCCCCTTTAAACAAAACGACATGTACTATTTATATGACCAAGAGACACCAATGTATATTGACAATAATGTTAAGGTTGATGATTGTTTAATTAATAATAAACAATATTATTGTAGGACTAATAATATAGAAATAAGTAAATGTACTAACCAGTTGTTGTACAGCAATAATAGTAAATGTGAAACTAAACAAATAACATCCCATAATAATATAATTCGTATACCAAATTCTAATGAATTAATTATATTTAGCCCTGATAAACAGAATGTCGAAATTGATTGCAAAAATATTAAAGAAATAAAAAGCATACAAGGAATATTTCAGATTTCTAGTACAAGTCAATGTAAAATTAATGACTATGTTTTTAAACCTTTTGTAAACGAATACAAAGAAATAAAACTTCAGTTTTCACAACCAATGATGTTAGAAATAAAACCAAATAAAAATACTTTACAGAATATAGAAGAATTTACAAAAGCTATTCCTACTATATAAGATCACTGAAAGAATTAGATACTAAACATGAAACACATTTCACTATATTGTATGTACTACTAATTATTATTGTTTTAACTTTAGTATGTTTTAAATTAGTAAATAAATATAAGAATAAAATATGTAAAGGAAAGACATCTGAGGAAACAAAAACTATTCAAATACCACTTTCAACTAATAAAGTAGAACATCAGATTTCTTTTCCATCCACTATTTCTTAGCCATCATCTAGAAGGGGAGGTATTATGTAACCCTATTAGATGACGACATAATAAATATGTGATGAATCCCTGACGGAATCTCTCACGCTGTAACAAGAATCTTCATGATAAGAAAACACTATAAATAGGTGTAAAACAATGGAATATTATTCTTTTTAAAATCAAAAATTAGTTTTTTTTTATTATATATCGGTCACGATCATATAATTTATATATATATATAGGTACCCTAATTGTATGCCATAGCATTGCAGTCCGCTATCTATACTTAATATATAGGTAATCTGTATTCGCGACTGAAATTAACCCGTATAGTGAAAATGATTAGGCAGAGGACTCACGTCATCAACCTGAAAAAAACCGTATAAAATGAAATATGACGTAGGAATTTATGGGTGTTATTTATTTTTAAAAGAAGAAGAAAAAAAGTTCTAATATTAAGTAATGTATATATTAACGATATTTACAATTATTTCTATGTCAATCGTTATTCCTTTTATGGAATATAAAATTATTTGAAATAATTGCAGTTTATTTTCGTACCATACGTTGGAACTACTGAGAATGACTATATTGTGTCAAATAACTTTATATTCCACGAAGGAATAAGGATTGACTTAGAAATAATTGCAAATTCATTAATATATACGTTTCTTTAATACTAGTATATTTTTCTTCTTTTTAAGAAAATAAATAACAACTAATAGTTTCTACAAGTTAAATTTCTTTTAATAATGTTTTTTTTAGGTTGATGACGTGAGTCTTCTGCTTAATCATTTTCACCATAGCCGCCAAGCGGCAAACTTGCGAACCCTCCGAATTGGTAATGTGTGTTAAACACGATGGCTGGTACCACAAACCTGGTTTTAACTAAAACGCTGTTTTAAGAAATGTCAAATTCAAATTTCAATATTTAATTTCACCCTTACGGTTAAAGAGCGATTTTATTTAAATATTTGTTTGAATATAAACTATGTTCTGCTTTAAGATCATATTTTGATGAATTTAATATTATTTATTATTAATATTAAATAATGAAATTTGACATTTCTTAAAACATCATTTTAGTTAAAACAAGGCTTGTCGTACCAGCCGATTAGTTCAACATTTCTATATGTAGTAATAATTATTTTGTTGGCACACTTTATTTTAGATTTTAAGTATAATTTTACTTTAAAGTTATTGGATATTGTATTGAAAATCAAATTTGCGTTCCTTAACTCCATATTTCCAGTCTTATTCAATATTCTCCCAACCTCCTCTGTTCAGTGAAATTTCATTTGCCTTTAATTATGGACCCGACAAATCCAAAAAAGTACAATGTAAACTGTTATATCAACGGCTGCCATTCCAGAGGAAGCAAAAACAGAAATTTAAGTTTTCACAGTTCTCCACAAAGTGGTGAAAGAAAAGTTGCACTGATGGGGAGAATCGGAACATGTAGATAAAAGAAAGGCTTGGATTTTATAAATAAATTCATTGTTCCTTCTTGGTCTCTGTCAATGAAATTTAGAAGTGTAAATGCACTGTCAGTTTATCAAGATTAAATACAAAATAGTTTGTTATAATTTATTTCTTTGGAGCAAGATAATTTGTCAAAATGGTACAATGTTACGTCGTGTGTGACGCCAACATCTCTTGGTTGTTTAAATTTAAATTTCAAATATTTCCGTCTACAAATTATTAATTGTACTAGAGTAGTATCACATTTAAAATGCCACAAATTCCTTAATATTATAATTTCAAATGAAAGATTTCCCGCGTAAATGTATAACATACTCAACAATTTATTTCAAATTTTTATTGATACTACAATTAAAATTTATTTCAACATTAGCAAGGTATAACCAAAATACACTTATAATTATCGATTGATGAATGTTATTAACCAACATTTGGCAATATTAAATTTCAAATGAAAATATATCCTGCGTAAAATGTATAACGTATTCATCAATTTATTTCTCATTTATAGTGATACTATAATTAATATTTATTTAAAATTAGCCAGGTGTATCCAAACTACAAATATAATTATTGGCTGATCATTATTAATCTATAATATTTAGCTATAGTACATTTCAAATAGATGGTATTTTCCAAATAAAATATATATCCTTCTCATGAATTTATTTCACACTTTTATTGAAATTACAATTAATATTTATTTCAAAATTAGTCATATATAACCAAAATACACTTATAATAATTATAAATGGACGTTCTTATCCATTAGTAATGTGTATTAAATTTCAACTCAACAATTTATTCCTTGTAAAATATATATCATTTCCATTAATTTATTTTTCTTTTTCAGTTATACTACAATTAACATTTATTTCAAAATTAGCCAGGTATAACTTACTTATAATTATGGATTGAATGTTATTATCCAACATTTAGTAATATTAAATTTCAAATCATCCATACTTCCCGCGTAAAATAAATATTTTTTCATCAATTTATTTCTAATTTTAATTAATAATGCAGTTAATATTTATTTCAAAATTAGCCAGGTATAAGCAAAATACACTTATAGTTATCGATTGTGACGGTATTTCGCTCGGATGCGAAATTGTAGCGTGGAACGACGTCCTTCTGTTGTCTCTGTGCTGTAGAACGGTTTGCTCGGGCGGCAATCGGTACAACGCCAAAAGGATTTGGATAGCTCAATGGAGATAGGGTTCGGTTTTATTTTCCACAGAAAGAAATCATAATAATTTTGAACATTTTTATTAAAATATGAGAATGTAACGTATTAACAGATGGTGCTAACAAAACATCGAAAATAGAAATACAGAAATGAATTACATCCTACCATAGAACAGGCAATATATGCAAGCTGGTTTCGCTCTGACAAATGGTCGACAATAAACGGGCCACGATGGTAAAAAGAATAATAAGATGAGGCAACGCGGTCCGACCGGGCGACAATGGCACACACCAAGGTCGCGGGGCAACGGTACGGACGGGCAACAATGGCACACACTAAAGTTGCGGGACCACGAACGGGTAACGATGGCACACACCAAAGTTACGGGAACACGGTACGGACGGTCAACAATGGCACACACCAAAGTTGATAACGGAACAGAAACGGTCAACAATCGCGATTTCGGAACGGAACGGGATCTTGTTGGCACACACCAACATTCATCGACAATCGCGATTACGGTACACAGTGGCAGACCCCACTGTACGGAAACAACCGGTGACGGATACCGGTACGGAACACCTTCTACAATCTCTCACGAGCTGCCGGCACACACCAACAGCGCTGAGTCAGAGGCAGTCAAGGTCATAATCAACTTGCTTACCCGGCACTCACCAGGTTCGCAGTAGACGGCATACACCGTCTAGGCTCGACGGAGAGCTTAACGCTCACTTGAGAGAGCACACACTCTCTGAATAAACTGTCGTTTGGGCCCGTATTTATACCCCGAAAAACCGTTAAAAACTATAAAAATAGGTTTAAACATGATTTTAACTATCTTGCAATTTCTTGCCATGTTCGAAACATTTTATAAAAAAATAAAAAATCATACTTCATGAGGAATCGAACCAGCGATGCTCAACGCGCTGGTCAAGCACTCTAGCCGCTCGACCACGCCTCACCTGACATGTACAGACAGCAATCGTAAATACATATTAACAGTGAAAAAAAAAATATTAATACAACAAAAATATATATATATATATATATATATATATATATATATATATATATATATATATATATATATATATATATATATATATATATATATATATATATTACTGAAGTTGGGAGAATTTGGATTACGAGTAGAATAGATTTGTGATGCATATATAAAAGTGGGGTAAATGGTATTAAAACTCGAATATTTTAAAAACTAATATATAACTTTTTTAAAGTAATAGTTGTTATTATTTAGTTTTTCGATATACGTTTAATATATGATCCATATTCTAATTTGCTGTAATCATGGAGAACACCATCTACTAGTGCGCGAATTGACTATTCTCCCATTTATTTTGAGTTTGAGCACATGTACATCACGCATGTTTTTTAAAAAATAACGACTCATTATTGACTGATAAAAAGTATTTATTATTTTTTTAATAATACCATTAACAATAAAACTTGTAATTTATATAAAGTATAATTTACATACATTTGTTTGATATTCATAAAAAATAATAAAATTATTCCATTTTCATTATGTAAAATAATAAAGTAGATAAAAGGTTCTTGTTATTTATTGTTCACTTTCTGTGTTTCTTTTTAATATTCATTTTTATAACATAAAAAGAGTGGTAGTTAATGAAGTATTACGTTTCTGGAATTTGCCTTCATATATTACCATTACTACTTTGAATGATAGCAGATGATATTATTTTCATTTTGAATAATAAAAAAAAAGTTACCAATGGCTCATTCTACGAATATATTTGATAATTTAAAGCTGATATTTCCCATTTTTGGATTATACGGTTGGGGTTCCACAACAATTCATAAAAATAAAGAGGGCGTAATGTAAGTTTTTAAACTCGTATTGGAGTATTCTACTTCGATACAGTATTATCTCAAATAGGTAAGGTGTCACTTTTTACGATTGAAAATAAATATATATTTTTTATTTATACACGCTTTGTTATATATTCAGTATATAAGTAGTGATTTTTATGGGGGATGAGAGCGTTTTTAAATGTAGTTTTTGTACCTACATATTTTACACTGAGGATGAAATTATGAAAAAGATGCGTACACACAACATAAATGCTATGCAATAGGTGGGATTCGAATCCGGTACCCTTGGGCCCGTGAAGCGATAGTGTTTCCACTACGCCACCGGGGTTAGGTAAATTAATTAATACCTTAGAATATATAATACGTACAATTATTATAATTATATTCAAAGTTAATATCTACCAGTATAACGGTGTGACTAACATTAGGTATAAACTTTAAGGGCAGATAGTACTGAACAACATAAGAATAGTTACCGAGATATAACACAGTAAAAAAAGTATTTACGGGGTTTACTTCTGCTATCTCGAAAACTATAAGAGTTACACTTTGATTAAAGGAGACTTTTTGTTTATCTTTGAGAGGTCATTTTACTATTACTTTTGTTTTTCAAAAAGAATGAAATAATTGTAACAAGTAAAATGTAGCGATTTTGACCAATATTTAATTTTCAAATAACTCCTTAACTGTTAGAAATTCAGAAATATGTTTCATATAAAATTTTATTGTACTTTTATAGTCTATTTACTGGTATCGACAAAATTTGGTATCTTTGTCAGTTTTTCTTCGATTCTCTTAGAAAATTGCGTCTTTTACGGAAACAGTTGATGATCAGACCTATGTTGATTAAGCTTTGTTTACTCATTTTTGTCAGTATTACATGCCCTTAAATTTTGTACCCGTAACCGGCCTCCACTGCAATATTAAACAAAATGGAATAATTACTAAAACGCTTTCTCATATCGATGCTAAATTTTTTCTCAGTTCTTTTTTTGTTTCTAGCTATGACGGCATTTTTTTTTACGGATGCCATAGTGGAAAGTTCCACGAATGAAAAGTGGATTTTAGTTTTCCAACGATATATAACTTATCTACGTTATATTATTTCACACAGCAAGAATGAAGATATCGATTCCAGGAGTAGTAGAACTCAATACCTTTCCACACTAGAATGTGGCACTTAAATATACTCCTCACATTTAAATTTAAACTATAGATCTAAAATTTGTAATTAAGAAAATGGTCAATTAACTTTACCTATACTAAAGTGATTTTGGTTGGACATTGTAATAGTACATAAATTGTACAATTGTATAGTTGTAGATGGACAGTTTTCTGCCGACTCAGGTGAAGTAGCGGTAACGTTATCACTTCACGATCCGAGTGTCCCGAGTTCGAATTCCAGGTAATGCATAGATATTGTGTCATAATTCCATTTTTATCATCTTCGAGAAAAAAAATTACATGTTACAATATTCTAGGAAAAACTCTCATTCTCTATTATACGCACCGCTTATACAAGTGTCCCACAAAACGCTCTAAGCACATTGATCTCGAGAAATTATTTCAAAGTTTTAATTGAAATGAACGCCTTTGTGGAAAATTAGACCATTGAAGTGATTATTTAAGTTTTCCAACTATGTACAATTTATCTGTTTTGTTTCAAATACCAATGCAAAAATATTAAATTTATAGATTAAAGACAATGAAACAAATGAAATATTAATCAGATATTATTTTTTATTTTCATTAATATTTTTGGCGTTCTTATGGATGTATTCGATACACATTCGTTAAAATATATTATGTAAACGAATTCCGTTAAAACAACAAACGTTGAATATGACATTTCAACATTTGTTACTGAAGAGCAGTATTGTCAAATTATAAATGCCAACATATTTATATTTTGATAACAGAATATATTAAGATCTAAGCAGATATTTGTTACATATAAATTTGGAAATATTATTAACAATTAATTTATATTATTAGAATATAATCACATTAATGTTTTTTTTTAAATAATCTTTCGAATGTTGGTAATACTTTGTTGTAATAAATGTAAAAAAATAACTTTTTTCTTCAAACGTCATAAAAGTAGCATCTTTTGTGACTTGATTCACAAGGTAGAAGTTTAATTTCTACCCCGCCGGAGTAGAAATAGCTAATTTCTACGCCGCCGGAGTAGAAATAAAATAAATAAATATCCATGGAAACTATACAGAATCAACGAATAAGAATTAACTTTAATAAAATAAACCTGTAATATCGGCCTAAATGTCACTATAATACGCTAGGTAACCTAAGAGTAAAGTTACTAAATACGATCAATAGCTGTCAAACTTAAATATATAACCTGTGAATTGAAATATAAAAAGAGTTTACTTTTGAGGAAATAACATTATTAAAGAATAGCAGACTTACAGATTACAATTACAGGGACGGTAATGAGCATAAGAATACTTAGAATTAAAGTGATAAAAAAAGATTATATTGTTTTGCAGTGATTACTGGACATATCTTTAAGCCACAAGCCACACTGTTAGATTTCCATCCAATTGAACAACTTCAGGGGGCGTACATTATAATCCTTCAAATTCCGACATAATTGCATACAAGGAGGATATAAAATTGCACAGTTTTTATTTAAACGTCAAAACGTGAAAATTTTCATTCAATGTTTATAACAAAAAGTGAACAAATAAGTATCCATAGCTATAGGGCAATTGAAATCGCAAACGTAATTTACGTAAAATGTAACATCAGTAGTAGATATTTTTCTTTAAATATCTACGTTTGAAGAAAAAATAGAATGTGTCATTCGGAGTAAAAGTGTCTTTGTGTGCCTCGCGTGCATTTATCCGACTCGCTTCGCTCGTCGTTTAAACTGCCACGCTCGTCACACGAACTCTCACTTTTACTCCTAATAACACAATATACTATTGATATAATGCAAAAATGCAATATGAAATTGTTAGAAAGAGCAATTAAAATATACTTCCTCAATTGAAAAATAGAAGTAGGCGAGTTAATATATACCTATGAACATGTGATTGATATATATGTCAGATAGGTAATAATTATTATATGTCAGTGATAGTTATTTAATAAATATAGTTTCATTAATAAGGATTGTTCTTATTCATAATCATACACTGCGCAAATTAACAGGTTATGGGGCCCAGAACAATATAGAATATATTTCTTATATTTTTGAAAATTTGAATTGATGAATTGACTGACACAAGATTGAAGAACAGACTAGAATTGAAATGGAAGGAACCCAAAAAATAATCCGACTGACCGGTAAAGAAAATTGGAATTTATGGAAATTTTCCATAGTTATTTCTTTAAAGAATAGAGGTGTGTATGATATAGTCAGTGGATGTACAAGAAAACCATTAGAATATGATGAAAAAGGAAAGAAGAAAGAAGATTATGAAAATGAACTTAAAAATTATGAGTCGAGAGATATTAAAGCTCAAGATATGATTGTAAGTAGAATTGATGAAGGACCCATGGCGCATATTTTGACATGTAGTAATTCTCATGAAATATGGGAAAAACTGTGTTCAGTTTATGAACAAAAGTCAGAAATAAGTGTGGATATGCTTCAGCAAATTTTTTTAACTATAAGTATGAGCATCAAGGTATGGCGCAGTATATATCAGGACTTGAAGAGATTAAAGGAAAATTAGCACAATTTGGAGAACGAATATCTGACAGCATGATGATGACAAGAATTCTGACAGGTTTACCGAATAAATATAAAGTGCTTGGGACTCAACACCTGGTAGTAATCGAAAGTTAAATGAATTAATAAGTAGATTGATGATTGAAGAAGGAAGATTAAAGGAAAATGAAAATACAAATGAGAAAGCATTCATTAATAGAAATATAAATAAAAATACAAAGCCAATTAAGAATACTGGAAAGTCAATTACATGTAACATTTGCAAGAAAGATGGTCACATAGCAAATAATTGCAAGTATAAAGAAGATTATGATGAAGGAAGATGTTTCAAATGTCATCGGACAGGACATACAGCTAATGACTGCTATTATAATGGAAGATCAAATAATCAACGTTTAAATAAAGGTAAGAAGAAGCCTCATAGTACAGTGTACACGAATGTAGCATTACTAAATGGAGCTGAATTGAAACAAACTTACTGGTACGCCGATTCAGGAGCAACTGAACACATGTCGTCAAATAAACAATGGATGGAAAATTATCAAATATTGTCCGAACCTGTCAATGTAGAAGTTGGAGATGGTACCATAATTTTAGGAATAGGAAAAGGCGACATTAAAGTCAAGTCATTTGATGGAAACATATGGAGGGAAAGTACAATGAAAGACGTCTTACATGTTCCAGACTTAAAATGCAATTTATTTTCAATTACTTCAGTAACAGAAAAAGGTTATGAATTCAAACTAGGACAAGATGAATGCAGATTAATGAAGAATGGTGAAGTTTTCGCAATAGGAAAGAAAGATAATCGGCTTTATAAAATGGAATTGAAGATTGATCGCGATTACTTAGTAAATGAAGATAACGAAAAACATAAGGCATTCTTAGGTAATTATAATCAGAAAGTTCAAGATCTGAAAATTTGGCATGAAAGATTGACGCACCAAAATGTATTTCAAGTTCGAGAAATTTTGAAAAATCTGAAAATAGAATTCAAGAATAACAAAAATTTCTTCTGTGATGGATGTATTTTAGGGAAACAACATACACTACCTTTTAAAACAAGTAAAAGTACTGCTAGCGCTGCTGGAGAGATAATACACGCAGATGTATGCGGCAAGATGGAAGTGTCTTCAGTTGGAGGAGCTCATTATTTTTTGCTCTTGAAAGATGATTTCAGTCATTATCGAAAAGTATACTTCTTAAAACAGAAATCAGAAGCTAAATTCAAAATAATAGAATTTTTAAAATTAGTTGAGAATTATACTGACAATAAAGTTAGAATTTTAAGAACCGACAACGGTTTAGAAGAAGCAAACAAAGAGATAAAGGAATATCTAGCAAGTAAAGGTATCATTCATCATAAGAGTTGTTGTTATACCCCCCAGCAGAATGGAAAAATAGAAAGAGAGAACAGAACAGTCGTAGAAGCAGCTAGAAGTATGTTGCAATCAAGTGATTTAGAAAAGAATCTGTGGGCAGAGGCAGTAGCAACTGCAGTGTATGTAATAAATCGCACTGGAAAAAGTACCGTGAAAGACAAAACACCCTACGAATTATGGAATAAGAAAGTACCAGATATTAAGTATTTCCAGATTTTTGGTTCTGAAGCATTTGTTATTATACCCAAACAACAAAGAAAGAAATGGGACGCCAAAAGCAAAAAGGGTATATTTGTAGGATACGAAGAGCACACGAAAGGCTTCAGAGTATATTTTAAAGAAGAAAGAAAAGTCGAAATATCAAGAAATGTAATATTTAAAACAAAGAAGAACAAGAATGAAACAGAAGATGAAATTATTGAAGAAAAATTTGAATATCAAAAGACTGAAGAATTAAATGAGAATATAGAAGAAAATCAAGAAATAGATCAAGAACAAAATCATGACGATATAGAAAATCCAGATATAATAACAGGAATAAAAACGGTAGATGAGGAAGAACAAGAAGAACAGAATGAGATGGCTACACAAGAACAAAATGAGTCAACTACACCTGCACCACGATATAATTTAAGAAATAGAGAAAATTTGCAGACACCCAGAAGATTTCCAGAAAAATGGGAGACTACTTTGGTATGTAATTCACCAGACGAAGAGTTGACATACGAAAAAACAATGAATGGACCAAATTCTACACAATGGAAAGAAGCAATTAAGAAAGAATTTGATGCATTGAATGAAAATGGAACTTGGAGCGTTGTAAGAGAACCTAAAGATAGAACAATCATAGATACGAAATGGGTCTTCAAAATAAAAACAGATAAAGAAGGACAGCCTACGACATTTAAAGCCCGATTACTTGCAAGAGGGTTCAAACAAGATGAAGAGTTTAATTATTCTGAAATCTATACGCCAGTTGCCAAATTGTCAACCTTGCGAATTTTATTATCTGTAGCAAATCAGTTTGGCTATACAATTTACCAAATGGACGTCAAGAGTGCATTCCTCTACGGAGATCTAAATGAGGATGTATTTATATACCCCCCAAAAGGGATGAAAGTATCCAAAGGTAATGTGCTGAAACTAAAAAAATCTTTATATGGACTGAAGAAATCTCCTCATTACTGGAATCAGAAATTTAATACATTTATGATCAATGATGGATTTGAAAGATCACAGGCAGATTATTGTTTATATGTAAAGACAGAAAATACTAGAAAAATATATGTCCTGTTATATGTAGATGATTTGGTAATATGTGGTGACGGAGATGTAGAAAAATTCAAAGGAAGGCTAAAGAAATTTTTTAAAATGACAGATATGGGAAAAATTTCTAACTATTTGGGATTGCACATTAAACAAAGTAAGAATTCTATTGAGATAGATCAGATAAGTTATTTGAAGAGAATACTAGAAATGTTTGGAATGGAAAATTGTCATCCTGTGTCAACTCCAATAGAACAAAATTTAGAACTGCCAGAAAATCCTCCACCAGATAAGAATCTGGAAAATAAATGTAGAAAGTTAATTGGATTTCTTATGTATGCTATGTTAGGATCAAGACCTGATTTGTGTACAGCCATTGGAAAATTGAGTCGATACCAAAATAAAGCCAGTCAAGAATTATTCAATGCGTTGAAGAGAGTATTACGGTATATTCAAAACACTATTAATTTAAAACTGATTTATGTTAAAAGCAAAGATAGTAAAATAATTCAAGGATATGTTGATGCTGATTTCGCTGGTGATTCCATTGATAGAAAGTCTACAACTGGTTTTGTAATGAAGGTATATGGTAATCCAGTATTGTGGGCATCGAAGAAGCAGCCTATAGTCACACTATCATCTTGTGAAGCAGAATATGTGGCTTTAACTAATGCAATAACAGAAGGATGCTGGATAAAAACAATTATGAGTGATTTGAAAATTAGAGAACTCGGAAGAATTTACATTCTCGAAGATAACCAGTCAACGATAAAGATTGCGCAGACACCAGGAAATACGAAACGGTTAAAACACGTAGATGTAAAATATCATTACATCAAGCAACAAATAGAAGAAGGAATCGTTCATCTAGAATACATTCAGAGTAATAATCAGATTGCTGATATTCTGACGAAGGGACTTCCGAAACATCAATTTGAAAAACTCCGTAATGGTTTAAGTCTAATTTAATTTGTTTTATTGTTAAATTTGTTTGAAATGTGAAATTATTTGAAATGTAAAATTATTTTTAATTGAGGGGGAGTGTTAGAAAGAGCAATTAAAATATACTTCCTCAATTGAAAAATAGAAGTAGGCGTGTTAATATATATGAACATGTGATTGATATATATGTCAGATAATAATTATTATATGTCACTGATAGTTATTTAATAAATATAGTTCCATTAATAAGGATTGTTCTTATTCATAATCATACACTGCGCAAATTAACAGAAATCATACCTAATTACTTATTAATTGCACCTGAAGCCTAAAGTAATAATGAAGTTTTAGTTTTTATAAAATTGTTGTTTCATTTACCAACACTAGGTTCCAAACTCCAACATTATATCTTGAAATTATAGATACCACCAAGAAGCTAATCTATAGTATCGAGAAAATGAACATACACAGGATCAGACACAAAACTTATCATAAAACAAACATTATTTTTTAATCTTCCCAAAATGCTATTAAAATATTGAAGATATTTTTTTTGTTAGATTAATTGTTGTAATTATTATTCTTCGTTGTAAGCAAAAGTTAAAAATATGGGCACCAAAGATCATTCGTGTCTTGGCCCCTAAAGATTAAATGCAGCTCTGAAAATACTCGAATATTTTTAAAACATTAGGAAAAGTTCAAGATTTGTAAAGTAAAATATCTGCTTGTTTCATTGTCATAGAGAAATCATTTTTAAATTGTTTAAAAAAAAAATAAGTAAATAATTTTAGTATGGTTAAACTATTTCCTCGAGATAAGTTATGTACGAGTATAATTTTATTACAATAATGATTTGCATTCTCCTTTCGATTAAATTCTATGAATCCAAGAGTCTGAGCAAACAGCAAAGGGTGATAACGCCATTCTCTCGAAATTTCTAAATATTTATGTATTAAAATGTCATCCGTTTACAATTAACGGCTATGAATTATTCTCCGTATAATTTTATTTCTAAACGGATAACTTAAACGGATCTCCGTTTATATCATTAACGGATAGTGTCTTTAGAATAGCAAAATCTAGCACATAATTTTAACGGTCCGTTTATAAATAACGAAATACCTTTAGCAAAACACCCATTAGCATTGAAACATTGTTCAAAAGTTTAAATAATCTTTTTTCAATGGTGAAACTTTTCAATATGGCGTTCATATAAAATTAAAAATATGGCATAACTAGAAATGTAAGAATGATAATTTTTTTGAAAGAACACAGAAAAGTGCCCTAAAGAGGTGTAGACGAAAATCCAGTATTGTTACATTTGAAAGTTATTCGCAAAATAAATAACTGCAAAATTTACATTTTTGCCTATATCTAGTTACCGTGTGCCTGAGTGTCTGGTCGCGAATCTGGGGGACCCGGGTTCGATCCCGACCGACACCAAAAATTACATCAAATTTTAATGGCACAAAATTGACCCCTGTGGCGCACTCTCCACGCCAGCAATGAGTGCCCGTGAGGTGCGCCTGGTAAGCGCCCGCACGGTACAAATATTCCATCATTACCGATATCTGTGTACGAAGCAGATTGGCACACCCAGCAATGGGTAATATGCCGTGATGAAATATTTTATTTATTTTTACTAGTTACCTATGATTTTTTTTTCAAATAGCGATATATCATTAAAACGGTCTCCTAATGGGCCAACTTTTGTCTAATTTAACCGACTTCGTATCTCATTCAGTTCTGGAGATTTCCACATAGGGCCTGTTTTTTGAGACCTGTATGCTATATTGTATTAGAAAGCGTGTAATAATAATAAAAAAACATGAGTTACGCAGTTTTGCCACAAAAATTCTTTTTTTTTTCGCGACATACATCGGTGCAAAAGGACTCAGCTCCAATTTTAAGGTGGGTACACATTTGAGCACAATCGAGAACGAAGCAGTCCGAGACTACATTGCATGCCTCAGACGATACATTTTTTTGCGACGTATGAGGACACATGCCTCTTCACTTTTCCATGTATTTTCCAATCCATCAGAGAATCCTTAAAAGACATTAGCAAAAAAAGCGAAAGTATGTCTTTAATAATGAATATTAATAAATAACATGTTATAATTAAAATACTAAAAAGAAAAAGAGAAATAAAAAGCGATGGCGGTTATTACAATTAATTATATTTGCAGAGATGTAAATTATTAATGATCTTTTACCTGATAAAAGTAATGACAAATTTCGGAATTTTTTTAAAATATCGGAACACGATTTTACATTTCTTTTAAATTCTGTCAGTGATAGGTCCAGCTATAAACATGTGTTAGAGAGAGACAGAGATCCCACCAGTCTCCTCCCTAGTAATCTCCTAATCACTATTCATGCTACCACCCATGTTTTACTCTTGTTTTGATAAAAATGACAAAAATACAGAATTCCGTTCTACACCGTAGCTACACAAAATCTAAAAAAAAAAAATAAGATCAACAGTTTTTACCTCCACCTGAGAAATTTCTTTTGCACTGGTGTCTTCATATATCATGTAAAAAGAGAAAATCAGCAAAAGTGACAACTATTTTTGCCATGTAACTACAAGAATATTTATAAAAAACACTTTAATTTTAGGGAAGTGAAACACAGATGTTTTTCTCTAATTGTATACGTAGTGGGAGCATGTTGGAGAATATATGGAACATACAAAGTAGGTTATTTAAATAAAACAGGCGAATTTAGTGACATACTTTGGAACATACAATGTTTATTCATAGATATACTAGATATAATAATAACATGCTCCTGTCGTCTTTCTTCATACGTATATCAAAACGAGGTATGTGTGGGGCTATAGTCTACCAAAACCTGGGAAGTAATTTTGTACTTGAGTTTTTAATAAATAAGCACGTTTTGAAGTCTCTACAATCCGATTTTAACATTTTTTACGGTGTGTGTGTATTGAATATTTCAGCAGGGCCAACTTCCACCTCTTCTTAAAATTGAGTTTTTCAGATTCTCACGTTCACTACATAACATCACGCACTCGAAGATTAAATGATTTACTGTTTGATTATCATTACCGCATTTACACTGTATTGTCTGTTATTTTAAACTTGTAAAGATAATTTTTAATTTTTCCTTGTCCACTTAGCATAATAGTCAAATTTGGGGAATACGGTAACTTTATTTTAAGTCGGTTGTTTATATTGAAGAAAACATTTTAGTTGTATTACCTTTGACACTTTGGGTGCATTCGCGTCCATTCCCATATTTTCACTCTTAACTTTTTCTTCTCTAACCACTATTCTTTTCATTGCCATACAGTCTTCTATGTTTAATTTAATTAGAATTGGACTATTAACTGATAGGACGGAAGACACATCATAACATATTTAATATCCATTACTATTGTACTCTTAATTACATTTTATTTGCTTCTATTTATAGAGCAGCTTTCCAAACCGGTAAACCGTAAGATCAAATTGGTATAATGACCCCTTTGTAAATTGTGTTGGAGACCCCACGAAACTTTTGGCGGCTTTGATGAAATATGAATTAGTTTGCAGAATTTTTCTGCCATATATTTGATGTGTTCGTCGAAGCAGAATATGTTGTTAATAATAATTATACCTAAATATTTTATTGTAGTCCTTTGCTGCAGTAGTTGAGAAACTTGTTAATTTTCTCTTCAATTAATCATCTTTTCCTAGTTACCAGCATAAGAAGATTTATTTCATTATATTGAATTTTATTGTTATTGTCCAATTCATATAATCTTTCCCATTTCAATATTTATCAAATTTTCTTCCTAGTACAGATTTTCCTTTAGTAAGAAGTATGAAGTCGTTTGCAAATACTATCGCTATTGTGTTTTTTGAATAATCTAAGTTTAGTAATGAGTCGTATTTTATTTTCCAGAAGGAAATAATAATAATAATAATAATATGATTTCTTTTTGTGGAAAATAAAACTGAACCCTATCTCCATTGAGCTATCCAAATCCTTTTGGCGTTATACCATCTCTCCTAGTGACGACGATGTAATTTTAGTGAATTTTCTCGTAATTCTTCTATCTTCCTGTCATACTTTCCTTCTAAATTCTTCAGGTCTTCTTCGGTTTTTCTAGAATTCTCCTCTACTTTTTCTTCTAAACTTCTAGAATTTTCTTCTAAACTTCTAGAATTATCCTCTAATTTTTGTTCTAATACTCTAGAGTTTTCATCTAATTTTTTTTCTAATGTTCCTGTCAATTATTCTTTTAATGTTATACAATTTTCTTCTGCTTTCTAGAATTTTCTTCCAATTTATTTTCTAATATTCTAGAATTTTCTTCTGCCTTCGTAGAACTTTCTATTAATTTTTGTTCTAGTGTTTCGGTCAATTCTTCTTTTAATGTTCGAGAATTTTCTTCCAATTTATTTTCTAATATTCTAGAATTTTGTTCTAATTTACCAAATTCGGATAGGTCAAATAAGTAATCTTCGGGATTTTCATCAGAATCTATTAATGCTTGCTGCAGTCTTTCTTGAAGCGATGACTTCTTTCCTTTTGGTTCTAAATACCGTTCTTCCAGTTCTCTCTTGAGATCACTTGCTTTTAATTTACTTAATTTTATTTGTTTGGTCGCCATTTTATTTATTTTTATCTACACTTCACAGTTTATTAACAACCCCACACATGACACCAATTGTAACGTTTTTATTTATATGGATGAAGTGTAAATAATCATACAAATATTATTAGTTAAAATAATACGTTTATTAAACGATAAGTAAATATTAAAAAGATAATTAAAAGATATTAAATTTAACTAACACTATGATAAACAAATATTAACACTAATTTAAAGACTAAGAATATTATAAGACACAACACTAAGATTATTTATTTAAACAATTAACACTACTATTCATGTCGCTAATTACATTTATTTGTCCACTTCTTGTCGACTATTTGTTTATATCAACAACACGACGCTTATTTATATCAGACTTCTTTACTCGTTGCTTCTATATCAGAGACTGTATTCGCTGGCTTTGGCGACGGGTTATATACCCAGCGACTTTAGTTCTAGAACCTACTCGAGTAATGCGAGATAAAAACAGCGCGCACAATAGATCACGTCATCGCAACAAGTTAGAATTTGTCAGGTACGCGCGGACACTGCGGCGCCTGCTATGGCGCGGCGGCGGCGAGGGCTACGGAGCGGCGACGTTACACTGCCCTCTCCTTAAAATTATTTCGTCCCGGAACAGTTCGTGATGACGAAATCTGCAGGTACTACCCTTGGTGCATTTCGAATTCTTAAAGCAGTGACAGTCGATGGTCCGCTCAACTTCTTCTTTCTTTCCGTTAGGGTTAAAGCTGCAGACGAGAATTTCAACGCCGGTGAAACGGAAGAGGATCTCTAACATGTTCCTTACAATCCTCCAATCCAATCCGTCCAGACCACAACCTAACTTCGGTACCGCTAGCTTCAAAATGTCATTCTCCAGTAGGTGATCCCTCAAATCGCACAGCGATTTCCATAGGCTGTGATACGACGGATTCTGGTACGAGCGTGGTTTTGTAACAAGGTAGAAGATGTACCGCTGATGGTCTGCATTACTATCTCTCAGTCGTAACGTTTTCCCAACAGATGGACGTTGGTTGGCCAGTTCTTGTAGTCGTCCATATTTCGCCTTAAAGACTGAAGCTATGCCGCGGAACATCTTTAAGTCTTCTGATACGCAGTGGTCGAGGGAATAATCTGAAGTCACGGTGAACAGATCTCGGTGGTCTTCTTTTGTCACGCCGTACCGCGCCTTGCGCCCAAATGAATAAGTTCTCCATGAAATTTTCAAAAGTCGGTTCTTGAGCTATGATCCCACGAACTGTTGCTCTATTATGGTCTTCCATCTTATCTTTGGTATTCCTCTGCTTCTTCAACCTCCCATTACTAAACTACTCATTCTTGTTCAAATTTCTCCTCATGACATGTTCAAACCAATGTAATCGTCTTTCTTGTATCTTTCTAGAAAATTGTAACACTAGAGTTATTTTATTACCGTATCTTTCCGTGTGTTCCCCAACATCTACTTCAACATCCTCATCTCTGCCACATTAATTTACTTTTTACTCATACTGACATCTGTCAATTTGAATTATATGAATATATTAGCAGTTTCCATGTTTAGCATAGCTGGCTGAATTATAAAATTTAATTTCTTTAAAATTCTTTAACTCTGTATCTGTTGAATATGAAGTATAAAATGTAATCAAATCGTATAGAGAATAATATATTCTTTAAGTTATAATAATATGAAATGTCAATAAATCAAATTTAACTGTTAAATTTTCAAATGTGGCTACTTCCGGTTCACCAATTATAACCAAAATCTAATCACTTGTTCTTCTGGATGTAAACTTGAGGAATACGAAAAAATTATAATTTTTGGAATCGTGGTATTGAAGTTATGGGATCCGGAACTTTTGTCACACACACATCGTAAAAATGGTAAAATCGTATTATAGGGACCCTAAAACATGCTTATTCAGTAAAAACTCATCACTGAATTTTTTTACCAAAGACAATACCTTCCTTACCTAAAGGTGACAGAAGGTAAAAATGTAAATATATATATATATATATACAGGGTAATTGGTGAGGAAACGGCCATAGTCGAGGAACGTGTTCAGGAGATCAAAATAAACAAAAAAAAGTCATATAAACATGTGTCCGATTCTTAACCGTTACCGAGATATTAATTATTAATAGTAAGCGATTAACCGCGGAAAATAATAGTTCACATTTGTTTTTTGTGGTTGTCACGTTCATCATTTGGCATTGTCAATTCTGCCGCTGTTATAAGAAATGACCAAAGAGCACTCCAAAGAGCCATACGTGCGATCCACATGCGACCTAGTAAATGCATCGAAGTTGGCGGCGGTATTTTTGAAAATATTCTACATTGAATTGTTTTTCCTTAACTTGTATAGCATACTACATTATAATAAATGATTTGTTTCGTCATTGAGGTGCTGCTTTTATTATATTTTTGAATGTATGAAATGAAAAAATTGTTGCTGATTTTTTTTAAATATTTTATTTTCCCAATAATAATACATTTTACCTTGGCCAAAAAAAATCATACATTTAAAAAAAATGCAAATAAAATATATTCAAAAAATCCTTAATATTTCGTATGACCACCTATAGCTCTTATAGCTACTTCCAGTCATCGAGGCATACTGTCTACTTATTTTTTTCATATATTGCTGATCCATTTCCTCCCACGCCTGTTGAAGTGCTGCAAGGTATGACGTTTTGTTCGTCACATTTGATTTGTTAATATTTTGATCAAAATAACCCCATATATTTTCAATTGGGTTTAGATTCGGTTACTGTGGTGGCCATTCGAACAGTTTTTTTCGGTTCGACTTGAAAAAGGCAGCAGTTTTCTTTGCTGTATGTTTTGGATCATTATCTTGCTGGAAGATAAAATTATTTTCTACGCCCAATTTTAAAACAGATTCCTCCAAATTTTCGCACAAAATATTAATGTAATCTTCAGCCTTCATATTGCCTACAATTCTTAATAAATTACCCACACCGGACCATGAAAAACACCCCCAAACCAATACATTATCGTCGCTGTGTTTTACTGTATTTTGAATATTGATTTCTTTTGGAGATTCATTCGATTTTCGCCACACCCTACACCGCCGTTTATGTCCAAATAATTCAAATTTACTTTCATCCGACCATACTATTGTTTTCCAAAAGTCTAAAGACATCGCTGCGTACTTCTTTGCGAACTCGAGTCGTTTCTTTTTATTCTTTTATTTATTTTTTCTAATGAAGGGACCTTTTGAAGCTAAACAGTTTTTTAGCCCAGATTAACGAAGTCGACGACGCACTGTTAACTACCAATAGTCAGGTCCATAAATTCTACAATATTTGGTGATGATAAACTTGGATTTTGTTTAACCATATTCTTACGATTGTTATCATTGCAAGGAGTTGTAATCCGCTTTCGACCTTTACCACAAAAATTCGTCACAATTCCATGAATTTCGAAGTTCCTCCAAATATGCTGAACTACTCCAATGAAAATGGAATATTTTTCAGCAATTTTTCTAATAGATACTCCATTCTGTCGATCACGAATGACCAAGTTGCGAACATCAATGAAAATTTGTCTTACCGACATTGTTTTAACGACTAATACTTACCCAGAGCACATTACCAAAAAGATAGATTCCAGAGTATAACATAAATTTCTGAATAATGAATGATAACAGAATAATTAAATAAATAGTTTTATAAAGTGTATGATTTATTCTGTCCAATGCAAATTATTTTTAAGGAAAAGAAATAATATATTAAAATAATTTAACAATATTTTTATTCTATATTATATATTTAACTGAAGTACATTAAAATGCCTTTTCCGTCGACCGTTTATTAATAGGCTATCTTAATGTATAGAAAATCATTCATTAATGACCCCTATTAATGCATGATTTTTATTAATAAACGATTTATTGGGTGCGTTCACCACATGGAACACAGCATATATTGCTAACGCTAAGTTGTAGGAAAAAGGTAGACAGAATTAAAAGTCATGCTTTTGACACTTACTAGCTAGGTATATATTCACGTAGCATGCCTTTAAAATGAATTTGAAAGAATAAAATACCTCAAATAACATAAAAAACCGCTTGTGTCGTCTAGGATTAAGTAAACTGAAAACAATTGATGACAAAACTTATTGATTTTCTGACGTAAAATTTGACGTTCGGTCAACCATTACTAACCTAAAAAAAATTGTCATGGAATAAAATTAGATTTTCCATTTAAATAAGATACGGTCAACGAAAAAATATTGTAACTAACACGTGTGTTAATTGGCAATTAATGATCCCAACAATTAACGCGTGAGCGTAGCGAACGCGTTAAAATGTCTCGATCATTAATCGCCATCATTAACACACTTGATAGTTAAATAACTATTACATTTTTGTATGTATTAATAAATTTGCATATAATATAAAAAAAATACAACAGAAATTTGAAATTAATGTTAGGTGTATGATTTATTTTGTCCAATACTGTATATATATATATACATACATATATATATATATATATATATATATATATATATATATATATATATATATATATATATATATATATATATAATGGGCCACCATAAAAATTGTTTGCCCATTTAACCGTCTTTGTATCTCTTATAAGTTCACGAGATAGCAATGGTGGCCCAATTAAAATGAACAGCCTGTAAGGTTGTAAATTTTAAAACGGGTCGTAGGGGCTATAACACAGATAAACAGTTTTTTGGGTGTCAAAAGTTTCTATATTAATTTAGAGAAAAAAGAATTGGTGCATATTATAGAGAAAAATATTACGATTTTTTTGACACCAAACGCGTTACTTTCCTGTTTCATATAAAGCCAAAAAATAAATTTAAAAATTTGCGAAATTAAAACAAAATCTCATTAGCCATGAAACCGATAGTACAAAAACATTATCATTTTTTACTAACCTGAAGAAGAACCAAAATAATAATTTCACATAAATGCCATTAAACGTGTATTAATGAGCTGCCTTAAGTCAAAAAAATTTTTGTTACTATCAGTTTCTTCGTTAATGAGATTTTTTCTTAATTTCGCAATTTTTTAAATTTATTTTGTGGCTTTATATGAAACAGAAATGTAACGGGTTTGGTAATTTATTTCTCTTATAATATTTCTATAAATTAACATAAAAACTTTTGGCAACTAAAAAACTGTTTCTCTATTATACCCCTATGACCCGTCGTTTTACAATTTCAAAAAATGAGATTAGCGGCGGTTTATGCACATTGTGTTATTTATTTAACTGCAGAGTGGTGTTGTTTCAACTTCTTGCCTTTTATAAATTAAATAATAAAATTATAAAGTTTGTACGAATTTCTTGTTAATACACTCTTATTTTATTTTATATGACCAAAGAATACTATATTATTTACAACTTGTATTAATAATTTTATATATAGGTATATTTTTTTCAGATTACCGAAATTATGCATTTACTTTATGATGTGGATGAAACTTTTAAACAGTACAATATTATCGTCAATAATTCAAAACTATTAATTTTGTTGCTGTGCTCTGTGCCGTTGCATCTTTCTCCGTATTTTTACTCTGTAATTGTTCCATGCTTTCAAGTAGACTCGTATTGCGCTCCCATCAGCACATATGCCATGTTTATAGAACTTTTATTGGATGTAGATAAAGCATTGTCTATAATTTGGGTTGTCATTTTTCCTTTATTAATATTATCCAGATTAAGAAAACTAAACGTACTTTTGAAAAATATAGAAAAATCAAATATTTATAAATATAAAAGATTAATGAACTCATTTAGAGAAATATATGAAAAACTACTAAAAATTATTAAACTAAACAGAAAATTGTGTGGCTTTGTTGTTGCAATCCAAATTTTACGCAGTTGTATATCTTCTGTAAATGACTTATATTTTTTCGCGGCCGATGTTGTTCTATATAAAATTTATGATTCGTGGTATTACTCATTATATTCGTTATTGTATTATCTATGGATAATTGTACTTCACGTAATTTTGTCTGAGATTTTTAAACAATGGGTAAGCATACGAAGGTAGTATGAAAAGTTTTAAGCCAGACATAGAAACAATTATTTTTCATATATAAATGTAACCGATTAATAAACTCATTTAAAGAAATATATGAAAAACTACTAATAGTTATAAAACTATATAGCAAAATGTGTGGCTTTGTTGTTGCAATCGTAATATTACGCAGTTGTATAACTCTTGTAAATGAAATATTGTTTTACGATCAATGTAATGCTATATAAAATCTACTGCATATGGTATCTTTCATTGTATTCGTCGTTGTATTATCTATGGATAATTGTGTTTTACGTAATTTTGTGTAAGATTTTTAAACAATGGGTGAGCATCTAAAAAAATATGCAACCAGATATAGAAACCAGTATTTTTCGGTCAAATTATATTTTATTTTTCTACATACTCTCGTCGATGTACTTTTTTCAACGATGCTCTATAACCTTTCTAACCCGTTCAAACAGTAGATAGTCGACAAAAACAATTCCACGTAAAAGAACTTCTGCCCTTATCTTCCCGACCGGATAAACAGCCTTCCTAGGAGCAGGTTCACCCTTCGCAATTCACTGTTTTTATTGCTCCTTCCTCACAAGAGTCTAGTGGTGGATACGTTGCAATAGTTATAAAATGACACAAAAATAAAAATCCGACTCGTTTCATTTAAATCGTTCCAACAGCAAGCGAGGTATCCAACGCGCAGTCGTATTTCAAAGGCTCAATTCTTCACGTAATATTTATGATAAATAAGTTTCTTCGACTTTGATATGTCAATAGCCTCTGCTATCTCTTTAAGCTGATTCCAAGGGTCGGTAATTCAGTAATATTTGGTGAGCTTTTTCTGTTATTGATAGCTATCCCGGACACTCATTTATGAATCAGGCTAATACAATCAGTGTTGCCAACTTTTGAAAAATGAATTTTCGTACAAGTAATCAAAAACTATGGTATTTCACCCTAAATTATGGTACCACATGAAAAATTAAAACCAGTTATTTTGGGAAACAAATAATATAAAAAATATGTACTATATTTACTTTATTGCACATAGCTTCATAAATTAGAAAACATAAGTAAATAAATTATACGATGAAAATGAACCAGTTTTTTTGTCATCACTGACAACATTTTTTCATTTGGAGTGAACTTATCGCAACCTTGTACATATTTAACATATTCAGATGTTAACAATGTATTGGATAAAGTTTCTGTTTTGAGTTTATTAATAATAATAAGAAGGAAGTCTGAATTCAGTAACAAAGTAATTGATGACAAACTGAGAAAATAGAATTTGCCGTGCAGCAACTCATCTGAATTGGTATAAGACCGATACAGCGCACGCGCAATGCTTTATTTAAAACTTGTCGTCTCATGAAAAAGAGAAATATAACTAAAAAATCATAAATATATTAGTTTTGTATCGATTTGAACTTGGTATAAATTTTTAGATGTGCTAAAATTATGGTACGGAACGGATACCATAAGTATGGTACGGTTGGTAACAATGAGTACAATCACGTTTTTTACAAACCACAACGACATCTACATGTTGAGGCTCAAAACTTTTCAAACAATCCTCCTAGAAACTTAATGTCAAGTGATTTTATTGGAATCCGCATAACCCATTGACTGCGCTGTCATGACACCTATACCTGATTGACCTAATATCGTTGGTCAAATAGGACAAAAAAAATACAGACAAATAATATGTATGTATCCAAGCAAACTTTGGTTTCGGATTTTTTAAATTTAATGCATGCAAAAACGGTCGACTCTAAAGCGCTATCAACGAGATATAGACGAGTCTGTCAGTAATGTAATAATCTTGTTTTCCAAAAGTGCTATAATGACATTATTGCCACATTATTGCAGTAATGAAATTGACAATTCATAAATCCAAGATAATTATTTATTATGTATAAATATTAACTACGCAATTTGAACAGATATAAATGAACACTTTTGATAACTCTGACCGTTTTCATTTGTGTTCTTGTGCAACTGGAATTGATTACCCAGACAGTGGCATCAGCTTTTTCAAGTGCAACTGTTCCCGTCTCTCCCACAAAATCTGGACCGCGTTTTTTCTCATTTTAAACAGAAGAAGCAACGGAATCCACAGTACCTTTCTACGTCGATGAAATCTGCTACTGAATTTGCCAACACTGTATTGTAGGTGCGCCGGAAACAAGGACCAGTAAATCCTTTTGCAGTAAATAACCCCAAAAAATCTGCAATTTATTTTGGCGTACTTGTTATTGTATACATCTCAACAGGCTGAATAATGCATCGACCAGTTTTATATGCCAGAATTGGAATAATTTTTTTGTCGAAATCTTACATAATTTCGGTTACTTAATTCTGTACACTCAGGGGTCAAACAGAGCGCGTTCAATAAATACTGTACTGTATATCGGTTACGGGGTCACACGTGACCCTTAGTCTGTAGCCAATCGATGTTTGGGGTGAGACTGTCACTTTGTGTCGGCAGAAATTTGAATGTTAGTGTTCTATGGGTGTAACAATCAAACTGACGTTTAAAAAGTTAAGATGTTTTTACCTGCCGCTACCCTTGGTAAGGGAGATACAGGGATCTTGCTAAAAATCGCATATCAAAATTTTGGTAAATGACCACGTTTTCAGGTCCCTAGAATCCAATTTTAGCATTTTCACGATAATGTCTGTGTGTATGTGTGGATCCTCTTTATGCACTAACTCAAATATTATCGTTAAGATAATTTTGAAATCTTGTATTTCTACGTGATTCTAATATGGAAAGAAGCCATTAGATTTTGGTTTAAATCAGGTAACTGGTTATGGGGTCCGTGAATTAGGCACGTCATTGGAAGCACAAATATTTTTTTATATTAGTAATTAGTGCTTCGTTAGTGCTCTTTTGTGCTTCAAAAAAATTTAAAATTAATTGAAGGGTTCACGAAATAATTAAGATTATTTGATGACGTGCCAACTTCATACTTAGCACGTCATTAATAAAATTTCAAATTACTTATTACATCTTTTGTTAGTGCTTCGTTAGTGCTCTTTTGTGCTTCAAAAATTTTTGAAATTAATTGAACGGTTCACGAAATAATTAAGATTATTTGATGACGTGCCAACTTCATACTTAGCACGTCATTAATAAAATTTCAAATTACTTATTACATCTTTTGTTAGTGCTTCGTTAGTGCTCTTTTGTGCTTCAAAATGTTTTGAAATTAATTGAACGGTTCACTAAATAATTAAGATTATTTGATGACGTGCCAACTTCATACTTAGCACGTCATTAATAAAATTTCAAATTACTTATTACATCTTTTGTTAGTGCTTCGTTAGTGCTCTTTTGTGCTTAAAATTTTTTGAAATTAATTGAACGGTTCACGAAATAATTAACATTATTTGATGACGTGCCAACTTCACACTTAGCACGTCATTAATAAAGTTTCAAATTACTTATTACATCTTTTGTTAGTGCATCGTTAGTGCTCTTTTGTGCTTAATTTTTTTTTGAAATTTATAAAGCGGTTTATGAAATAATTAACATTTTTTATTGACGTGCCAACTTCACACTTAGCACGTCATTAATAAAATTTCAAATTACTTATTATATCTTTTGTTGGTGCTTCGTTAGTGCTCTTTTGTGCATTAATTTTTTTTGATATTCATAAAGCGGTTTATGAAATAATTACTATTATTTATTGAGGTGCCAACTTCACACCTAGCACAACATTAAAAAAAATCAAATTATTTTATAGATCGTTTGTTAGTGAATTGTTAGTGATCTTTTGTGTTTGAAAATCTCAGATTCTTGAATGAAATAATAAACATTATTCAGTGACGCGGAAACTTCACACATTAATAATATGAATGAAATAGTAAATTTATTAATGTATATTTTGTTGGTGCTTCATTATAACTCTTTGGTGTTTGTAAAAATTTTACTTATACCATAATCCAGATAAGGAAGGTCCAGAGACCATAGTCAAAATCGCAGTGATATTTGAATAAAAAGATCTGATATGGTCAGCACATTACTTTCCGTTAATTCTTTGTATTATGTACAAATTCCATACATATATTTTCTTGCAAAAGATTCTATTTCCAGTAAAATTATTTCATAAACGAACTATGTAATTTGCATTTGACCCTGACATCTTCTTCTTTAGTTTTTCCCATTCGTTAGGGATCGTTATTCTTGATTTTCTTCATCAACTCATTTCTATTTTGCTTATTGTACTCATTCAATTCCTTTTCTCTCAAGTCTTCCGCAATACAGTCCTTCCATCTTCTCTTTGGTCTTCCCCTGTTTCTTCTACCTTTTACTACTAAGCTGTTCATCCTTCTTCCAATATATTATTCATCTCTTCTCATGACATGTTCAAACCAATATAATCGTCTCTCCTGTATCTTTCTAGAAACTTCTATCACTCGAGCCATTTCTCTTATCCTCTCATTCTTTATCCTATCTCTCGGTGCCTTCCCCAACATCAATCTCAACATACTCATCTCTCAGTCACATTAATTTTCTTTTCATTGACACTAACATCTGTCAATTAGAATTTTCTTAATATAGTTGTTGTTTTCATGATTATAGCATGGCTGGTTGATTTATGAAATTTAATTTCATTAACTCTATATCCATCGAATATAGTGAAAATGATAACGCAGAAGACGCACGTCATCAACTTGAAAAAACCTTATAAAATGGAATATAACTTTAAAAATAAAAAAATTGTTGGGTGTTATTTATTTTTAAAAGAAGAAGAAAAAAATCTAGTATTAAGTAATGTATATATTAATGATATTTAAAATTATTTCTAAGACAATCGTTATTCCTTTTACGGAATATAAAATTATTTGAAATAATTGTAGTTTATTTTCGTACCATACGTTGACTCTATTGAGAATGACCATGTTTTGTCATACAATTTTATATTCCATAAAAGGAAAAAGGATTAGAGATAATTATAAAGTCATAAATATATACGTTTCTTTAATACTAGTACATATATTCTTTCTTATTTGTTAAAAAATTAATAACTAATAATTTCTACAAGTTATATTTCATTTTATAAGGTTTTTCTCAGGTTGATGACGTGCATCTTCTGCCTAATCATTTTCACTATATGAAGTATAAAATGCAAAAAAATCGTAGATTATAGAATATTCTTCAATATTATAATAACAATAAATGTCAGAAAACGATTTTAACAGTTTTTCCAAAAAACAAAACTGTTAAAAATCTTCAAATGAGGGTACTTCAGGTTGACCAATAATTGTAACCAAAATCCAATAAGAAAAGGAGAACGAAAGAATTATAATTTTTAGAATTGTAGTGTTGAAGTTATAGTCTATGAAAAAATCGTCACACACATACACAAACACACGCACACACATACATCATCGTAAAAATGGTAAAATCGTATCCTAGGGACCCTAAAACGTGCTTATTGTCTAAAAACTCATCATCAAATTTTTTGACCAAAGATAATACCTTCCATACCTAAAATAACGGATGGTAAAACCGTCTTTTCTTTTTGTAGAATCTATTATATTGTAACGTAACCCCCCGCGGCCGCCGCCGCCGCGCTACCAGGCGCCTCAGTGTCTGGCCGCCACTCACTCGTTAGGACTGGTCGGCAGTAATCTATTGTGTGATGTTGTTTACCTCTAGATGTTCTCTAGTAGCTTCCAGAAGAGCCTAGAAATAATCCCGCCAGGTATATAACCCACCGCGAAAGCCAGCGAACTCACTCTGTATTATACAAGCAACGAGTGCAGAAGTCTAATATAAATAAGTGTAGTGAATAGTTGGTGATATAAAAACAAGTCGACAAGTGAACATAAATTAGTGACATAAACAGTAGTGTTAATTGTTTAAATAAATAATCTTAGTGTTTAATTGTCTTATAATAATCTTAGTCTTTAAATTAGTGTTAATATTTGTTTGTCATAGTGTTAGTTACTTTTATAATCTTTTAATTATATTTCTAATATTTATTTACCGTTTAATAAACGTATTCTTTTAGTTAATAATAATTGTCTATGTTTTACACTTCACCCATATAAATAAAAACGTTACAATTGGTGTCAGGTGTGGGGTTAATAAACGGTGAAGTGTAAATAAATAAGCTGGTGAAAATCCTGAAGATTACCTATTCGAAATTCCGGACGACGTATCCGACATTGGTAAACAGTTAAAAGAATTGACAGAAAGTTCTAGAACATTAGAACAAAAATTAGAACAAAATTCTAGAACATTAGAACAAAAATTAATAGAAAGTTCTACAAAAGCCGAAGAAAATTCTAGAACATTAGAAAATAAATTAGAAGAAAATTCTCGAACATTAAAAGAAGAATTGACAGGAACGTTAGAACAAAAATTGGAGGAGAGTTCTAGAAAAGCAGGCGAAATTTCTAGAACATTAGAACAAAATTTAGAAGAAAATTCTAGAACATTAGAACAAAAATTAGAAGAAAATTCTAGAAGTTTAGAAACAAAATTGGAAGAAAATTCTAGAAATTTAGAACAAAAATTAATGGAAAATACTGAAGAAGGCCTGAAGAATTTAAAAGATGAATATGACAAGAAGATTGAAGAAATACAACAAAAATTCACTAAAATTACATCGTCGTCAATTCTGAATTCTGGTGTGGCTGAGCCAAGTCTAATAGAAGGAAGAAAAGTAGTAAAACCCGATACTACTTCAAAACTGCACATAAAAACTCCGGAATTTGATGGGAAGTCTTCGTGGCCGAATTATTTAAAACAATTTGAAGCGGCCGCAAAAGCAAATAATTGGACGTCCGAGGAGAAGGCTACGGCGTTGACTGTCTCGTTGCGCGGAGAAGCTATCGACATCCTGCAAACGCTGAAAGAAGACGAACAAGAAGACTACGACCAGCTAGTCAAGCGATTAGATATGCGGTATGGAAATGCGCATCTGGAGCAGGTGTACCAGACGCAACTGAGGAACCGGTATCAGAGTTCAAAAGAAAGTCTTCAAGAATTTGAAGTTGACGTAGCTCGTTTGGTTCATCTCGCACATCCTACAGCTCCTGACAGCGTTTTGGAGTGCCTGGCCACTCAATCATTCATTTACGGGATTCGAGACAGCGAAACTCAACAAGCACTGCGATTGGCCCGTCCTAAAACTTTAATTGATCTCATATGCATTGGAGCATGAAGCTGCCAAACAAGCTTCACGTAACCAATCGCGAGTGCGAAGTATGGATGCTGAGTGTAATGAAAACACAGAAGATTTAGATGAGAGGTTACGGCGAATTGAAAACGAAATGTTTGCTGGAAGAAAGAAACTCTCAAAAGAAGACGGAATCGACAAAGGAAGAAAAGGAGTCGGAAAACTAAATCGGGTTGATGCGAAGGGGCAACTGTCGACCCGTAATCCAGTAGCTCCACAATCCATCAGTTATGTCGCATCTCTTCATCATAAAGCCAATAGCATCTATGTGGATGGCTCTATTAATGGAAGGCCAATGAAAATGCTACTGGATACGGGTGCGACAAAAACTATAATTAGACCCGACTTGATAAGGAAAACTGGCAAGACTCATCTTCAACCAATTAAGTGGCGATTACGCACAGCAACGGGAGAACAAGCTACCGCGTTAGGAGAAGTAGATGTCACCATCACTATCGGAAAAACCTCATTCAAACATCGTGCGCTGGTAGCTGAAGTTGAAGATGAATTAATACTTGGGATGGACGCAATGACAAAGCATGGTTTTAAACTTGACCTGAAGAAGGGGGTGATGATGGTCAACGAAGAAGAACTCGTATTAAATCCACGAGATGACAAGGCTGTGCGCGTACTTATGGCCGAAGACGTTACCCTCCCAGAACGAAGTGAAACTATCCTGGAGGCACAATTAGACGGTAGTTTCTGTGAGGGAAGTATCGTTATGCTGGAGCCCAAGAATGATGATGCCAAAACCGGCACTGGAGTTGTTGTCGGAAAATCACTGGTCAAAGCCAGCCAGGTAATACCAGTTCGGATAATGAACGTAAATTTTTATCCTGTTGTTCTGAAGAGAGGAACAATTGTAGGAGAATGCATGGCAGTATCCTCGATTATCCGAACTGTAAAGGCCAAAGGGAACACATCTCAGAAAGTTCCGGACACGTTAATCAATCAATTGACAACATCATTTGAAGAATTGACCGCCGACCAGAGAACAAAGGCAAAGAATCTAATTGGAAATTTTAAAGATGTGTTCCAATTTGATGAGAAAACCAAAGGGAGAACTAATGTAGTTCACCATAAAATAGACACCGGAGACGCAAGACCCATCCGTCAACCAGCAAGAAGACTACCACTGGCGAAGCGTGAAGAAGCAGAAAGAATAATCGAGGACATGAAGATGGAAGGTGTGATTGAACCTTCAAGCAGTCCATGGGCTTCACCAGTGGTGTTAGTGAAGAAGAAGGATGGCTCTACACGATTTTGCGTCGATTATCGTCAACTTAACAACGTGCCGAAGAAGGATAGCTACCCGCTACCTCGAATAGACGACACATTAGATACTTTGGCTGGCTCAAAAATGTTCTCCACTTTGGATCTAAAGAGCGGCTACTGGCAAGTGGACTTGGATCCAAAAGACAAGGAGAAGACAGCCTTCACCATTGGTACAGGACTCTGGCAATTTACCGTAATGCCGTTTGGGCTCTGCAATGCTCCTGCAACGTTTGAACGACTCATGGAAACAGTATTGGCTGGGCTATCTTGGAAAACCTGTTTAGTGTACCTCGACGATATTATTGTGGTAGGTAAGACATTGGAGGACCACATGAAGAATTTGGAAGAGGTTTTCCAGAGATTGAGGAAGGCTAACCTGAAACTTAGCCCGAAGAAGTGTCACCTGTTTCAAAGAGAAGTTCATTACCTTGGACACGTGGTTTCCGGTAAGGGTATTGCAGTTGACCAGGAGAAGATAAAGGCTGTGAGAGACTGGCCAGCACCTAGGGACAAACACGAACTCAGAAGTTTCCTTGGTTTGTATACCTATTATCGACGATATGTACCTGGATTTGCCAACATAGCCAAGCCACTGACAAGGCTTACTGAAGAAGGAAGAAGATTTATCTGGGAAACGGACTGTACAGTTGCATTTAAAGAACTAAAACATGCTTTGACAAGCGCACCCGTCTTGAGTTATCCTTTACCTGAAGGAGAATTCATTCTAGACACAGATGCCAGCAACGTCGGAATTGGTGGCGTTCTTTACCAGATACAAGATGGGCATGAGAAGGTTATTGCCAACTTTAGTAATATCTTGTCAAAACCAGAAAGGAATTACTGTGTGACCAGAAAAGAACTCTTGGCAGTCGTGAAATCCGTGGAACATTTCTACAAATATTTGTACGGAAGAAATTTTTTGATTAGAACTGACCATGCTGCATTAAAATGGCTGCTACAATTCAAGAATCCTGAAGGTCAGGTGGCTAGATGGATAGAAAGACTACAGGAATACGATTTCAAAATCGAACACAGGATAGGTACCAGCCATCGTAATGCCGATGCATTGTCCAGAAGGCCTTGCCAAGATGACTGCAAACATTGTAGTCGACTTGAAGAGAAACAGTTTACCGTCGCCAGGACAACAGTAGTCGATGATAGTTGGCAGCCCGATGGACTACGCAAGGACCAAGAAAATGACCCGACTTTGAAAATCTTATTAAAATGGAAAGCAGAAGAATGCAAACCAATATGGGAAGACGTTGCACCACACTCACAGAGTGTAAAAGCGTACTGGGCGCAATGGTGATTGAGGATGGCCTGTTGAAGCGTGTGATAGAGAATGCCGATGGAACTGAGAAGAAAGCTCAGTTGGTCATTCCTAAGAGTAGAATACCAGACGTGTTGAAAGAGATCCATGACGGGTCTGGAGGCCATTTTGGAGTCACCAAAACTCTAGAAAGATTGCGCCAGCGGTTTTACTGGGTTAACTTCACTGAAGATGCTAAAGACTGGTGCAAGAAATGTGTGGTTTGCGCTGGAAGCAACGGCCCTCATAGACGACGAAAAGCTCCAATGCGTCAATACAACGTTGGCAGTCCATTTGAGCGCATTGCGATTGATGTGGCCGGACCATTCCCAGAAAGTAACGACGGAAATAAATATATCGTGGTTGTCATGGCTTACTTCACCAAGTGGGTTGAAGCCTATCCATTACCTAATCAAGAAGCCACCACGGTCGCTGAAACCTTAGTTAAAGAATGTATATGTCGATTCGGGGTACCACGCGAACTTCACTCCGACCAGGGAAGAAATTTCGAGTCTGCCGTTTTCCAAAATATCTGTAAGATATTAGGAATTAATAAAACAAGGACAACTGCATTACATCCGCAGTCCGATGGCATGGTTGAACGAATGAACAGAACGATCAACCGATATTTGTCGAAGGTAGTCTCCAACCACCAAAGAGACTGGGACCGACATCTTCATCTGTTCCTGATGGCTTATCGTTCATCCGTGCATGAGACAACAGGGCAAACTCCTGCGAACATCTTATTCGGACGTGAGTTGCGTTTACCATGCGACTTAGTGTTCGGCAGCAAACCTGGGGAAGACCTGGCCGGAGAAGATTACGTTACGGGCTTACGGAGAAGAATGGATGACATTCATGAACAAGTCCGTACGAACATTCAAACTGCCAGCGACCGAATGAAGGACCGGTATGACATCAAAGCCGAAAAAGGTGGATATCAACCTGGGGATTTAGTGTGGCTTTACAACCCACAAAGGCGCCGCGGGTTATCACCAAAGCTGCAAAAGAATTGGGAGGGCCCCTATGAGGTAGTCAAAAGAATAAACGACGTGGTATATAGAATTAAGAAACGACCTACCGGGAAGCCGAGGGTGGTACACTTTAATCGGCTAGCCCCTTTTGCTGGAGACAACCACGAAGACCATAATGGAGCAGCAGTTCGTCGGATCATAGCTCAAGAACCGACTTTTGAAGATTTCATGGAGAACTATTCCTTTGGGCGCAAGGCGCGGTACGGCGTGATAAAAGAAGAACATCGCGATCTGTTTACCGTGTCTTCAGATTATTCCCTCGGCCACTGCGTATCAGAAGACTTAAAGATGTCCCGCGGCATAGCCTCAGTCTTTAAGGCGAAATATGGACGACTACAAGAACTGGCCAACCAACGTCCATCTGTTGGGAAAACGCTACGACTGAGAGATAGCAATTCCGACCATCAGCGATACATCTACTACCTTGTTACAAAACCACGCTCGTACCAGAAGCCGTCGTATCAAAGGCTATGGAACTCGCTGTGCGATTTGAGGGATCATCTACTGGAGAATGACATTTTGAAGCTAGCAGTACCGAAGTTGGGTTGTGGTCTAGACGGTTTGGATTGGAGGATTGTAAGGAACATGTTAGAGATCCTCTTCCGTTTCACCGGCATTGAAATTCTCGTCTGCAGCTTTAACCCTAACGGACAGAAAGAAGAAGTCGAGCGGACCATCGACTGTCACTTCTTTAAGAACTCGAAATGCACCAAGGGTAGTACATGCAGGTTTCGTCACCACGGACTGTTCCGGGACGAAACAGTCTTAAGGAGGGGGCAGTGTAACGTAACCCCCCGCGGCCGCCGCCGCCGCGCTACCAGGCGCCTCAGTGTCTGGCCGCCACTCACTCGTTAGGACTGGTCGGCAGTAATCTATTGTGTGATGTTGTTTACCTCTAGATGTTCTCTAGTAGCTTCCAGAAGAGCCTAGAAATAATCCCGCCAGGTATATAACCCACCGCGAAAGCCAGCGAACTCACTCTGTATTATACAAGCAACGAGTGCAGAAGTCTAATATAAATAAGTGTAGTGAATAGTTGGTGATATAAAAACAAGTCGACAAGTGAACATAAATTAGTGACATAAACAGTAGTGTTAATTGTTTAAATAAATAATCTTAGTGTTTAATTGTCTTATAATAATCTTAGTCTTTAAATTAGTGTTAATATTTGTTTATCATAGTGTTAGTTACTTTTATAATCTTTTAATTATATTTCTAATATTTATTTACCGTTTAATAAACGTATTCTTTTAGTTAATAATAATTGTCTATGTTTTACACTTCACCCATATAAATAAAAACGTTACAATATTATTGCATTGTCATTGCCATTTTCGTACTTGGATTACACTGAAAAATAAGAAATTTGGCATTGCCGGATTAATACTTGTACTAAGTAAATAATACTTGTGGATAAATAGATTTTTACTTACAATACGAAGTATTACAAGAATGACTAAAAATGTGCTTATGTAGTAAAGCCCAAAATATTGAACAATATTATTAATATATGCAACAAATAGATTGAAATAAATGTTTTCACTACATGGAATTTTTACCTCTCGCCAAGAGAGGTATTGGAATAATGCTAAAAATCGCATATCCAGATTTTAGTGAATAAGCACGATTTAAGGTCCCTAGAATACGATAATAACATTGCTACGATGATGTCTGTGTGTGTGTGCGTGTGTGTGTGTGTGTGTGTGTGGATGTGTGTGAGGTTGTTGGAGGTACGATTTCTCAAATTCTATAAGATTAAAGACCTGTATAACTACGGATTCCTCAACCTAACAGTAATGGGAAGAGTTTAATATATTCTGGCAACAATTGGACAACCGGAAGTAGTAGTATTTTAACAAAAACCTTCTAAATATAATTTTTTCAATATATATGTTATTAAAAATATTAAAAAACAAAATTCTCTATCCGACACATTTAATTTTTTTATTATACCTTCTATAGATTTAAAGATATAGATATATAATCTATAAAATAATCTGTTGTAGTAAATCTCACAACCTGCTCACGGTCCAAACATATCCATGGTAAATACTTGAGAAAATTAAAATGTCTGTAATTGACAGATAAATGTCACTAATGCCAGTGTCAAAAATTAAGAGCTAGTACTGAAGGCGATATTTAATATTTCTTATTGTATTATTAATTATATATTTAAAATTATAGGTATATTACATGAACCCTTCAGAAATACCGCTAATCGCGTTTATGAAATGGATAAACATCGAACATTTAGAAGAAATGGAGAAAACTTGCTCATAGAATGAATTTAAAATTATAGAAAATACGTAAATATAAATATTAGGTGTAATTAGAATTTTTTGTGTGTACAAGAAATGTTAAATACAATACTTATAAATATATATCAGAATGGAATATACATATATATACATATATATGTACAGGGTTTTGGGTTTTACGAAAAAATTGTGCAGTGCAAAGTTGTACAGAAGTTACATTTAGAACTGCTTTTTTAAATTTTTATTTATGGTTCTGGTTTCTTCTTAAATTTAAAAAGAAATTTCAAAGTTTCTTTAATTAATAGCCATGCTTATGACATTTTTTGACACGTTTTAAGGTCCCCGATGTACAATACGATTTTACTATTTTTACGATGATGTCTGTGTGTGTGTGTGTGTCCGTGGTTTCGGCCGCGATATTTCCAATACTAAAATTCCAAAATTACAATTCTTGCGTATTCCTCTTCCTTACAACCATATGCATTTTGGTTATAATTGGTCAACCGGAAGTGTCCTCATTTGAAGATTTTAATAGTTTTTCTTGAAAAACTCAGTTAAATATTATTATAACTTAAAGAATATATTATTCTCTATACGATTTGATTCCATTTTATATTTCATATTCAACAGATATAGAGTTAAAGAATTATAAAGATAATAAAATTCATAAATCAGCTAACTATGCTAACTTAACCATGGTAACTGCTAATATATTCAAATAATTTAAATTGACAGATGTCAGTATCAATAAAAAGTAAATGAATGAAAGAATAAGGGTAATAAGTCTAGTGTTAGAAGTTTCTAGAAAGATATAAGAGAGACGGTTAAATTGGTTGGAACATGTCAGGAGGAGAGATGAATATATTCGAAGAAGAATGAATATCTTAGTAATAGAAGGTGGAAGAAACATAGGAAGACCAAATATACCATGAAAGGACTGTATTGCGGAAGACTTGAGAGAAAAGGAACTGAATGAGGACTACACGCAAAACAAAAATGAGTGGAAGAAGAAAATAAAAAATACGGACCACCTAACGAATGGGAAAAACTAAAGAAGAAGATGTCAGTGTCAAGTGCAATTTGCATAGTTTTTTTTTGGAAATATAGGATCTTTTTCAAGAAAATTTATCTATAGGGCACGTGCAGTGACGTGACTTTGCTGACTTTGGCAAGCAGATATGAGGACCCTGGTCAAAATGACAGCTATTAATTACGTCCATAACTGACAAATGTCATAATTTTTCATTCAAAATTGCATGATTGGAGTGTGGAATTCAGTGAGAAAAGGAATCATAAAATACCAAAAAATTAAATTTTGAATGAATAATTATGACATTTGTCAGTTATGGACATAATTAATAGCTGTCACTCTGATACGGGCCCTTATATATGCTTACCAAGGTCATAAAGTCACGTGACTGCTCGTGCCCTATACATAAATTTTCTTGCAAAAGATCCTATATTTCCAGTAAAATTATTTTATAAACAACTATGAAATATTATTTACATATTTAATGTTATTATAAATATTAAATAATATTCTATTACCTACACGAATTGAATGCATTTTATATTCAATGCATATAGAGTTAAAGAATTATAAAGAAATTAAATTTTATAAAGCAGCCAGCTATGCTATAATCATGGTTACTACAGCTACTATATTATGAAAATTCTAACTAAAAAGAAAATGAATGTGGAAGAGATGAGGATGTTGAGATAGATGTTGGGGAAGACACGGAAAGATACGGTAAGGAATGAATGAATAAGGGAAATAACTCGAGTATTAGAAGTTTCTAGAAAGATACAAGGGAGACGATTATATTGGTATAAACATGTCATGAGGAGAGATGAAGAATATATTGGAAGAAGAATGAATAGTATAGTAATAGAAGGTTGAAGAAACAGAGGAAGACCGGAGATAAGATGGAAGGACTGTATTACAGAAGATTTGAGAGAAAAGGAACTGAATGAGCATGACACGCAAAACAGAAATAAGTGGAAGAAGAAAATAAAAAAATAGCGACCCCTAACGATTGGGAAAAGCTAAAGAAGAAGAATACATCAGTGTCAAGTGCCATTTGCATAGTTTGTTTATGAAATAATTTTACTGGAAATTTAAAATCTTTTGCAAGAAAAATTATGTACGGAATTTGTACATAATATACAGGATTGACGGAAGGTATTGTGCTGGCCACATCAGATTTTTTTTGTAAAAGTCAATTAATTAATTAATGTGTATTCGAATAAGAAGCGTGTTATTATAATTGTAACGTTTATTTATTTGGATAAAGTGTAAAAGTCAGAGAAAAATTATTAATTAAAATAAAATTTTATTAAACGATAAAGACTAAGAATATTATTAAATACTTAAACACTAAGATTATTTATTTGAACAATATTTATTGTACTACATTTGTAGGAATAGATGTAGATAATAGTACATTAAGATACAAGTTTCATAAGACATGATTTTAGCGCACGCGTCTTTGTTAGAAACGAGCGGCTTGCCGCGAGTTTTCTAATGGGACAAGTGTATTTTATACTATTTTTTCTATTTTGGTCCTTTTGTCAAAAAAATATTTACAAATATACGTGATTTCATTTTTAGGAATATTTTAATTTTTATTTGATTGTTTGTAACAGTAACAGTGATGCCGCCTCGGTGGCCGAGCGTGTTAAGGCAGCGTGTTTAGACAGCGCTCAAAGCGACCATTACCGCTCGGATCCTGGGGTCGTGGGTTCGATTCCCACCAGGGGCTTGGATGTTTGTGACTGTCCTTTCATCATCTCATCTCCATCAAAGCAACGAAACCAGGTATAAAAATATATTGTAACAAATTGACTCATCCCCATAATTGTAATAACTTGTAATAAGTTTATATACAATAAAGATTATTATTATATTATTATATTAACAGTAACAGTGATTGATATACGTAACTATGACGTTTCATTGTTATTGTTTACAATTTAAATAATATTTACTTTCAAATGACAAATGTCTAGAAATGTAGGTACCAACCTAACAGAAATTAGGTTCGAGTTCTTTTTTCTTTTAAGAAGTACTTTATGACATCCAAATGGGTTTCATAAAGTACATATTAAAGAACCAAAATAGAAAAACAAGCTTATTTTACTTCAGCAACAATAATTATTGCTGTTCCTACAGAAATTAATTTTTTTTTTAGAAACTGCTGAACGCGACCAATATTTGTATATTGTGTACAACTTTTAGCAGCATAGGTTGCAAGATATTTCTTTATAATTATTTATCTCCAAATTCATTCAATATGAAGAAAAAATATAATTAAACCGAATAGAGAATGAACTATACTTTAATATTTATAATAACAAGAAGGTCAAAAAATAATAATTAACAGCATGTTTTTTCAAGAAAAACTGTTAAAAATCGTTAGGGTACTTCCGGTTAACCAATCTTAACCAAATTCTAATGAACTCTCCATGTGGACGCACGAAAGAGAAATATGAAAGATTTACAATTTTTACCTCTCGCTAAGAGAGGTATTGGTTTCATGCTAAAAATCGCATATCCACATTTTAATGATTAAGCACGTTTTAAGGTCCCTACAATTCGATTTTAATATTTTTACGATGATGTCTGTGTGATTGTGTGTATATGAGCCGGTTGTAAGGACGATTTCTCAAAAACTATGATATTTAATATCTGTTTAACTACGTATTTCTCAATCGGACATTACTGGGAAGAGCTGAAAAGGTTTTGGTAACAATTGGACAACCGAAAGTAGCAGATTTTTAAAAAAAATTGTTCTTGCTTGTATTAAGAAAGAGCAAATTCTCTATCTTATACATATAAATATTTTATTATATCTTTCATAGATTTAGAAAAAAGGAATATAAGGTATATAATAATCTGTTCTAATAAATCACACAGCCCGAATAATGTCATGGAAACCAATTAAAAAATAAAAAAAAGTTTGTAACTGACAGATAAATATCAGTGTCAAAAATCCAGATACATTACTGAATATTTTTTCTGAGAAGTACATACATTATATTATTTCTTATTGTATTTATAGTTAAATATTTAAAATAGGTACAGTACATATACCCTTCAAAAATAATGTCAATCCCGACAATGAATTGAAGATATTTCGAAAAATTAGAAGAGAACAAAATTTCTTCATAGAATGAATTTAAAATTTAGAAATCTAAATATAAAGAATAGATGTAACTAGAATTTTTGGTGTAGTGTAGGTATACAAGAAATGTTAAACACAATAGGGCGCGAGCAGTCATGTCATTTTGTTGGCCTTGACAAGCAGATATGGGGGCCCGTGTAGGAATGATAGCTAGTATTTATGTACATAGCTGTCAAATATCATAATTTTTCTTTCTAAATATAGTGATTTTCCAATTCCATGTGGTTTATTTAACAAGTAAATTCCACACTCCTGGTGACAAATTAACTATGTGAATTTAGTTTAAATTTTTAATGAAAAATTCTAACATTTGATATCTATGTACATAATTACTATTTGTCATTCTGACACGGGCCTCCATATCTGCTTGTCAAGGTCAACAATGCCACATGACTGCTCGGGCCCTATACTTTGGTGAAGTGGCGCGAGGTATTGTGCTGGCCACAACAGATTTTTGGAATTGAAGTACTGGAGTTATGCGATCCGGAACGATCGTCACATACACACACAAAACGCGTGCGCGAATACATGCAGACATCATCATAAAAATAGTAAATTCGTGTTATTCGAACTGGTATGGAAACATTTCAAGAAGTTCCGGACACTTTAATCAACCAGATATCAATATCGTTTCAAGAATTGACCGCCGACCGGAGAACCAAGGCAAAGAATTTAATTGGAAATTTTCAAGATGTGTTCCAATTTGACAACAAAGCCAAAGGGAGAACTAATAAAGTCGACCATAAAATATACACCGGAGACGCAAGACTCATCCGCCATCCAGCAAGAAGATTACCATTGGCAAAACGTGAGGAAGTTGAAAGAATAATTAAGGACATGAAGATGGAAAGTGTAATCGAACCTTCAAGCAGTCCATGGGCTTCAACCAGTGGTGTTAGTGAAGAAGAAGGATGGTCTGGATCTAAAGAGCGGCTATTGGCAAGTAGATTTGGACACAAAAGACAAGGAGAAGACAAGCTTCACCATCGGTAACGGACTCTGGCAATTTACCGTAATGCCATTTGAGCTCTGCAATGCCCCTTCAACGTTTGAACGACTCATGGAAACCGTATTGGCTGGGCTATCTTGGAAAACCTATTTGGTTTATCTCGACGATATTATTGTGGTGGGAAATACATTCGAAGATCACATGAAGAATTTGGAAGAGGTTTTCCAAAGATTGAGACAGGCTAACTTGAAGCTCAGTCCAAAGAAATGTCATCTGCTCCAAAAATAAGTTCATTACCCTTGGACACATGGTTTTTGGTAAGGGTATTGCAGTTGACCCGGAGAAAATAAAGGCAGTGAGTGACTCGCCAGTATCCAGAGACAAACATGAACTTAGAAGTTTCCTTGGTGTGTGTATTTATTATCGACGATATGTACCTGGATTTCCCAACATAGCTAAGCTACTGAGCTTATTGAAGAAGGAAGGCGATTGATCTGGGAAATGGGTAAAGTTGCATTTAAAGAACTGAAACATTCCTTGACAAGCACAACTATCCTAAGTGGTCCTATACCTGCAGGAGAGTTTATACTAGACACAGATGTCAGCAACGTTATTGGAATTGGTGGCCTTCTTTCCCAGAAATAAGACGGACATGAGAAGGTTATTTCCTACTTTAGTACGACCTTGTCAAAACCAGAGAGGAATTATTGTGTCACCAGAAAGAACTTTTGGCAGTTGACATCCGTGGAACATTTCTACAAATACTTATTATACGGACGAAGATTTTTGATAAGAACTGACTATGCTGCTTTAAAATGGCTGCTGCAGTTCAAGAATCCAGAAGTTTAGGTGGCCAGGTGGATTGAGAGACTACAGGAATTCGATTTCAAAATCGAGCACAGGACAGATACCAGCCATCGTAATGACGACGCTTTGTTGTCGACTGGAAGAGCAGCATTCCACCATCGCCAAAATAACAGTAGTCGACGATAATTGGCAGCCCGATGGATTAGGCAAGGACCAAGAAAATGACCCGATGCTGAAAATTAAACTGGGGTTGAAAGCAGAAGAAAGCAAACAAATATGGGAAGATGTTGCACCACATAGACTATAAAGTCGTACTGGGCACAATGGGACTCCATGGTGATTAAGGATGGCCTGTTAAAGCGTGTGGTAGAGAATGCCGATGGAACTGAGAATAGAACTCATTTGGTCATTCCTAGGAGTAGAGTACCAGACGTACTGAAAGAGATCCATGACGGATCTGGAGGCCATTTTGGATTCAACAAAACATTAGAAAGATTGCGCCAGCGATTTTACTGGGTTAACTGCAATGAAGATGTTAAAGACTGGTACAAGAGATGTGTGGTTTGCGCTGGAAGCAACGGTCCGCATAGATGATGAAGAACTCCACTGTGTCAATATAACGTTGGCAGTCCAGTTGAGCGCATTTCGATTGACATGGCCGAACCATTTCCAGAAAGTGAAGACGGAAATAATATATCGTGGTTGTGATGGACTACTTCACCAAGTGGGTTGAAGCCTATCCATTACCCATCAGGAAGCCACTACGGTCGCTGAAACCTTAAGCCAATGTCACACCAGCGTGATTCTGTGAGATGTTCGATGAAACGTGTTTTATGCGATGAAAAATGTACATTTGGTGTCACACCGGCACAACAGAATCTTATGAAACTAGTTTCTTCTTTAGATTATTCTGTGCTCTGCTTGAAACTTCACATTAAAAAATAAAGCTATGTACTATGAATAAATGAAAAACCAAATAAACACAAACTTACTTAACCTATAAACTATAAAAAAATACTAAAAATGAAGTATCTAAGAAGTAACTATATCTACACTACACAATACACTATTCTACATAAACTAAAGAATAAAAACAATACTTAAAATAATAAAATAAGCTACTGTTTTCTAGGCTACTCTTTCATTTAAGTTCAACGTGCGTACTACAAACAAATGTGAAAATCCAACCGTCGTGAAACCAGCAACAAGTGTTTGGTATGACTTTGTTCGATGGAAATACCGGCGCTTCTATTTTCATCGCACAAAACATGTTTCATCGAACATCGTACAGAATCATGTTGGTGTGAGATAGGCTTTAGCAATGAATGTATATGTCGATTTAATGTACCACGTGAACTTCACTCCGACCAATGTAGAAATTTCAAAAATATCTGTAAGATATTAGGAATTAATAAAACGAGGACAATCGCATTACATCCGCAGTCCGATGGCACGGTTGAACGAATGAACAGAACGATCAACCGATACTTATCGAAGGTAGTCTCCCACCACCAAAGAGACGAGGCCGATATCTTCATCTGTCCCTGATGGCTTATCGTTCACCCGTGCATGAAACAACAGGACAAACTCCTACAAATATCTTATTCGGACGTCAGTTGCGCTTACCATGTAACTTGGTGTTCGGCAGTAAACCTGGCAAAGATGTGGCCGAGGAAGAATACGTTACGGGTTTACGGAGAAGAATGGATGACATTCATGAACAAGTCCGCACGAACATTCAAGTTGCCAGCGGCCGAATGAAGAACCAGTATGACATCAAGGCAAAAAAGGTGGATAACAACCTGGGGATGTAGTGTGGCTTTACAGTCCACAAAGGCGTCGCGGTTTATCACTAAAACTGCTAAGAATTTGGGAAGGTCCTTATGAAGTCGTTAAAAGGATAAACGACGTAATATATAGAATTATGAAAGCACCTACCGGGAAGCCGAGAGTAGTACACTTTAATCGGCTGGCCCCTTTCACCGGTGATAACAATGAAGAACATCGTTGAGGAACGGTTCGTTGGATCATACCCCAGGAACCGACTTTTGAAGACTTCATGGAAAAGTATTCCTTTAGTCACAAGACGCGATATAGCGTGAGAACAGAAGAACATCGAGACCTGTTCACCGTGTATTCAGATTATTCCCTCGGCTACTGCGTATCAGGAAACTTAAAGATGTCACGCGACATAGTTTCAGTTTTTAAGACGAAATTTGGACGACTACAAGAACTGGCCAACCAAGGTCCATCCGTTGGGAAAATGCTACGGCCGAGGGATAACAATACAGAACATCAGCGGTATATCTACTACCTGGTTACAAAACCAAGCTTGTACCTGAAGCCGCCGTATCGCAATCTACGGAACTCGCTGTGTGATTTGAAGGATCATCTGCTAGAGAATGACATTTTGAAGCTAGCAGTACCGAAGTTAGGCTGTGGGATAGATGGTTTGGATTGGAGGATTATTGGAAACATGTTAGAGATCCTTTTCCGTTATACCGGCGTTGAAATTCTCGTTTGCAGCTTTAACCATAACGGACAGAAGGAAGAACTCCAGCAGACCATCGACTGTCACTTCTTCAAGACTTCTAAATGCACTAAGGGTAATACGTACAGATTTCATCATCGAAAAATGTTCCGGGACGGAACAGTCTTTAGGAGGCGGCAAAAAAGCGTATGCCCACCTGACGCGCCCGAATGCGACCGCCGCCACTGGTAGAATGTACTCGAGCGATGACCTAATCCTCGACATGGTAAAAACACCCGTCTAAACATGCATAATTACATCCGGTCGGCTGATTCTTTGTATTCGATGTGGCGTCGGAAAGTTCCAGATGGACATCGTGCTTTATAAACCCGTCGCCAAAAGCAGCCAGGACATTCTGTTATACAGAAGCAACGAACAGTTGGTGATATAAATAAACAGTCTACGTGTTGTGAATATAAATAAATGTAGTTATATAAATAAATATAGTCATATAAATATTGTTTAAATAAATTATCTTAGTGTTTAAGTATTTAATAATATTCTTGGTCTTAAATTAGTGTTTATAATTATTTAATCCTAGAGTTAATTATATTTATTATCTTTATCTTAATTATTTATCGTTTAATAAACTTTTATTTTAATTAGTAATATTTTTTCTGATTTTTACACTTCACCCAAAAAAATGAACGTTACAGTTGCACCCACAGAACACTAACATTCGAATTGCCGCCAACGCAAAGTTACAGACTGATCGTATGAAGATCGAAAGTATAGTGACAATAGCAGAAAATGAAGAAATATTAATTTATATCTGTGAAGTATGCAAATTTTGCTATTACATTAATAATATTCGGAAGCTTTCTGGGTTTCCTAAACACAAAATTAAAATCAATGCTTCTTTTTTCCATAGCCATTTTCGGATGTCAAAGTTTCATGTAATTCACGAACAAGATTCATTTTGTATAATAAATCTTTAAATGTATCGGGATACATTCGAAAATGAGTTTTAAATTTTCCGTTAGACATATTTGTTATTCAGCATATTTATTTACTTTTCCTAAAATACTTGAATCTAACTCTTCTTCGTCCGACTCATCGAAAAATATTTCACGCGGACCAAACTCGTATCTCTTCAAAAAAAAAAAGTTACCAATAGTGAGCAAACTTATTAAAACACCCTGTATAATCCCGGATTTTGAAACTAGTGGTTAAATTTTTGTTTATATAACCGTGCATAAATTTCATAAAACAGTTAAAATTTGTATATTGTCTACGCCTATGTATACTATTATTTTTTTCTTAAGAAAGGTAAAAGTACTAATATTTGTTGTTTATATGCCTCAGAATATAATTTAATGTTGTTGAATTTCTCGTTTTCTTTTCTTCCTCCCATTTTTGTTTAATTATTGTCAGTGACCGTGAAAATAAATATAAAATTAACATCATTTCATTAAACTTTCATTGCGCATGTGCATTATATACAAATTTACATTGTTTACATTATCTATACGTTGTCTACTTTCGAAATTATTCTTTACATTGTCTACGCATTGTTTATTATTGTATGTAGACGCAAATCCCTGCTGCTAATATATTCAGATAATTCTAAATGACAGATGTCAGTGTCACATGCAAGAATCTTTTTGTATGGAATTTGTACAAAATACACAGAATTTATGGACGGTAATATGATCGTCAAATCAGATTTTTTTTTATTTTGTTGTAGTTACTTACCTACTAATTTCAAACTAAAAAAAACGAATAAAGATTAAAGATATTAATTTGCACTTTCATGTAGTAACCTATAAAACCAAATTTGAATTTTTATAAATATTGCTCATTTATAGTGATAGCCATGCGAGTGACACAAAATAAATTGTAGGAAGCATGTAAAACAAAACTTATTGCCAGATTTACTACTATCGGTTAAGCGTTGTACGCTTATTTAAATAACACCTAGTTAAAAAAATTATGACATGTTTCATTTGAAAGTTGGAATCACATACTCCGGAACCAAAAGTAGTAGGATACTTCTTGATACGAATTTTTATTTTTCATATTGTCTGTAGTAAATTTGCTTATTTGAAGATAATCGTTATATGTAATTATTTTTTGTGTGTATTAAAAGTTTTTTATTAGTGTTGGTTTTAGCCAGCTTACCGGAAGTTAAAAAATAACCCTCGTATTTCACGATTATAACTACTTTTTTCTGTTAAAGGAAACTATGGTTAGCGATATATACATATTTGTCAGTTCTACTAGTCGCCAATAATTTAATTCCCTAAAATTCTACTTTATCGCATGCTATTCTGCGGGTTCCAATATTTAAAAAGACCATTTATTTATATTTTTCTTGTTTTCGTTTATTTAAATTTAAAACAGGTCACTATATACTCATATTTTTAATAATCACAGTTATTTATTGATATGCAACCATATAGGATTTATTTTAAAATCCTAAAAGTGTTAGAATCTAATTAGGGAGTGTCCGTTTTTCAACTCTATAATTGGTATCGCGGTTATCCTTAAGAGATACGAAGGCGATTAAAATAAGGCGAAGTTGGTGCGTTAGTAGACCTTTTTGACGACTTGTTTTCTCGAAAAATTCATATCACTAAATAAATACAAAAATTCAAATTTTATTGATATTTATTGATACAAATAACATCTATGTAGAAATAATATGGAATATTTGCCTGTATTTCTTTATGACAATTTTTATTTTCTTTCGAACGAAGATACTCCATTTATTTATCTCTGTTCTATTTCGAGTTATGATATTAATGTTGTAATTTTTATATAGAAGCCATATATAGTGGGCAAGTTACATAACGGAAAAGAGATTTTTACCTTGTTTCAAATAGTAAACATGCAACTATTAGATTTACCGCATGGTGATGGTCAGGGGTGAACATAGTAATTTAACCTGGGATTTTTGTTCTATACAATTTCCTGCTCTCCTGTTTATTTTACGGCAAAAACTGTAGCGTGCAAAGTTGTACAGAATTAAAATTTGTATATCATACTGTTCTTACATTTTTTGATGGCTTTAGTTTCTTCATAATTATAAAAAGAAATTCCAAAAGTTCCGTCAATTAGTAGCAATAGCCATGGCTTGTGACGTAGAAAAAAAAATTATTCATATTTGGTGATTTTTTTTTTTTGTAAAAATAAATTAAATAATGAATGTTATCAAAGAATACGGGATATATTTTCCATAAGTCAGATTAACATTTATTAATAATTTCTGAAAACGTGTCATGAACAACAGATTTCGACGGAAAATTAAAAATTTAGAACAGGAAATTGCATAAAACAAAAATCCCATATTAAATTCCTATGTTCACCCCTAACTGCCACCACCCTGTAGTGTAAAAACTATTATTGTAGCAATGACACAAATAAAAACACAATTATGCACGACATCCCAAATTAAGTGGGTTATTGAGATCTCGGAAACTATAAGAGCAACAAATTCGGTTAAATGGGCAACATTGTGCAGTTTCATTGCTGATTCAGATTTCGCTGACAAGATTCCGACCAGTTTGGATGTTATTAGAAAAGAAATACATATGTCTTTACATTTATGTTATCCATATTACCTACCATATTTATTATTTATTAATTTTATCTGCATTGCTACACAAGCGCGTTGACATTACGCTTCCGGTTCCAATGCATTCATGCTACTTGTGTTATTATTGTTATTATTCATATGTGTTTGGTTATTTCAGTTTTAGGTTATAAATTGTATGTGTGATATAGTGTCAAGAAATTATCAAGTATTTAAAAGTGAATTTAGAGTCTTATACCACAAGTAAACATGAGTGTCTGATCGCGAATCTAGGGGACCCGGGTTCGATCCCGACCGACGCCAAAAATTACATCGCATTTTAATGACACAAAATTGACCCCTGTGGCGCACTCTCCACACCAGCAATGAGTGCCCGTGAGGTGACGCCTGGTAAGCGCCCGTACGGTACAAATATTCCATCATTACCGATATCTGTGTATGAAGCAGATTGGCACACCCAGCAATGGGTAATATACCATGATGAAATATTTATTTATTTATTTTTATTTAATTATAAATCAATGAACTTATTACTATATTTATTTAAGATAAATATTAAACGTACATATATTATTGTTTGATATTTGGATGCCAGGAGTTCTTAATTATCAATCATTTAACATTGACCGTATTCCACCAAGACTTGTGTGCATCAAGCATTTCTCGGACGTAAGGGAAGATATTTTTCAAATAAATGAACGTATGGTATTCCGGAATCGTCAATAACAGCAAATTTTCGATCTTTTTCAGTTTTTGATGGATGAATATTACTGAATAAAGTAGAAACCCTTTCTAATGATGTCAGATATGTGCAAAACACACATTTCATATTTTCTGCATGAACCAAATAAGCCACATGTAGCAACAATTTGAAAAACGATTAATAATTCCTACAACTCTGCCGAAATTGTCATAATTCAATACCTTCAAAAACAAATATGGTTCATCACGAGTTTAAATATAAAGTTTACCTAGGTATCTCTTCTTCTGTAGAAACCAAAGATTTTCTAGCTTCGTGTACTTTGCTGTCTCTTCATAAACGCATGCAATTGTGAAAGGATGTTATATTTCATTCGTAATTTTCAACATTGCTTGCAATATTGAATATACACACTAAAGTTGACGATTTATACATATTACTAAATTGTCAGTAGTTACAAAATATATAACCAAAAATAGAGTTAATATAGCAACCTAAACAACAAAAAGTAATCAGGTTCAGTCACCATGTCAACAATATGATGTCATAGAGAATAGTCTTACTAATGTATTCCGATATTCCAGCTTTATTTTATTATGAGATTATGATGTAGATTCAGGTATAATAAAAAACAATAGCGTATGATACACGTGTATAAGTGCCTTTAAAGCACTTGCGACATTAAAACTACTCTGCTTCGAGTTGTGGCTTTAAACTTGTGCGTGCTTTTTAAAGGCTAGCTTAATACATTTGTATCATAATATACTATTTTGTATCTCTTATAAATCCAGAGTTATTTAACATTTTTTAAAACCTCGATTTTCAGTTTTTGTAAATATCTTTCAAACTGCACTACATTGTTCATTTAATCAATCTCGTAGTTTTTATAGTTTCCGAGATCCCAATGATAACGCACTTGATTTAGGATACTTTGTATTGTAGCGTGGGCACAGCTGACGCCACTAAGTCTATCGTTTAATAAACTTTTATTTTAATTAATGCTATTTCTTTGATTTTTACACTTCACCCAAGTAAATAAATGTTACAGTATATTACATTTCTGCTGTATGAACATAGGTTTTACATCGTTCGAAAACATAAAAAATCTCCTTTCTGTGGAGTAATTTTCCACTATGACGTCCAATGAAAATTATAACTTTGGTCTAACAATTTGAAATCCGACAGGGATAAAAAAATGAGCATCGCAAATAAAAGTATCCTAAAAAAGTGAAAATTCAAATTCCATATTATTGCACACTCTTATTTCGAAGTTTTTTGCAAAAAATTTGATTGATAATTTTCGAGAAAAACAAATACGTCTTTAAAATGTGGAAATTTTGTCCTAATTTAACCAATTTCGTACCTCTTAACCGAGATGCCATTGCGAGGGTCGAGAAAACGGACATTAAAGAGGACATTAAGATGTACTTGTTCAAGATAATCTCAATACATATTCTTATATTTATATCACTAACCTACGATAATTATATTCTAGAAAACCAAAGTGATTCAACATTTGGGTTCAATATTGCAGTCAAAATCAAATAATGATAATACTCACTGTAAGCATCTTCTTTTGTTAATGACTACAGATAATACATCATTGATGAATATTAAATATTTTTCTCTGAATAGGTCCATGTTGGCAACTGTAAGTTAAGTATATGTATCACAAAATTTGTAGTAAAATCTGTTTTGTAGGTAATTTTACTAACAGTCTATTTTTCAATAACAGCAATTCAATTGGCATATCCGCGCACATTAAGGAACTATTTCGACTGTTCCAGTAATTTGTTGTGTGAGTTCATATAATAAAATTTGTCAGTGTAAATACAATTATGCTATAAAAATCGCACGATTTATTATTATTATTATTATTGTTATTAATATTATTATTATTATTATTATTATTATTATTATTATTATTATTATTATTATTATTATTATTATCCCTCCTCCTTCCCACTGTCCTTCCAATATAAAGAACAGGTCTAATTTACATACGGTTGTGTAACAAATATGTAAATACTTATGTTTGTACAAAATAACAATTAAATATATTAGTTTTAACAACGATTCATTTTTGGTTATTATAAACTTATCCTAATACCCTTCTTACAATATTGCAGGTCCCTAGGATTGTGGCCTTCTGTAGCAGTAAGTATAAATCTTCTCGAAGCTGTAGTTTTTCTTAGTTTTTCCTTAATGTTTTAGGGATCTCTCCGGTTGCACCGATAACGATTGGGACAACAATGACCGACTCCATTTTCCACATTTTCTTCACCTCATCAGCAAGTGGTAAGTACTTATTAATTTTATCGGTGTGAGCTTTCTTTAGATTTGTAGCGTGAGGAACAGTAATATCAATGATGTAGGTTTTCTTTTCTGCTTTGTTGACTAAGACTATATCTGGGATATTGTGTTCTATTGTGTTGTCGGTTATAATTTTTCGGTTCCAGTAAATTCTTCCTTCATCCTTATCTTCTACCAGAGGTGGATTATATTTATAGTACGGCTGTGTATCCTGAAGTCCTAGATGTTTACTTCGCAGTTCTTGATGTATGATTTTTGCCACTTGATTATGCCGCTGTAGATATTGTTGTGGTGCTAATACAGAGCACCCCGATATGATGTGATCTATGTGTTCATCACTCTCGTTACACATGCGACATTTTACACTTACTATATCTTGTTTTAGTATATTAGCTGCATGCAGTCGTGTTGCGATGATCTGGTCTTGTATGGCTAGGAAGAATCCTTCTGTTTCTCTGAAGATATTACTTTTTCTAAGCCACATCTGTGATAGTTGCGCATCAATGTCCCTGTTTTCCATGAGTGCGGGGTATCTACCGTGCAGAGTTTTACTTTTCCATTGATCTTTTATTTCTTCTATACTTTTTATTTTTGCAAGCGGGTTATAATTTTTATCTGCTAAGTATAGCGGAGTAAGGTTTATGTCCATTTTTACTATTTTTTTGTGTATGTTGCAGGTGGCGGCTTTCTCATGGAAGTAATCCCGAAGATTTTTTATTTGTTTGTAATGCCTGTCTCGTATACTTGGTATACCTCTTCCACCATCTCGACGGGGTAAGTGAAACCTTTCTACTGCACTTTGTGGATGATGTGCTCGATGTTTCTTAAATGCCTTTCTTGTTTGACGATCTAGGGTATCCAGTTCTGTGTCCGTCCAATTGACAACTCCGAAACTGTAAGTAAGGACCGATGTTGCGTAAGTATTTATAGCCCTGCTGGTGTTAATTGCATATAATTCTGTTTTCAAGACGGCTTCTACGCGCTGGAGGTAAGTATTCGTTAAATCTTCTTTAACTTTTTTCTCAACAATGCCCAAAGTTTGTTCGTAGCCTAAATATTTATATTTTTCTTCTTCCTCCATACCTGTTATTTCACCTTGATGTTCATTCACTACATATCCTGGTTGTTGTATCCATTTTCCCCTCTCCATGCTGTTGAGTTTGCATTTATCCATTCCAAACTTCATGGATATGTCTGTACTATATTTCCCGACGCAGTCAATCAATTTGTGTAAGTTGTTCTGTGAGTTGGCAAACAGTTTGAGATCGTCCATGTACCATAAGTGACTTAGATTGGTACCATAGAGATCAAATCCTTTTTTCAGTTTATTCAGGGTGGCTGTCAGCGGCTGTAGCGCTAAGCAGAACCACAGCGGGCTGAGAGCATCCCCCTGGAATATTCCTCTGTCTATGTTAATTGTACCAATGTCCTTAGTGGCTGCGCCGTTCAATACAAGAGTTGTTTTCCATTCACACATAGCATGGCTTAGGAAGTTTTTAATATGTTCTTCTATTTTATATAAGTCGAGAACTTCTTTTAACCAGCTGTGTGGCACGCTATCAAACGCCTTTTGATAATCTATGTATGCAACATGCAATGGGGTCTTCGTTTTTTTGGCGTGGTTGGAGATAACCGAGTCAATTACCAATTGCTCTTTGCACCCTTTGGATCCCTTACGGCAACCTTTTTGTTCCTCAGGTAGTAATTTATTTGTTTCCATGTGCTTGTATATTTTATCTGTTATCACAGACGTAAGTATTTTGTAGATGGTGGGCAAGCACGTAATCGGCCGATACTTGGATGGATCGTTCGTGGCTTCTGCAGACTTTGGTAAAAGGTAAGTTACTCCTGTGCATATGAATGTTGGCATTGTTTCTGGCTCCTTTAGTATCTTTGTGTAGCACTTAGCAATTTGTGCATGTGTAGTTGTTAGTTTCTTATACCAAAAATTTTGTAATTTGTCTGGTCCCGGTGCCTTCCAATTTTGGGTCTTCTTTATTGCATGTTGTACTTCTTCTAGTGTTATTTCCCATGCAAGCATTGTACGTATATTTGTTGTTCTAGCTTTTTTCCTCTCTTATCCACGTTCCTGTTTTATGTGTCTTTGGATTACTCCATATGTTTTCCCAAAATGACTTAGTTTCAACATTGCTCGGCAGCGATCTGTTATTGTTTGCTGTATTTTGTTTCTCCATATCCTTATAAAAGCCACGTTGATTAGTCATAAACTTCGTGTTATCTATTCTACGCTTGTTACTTGCAATATATTTTTTAAGTCTTTTTGCTTTTGCTGCTAATGTCTGTTTTAGTAAATCTAATATTTCAACTATTGTGGGATTGTCTTTAGATTTGTACTTTATAATAATCTGTTCTGCAGATTTTTGTATTTTTTTACTTGGGTTCGGACGTTGCGTTTCTGTCAATCTTCCTATATCTTTTCTAAGGTTAGTGATAGCGGCTCGTAGCCTGCGTTCCCATGGAGGTGTTTTTGTTCTTTTTGTTTTTCGTACTTCCTTCATTAATTGTTGTCCGTTTTGTAAAATAGCTGTAATAGCGCCCGTATAAACAAGGCTGTGGAGCTCTTCCAAAGTTGTATCAGGTGTTATATGTTTCTCTATTATTTTGTTTATCTCGGCTAGTATGTTGTTTGTATTTTGTCGAATTATAAGTTTAGGAAGCATTGGCTTACTCTTTGGTTCCATTCCGTTGTACAGCATATGTTGTGTTGCGAATTGTTTTTCTGTTTCTGTTGGTTCCTCAATCGTGATTTCTGTTCTGTTTATATCTTGATCTTCTAATGTGAGTATCCCTAATTCGGTTAGTACTTCCTGACGTATCTGATTTATTCTTGCTGCTGGTACTCTGTTGTTTGAGAATATAGACCTTTTCTGATCTAGGATATTTTGGATTGATTTTCCTTGTAGTAGCGGAAACTTCTCCAGTACTAGTGTGTGTAGTTCCGCACTGAGTGTTGAGTCGTTGTTGCCTCCTTCTATAATACGGTAGTAGGCACGCACTACGTACTCGTTCATTTCAACTGTCCAAGTAGTGCGTATCCTTCTGGTACGGGGAGGTGAGTTGGGTGGGGGTTGCGTAGCTACTTCCTCCACAACAATCTCAACCTCTCTTGACATATGACGTTGTTGTTGTCTGCGTTCATACCTCTGTGCTCTGGTTTGATTTTCATTGCTTGGGTCGTTTGCAGGTAAGTCATCACGACGGGTCCGATCCGGGTCCTGCTGTTATTATTATTATTATTATTATTATTATTATTATTGACATTAGTAACAGTATTCCATTATTAGACCACGTTAAGCATTTCTATCAAGAAACACAATTGTGAATATAATCTATTACTACAATAAACAGTGTCAAGTAAAGCGGAGCTTCACTAACTATTCTTGTAACAGCAACTGAATTGCGAATTATCTTCGTCTTGCAATTTGTATACAGGGGAAGCCCCATTGCTGTGAGCACTCGTATGCGCAAGAGAGACTTCTATACTCTGTTTTTAAACTAGGAGGAGTAAATGCGAAAGTCAGATTTAAACTATAGAAAGTTACCAGAAAAAGTTACTAGATTTTTTTCGCGCGAAATACAAAAACTCCGTACATATCTGCACTGTATACTTCGTAAGGAACTTATTTTAAAATAAAACTGATATTATAAGCTCTTATTTTTCACACCATATATTTGATTATGTGAATAAAAAATAATCTGTAATCTAAATAAACACTCTTACTTGATTTATAATAGAAAATGATAACCTCAAAAATATGACAGTTAATACATCAAATGTAAAAGCTTTGTACTGTGTAAACTTAACGAAGCACTAGCCAATCATAAGCGTCAGTTTTAGCGGTTAAAATTTAAATTACTCCTCCTGGTTTAAAAACAAGGTATAGTAGAAGAAAAGGTACCGGATTTTAATACCCGCGTGCGGTCATGAGTGAATCTTTCAAGAGAAAATGAAATATATGCAATTTTCGACTTGACAAATCTGTCCGCCGAAAAGAGATATTTAGTTAACGGTTAAAAAAACAATCACATTACCATAGGAAATAGAACAAAAAATTTACAAAAAGAAATAAAATCTGTTTATAACTATTGTTAATTTCCTAATTTTCATTATTGATATTTTTTCTGTTAATTTATAAAAATTGAAAATGTTAGTGCTTGTGAATATATAGATATGGTTTTTACTTATGCATATTATTATTGTAACGGTAATGGTTAGCGACGTAGATATCCAAGAATGAATTTGATTGTTTCTTAACTGTTACCGTAAAATGGAGAGAAGTGACCGCTAAGGTGAAGTTGACTGAAAAGTTGGAAATTGTTTTAGGACTTCATAATTCTTATAATGATTTTTATAAAATAAATTTCATTATGCTATTCTTTGAAGAATAAAAACATAAATAAAAGTAAAGTACAGTAGAACCTCGATTATCCGAGTCGCAATTATCCGAGCTCCGGATTAACCGAGCCGATCTAAAGACCCAACATGCGAGGTACGCGCGTCTATGATCTGGATTAACCGAGCCAATCTAAAGACCCATCCGTATTAACCGAGCTTCTAAAATATTTCCATTTAAAATCTGGAAAAAGCTCTGAGGTATATCGAGCAACAATCAGAGGCAACCCCAGCGGATTTGCTTCTTCTTATCAGATGGAGAAACATGGCAGCGAGAAAAAGATGCAATATGAAACAGCAGCGCATAGGTAACTATTTCAATGTCTTATAATACACATACATACTTATTTACATGTTACAAACGTTAATAAACCGTTTAAAGTACATTTGTGTTTATTTTTTTAATGAATAAAAAATAAATCCGGATTATCCGAGTTTTCAGATATCCGAGGAGGATGTCCCCCACGTTACCTCGGATAACCGGGGTTCTACTGTATATCATTATTGCACATGAGAATATTTTTTTCTTTTTTTGCAATTCGTTTTATTTTTTGGTTTTGTTAGTATTGCTCGGCTATGGCTTATGGGCGTATCTGCAAATTTCTGATTTTGAAAAGTAATCATAAGCACAAAATCGTAAAAAATGTAGATACACCTTAGTGTGGTAGTATTAGTATTTTAGTATTATATTATAAAATTATAATACTTCAATAAAAAGTGAAATTGAAATGTGTCCTATATATTCACTATATCTCTTATACTTTTTGTACAGTTCTCTTATATAAACGCTTTTAAAATCTGGCAACCCTATCCAGTACTACTTATTTTTCCGTGACCATACCTCCACTAAACAAAAGAAAAACAATCAGTAATTACGCTAATAAAATAGTAATATATTCTTTTGCATTTATACATACAGCTATGTAATTAAAGCATTTAACATTAAAAAAATCAGGGATTTGTTAACTACTGGATGTTCATCTTCGCATGTACCCGGCCAGATCGTCAGAGATAGTAATAAATAATTCCGATTTGGTGTGTTTATTTCCGTTACTTATTGTCAAATATATTTTCTTTATGTACTCTAATTTAGTTATCGTACTCGTACTTGTTTCACATTTTACAATTAAATATATTTGAACGCATTTTTTGACGTGAATGTCAAATTCATAGTCAATATGATGTAAATATCAAATTCACTTGTCTAAATTGGAATTATATATACCTTGCTCACTCACTCTTCCTGTGTCCTCTCTTAATCTGGCCGGGTACACAAGAAATACATGTATCGGTATACGCGTGCTTTATCCAGTACTTAACAAAGCCCTCAAAAAAATCTATGTGCCATGTTTATACTTTTTTTGTTGTACTTGTAAACTTCATTTATTGATACCGCCTACTACTTTTGAAAATTAATCTATACTACTGGTTAATAACTTCTAAAATTGTTTGCTAACTTGTTAAAATTTTACAAATTAGTAACCACGTTGTAACTTATCATACATATTAAATATAAGTGTCAACTACAACTAACACGTTTTGGTTATAATTTTAATTTTGATTTAAAAGTAACAAATAAAAATATTGTATAATACACGCCAGGGAACTATTTTACTGCCTCAAGGAAGTAACAGACTGCCTACTTTAGTTCACCAGTCATTTCCTCCTTTCAGCAGTAAAAACCTTTTTACCTGGCTTGTAATGAAAAATACTACAACATTATTTAAAAAGCTAAGTATTACACTTTCTTAAGTTTTGTTTTATTAAGAAATGTATATTCGTTTTATTAACATTTTATTCACTAAATTACACAGTAATTAACAATAAATAAAGAATTATTAAACGTTTCGATAGTTTGGTTGAGCGGACTGCATGTTTTTTTTGTGATTGCTTGTTGTGTCATGAAGTTGTGTGTGTGTGTGTTTTCTTTCGCTGTGTATGTGTTGCCAACAGTGATGATTGATACCCGAAGCATTGATTAAAAAATACTAGTGGGTATTATTTAATCAATGCCCGAAGTTCACACTGCTTGTTCCTATTCTGAACACACTTCCTGCATCTTCTTTATTGGATGTGAAAAAGAAAGGATGCAGAAGATTTAATTCAATTCTAAGAAGAGGACAGTTTTCTATAGTTTCACCTTTATTTCTGAGTGAAGTTGACATTTAATGTCCATTTGCAACGTTTCCATTTAAATCTGCACTGATTGTTACATCGACATTGTCGTATCGAAATGAAATGCCATTTGAAATATAACTTTAATGTTAAAATTTCGATATGCATTTATTTTGTTAAACAGTGGTTCAAAATTTAACTAAAAGTGCTGCATTTGGACATTACTGTATGTGAATTGCTTTAAATATAACTAAATCATGAATTGGTATATCTTTCAAAAAAATTACTATAGCTAATTGTGTAAGAAAAAATGTTGCACACAAGATTTTCTTTATCACCGTTTGGGATAAATGTAAAAATATTTTTGTTATATTTCCAATAAATAAAGTTATTTGTTACATCAAACTTATAGTCTACATTTGTATACCGCTGTCCAAATTGACGAATTGCAGTTCCCAGGCGTCGAACCCGACACCTGTATTTCTTGTTTCCAGCTTATACACTTTTGTCTAGCTGTATCAGTTTCAGTCCGAGTCTAGAACTCAAATAATTAACATTAAAATATAATAAATGTCATTCATATTTTCTTTTTAAATAAACATTAATATTTTTTATGTCTTTTACAACTCACAATAAAAACCCTTTTTAAAGACTATTTCAAATCCTAGGAATATAACTGGAGCCGTCGGAACGAACGGATTTTTTAGGCGAATTTTCACATTGCAAAGTGAAACTCGTGTTCGTGTCTAAAGAACCATAACCCCAGGGAAAAGAAGCGACTACGTCCAAGTGCAAGGCCACCCAATTCCTTCATCTGCTAGAGAACATCGATGACGAAAGAACAAGGTGCTGCTGAGCACATCTGACCGGGAATCAATGAACCAGTGAGTGTGAGTACACACATATCAACATGTCACACGACTATAGCCTATAGCCCGTGCCAAATAGAAATGTCCTACGCGAAACACGCATTTACGCATCCTCCACCGTTCTTATTTGAAGAACCAATCATATGCAATGTACATACTTAAGCGCGTTTAACTCTTAACATATGGTTCTAAATATAATAGAGTGGTCCGCGCTACGAAAAGCGTCAAAAATAGGTTTTGTGGGGGTATTCGGTGTTACAAGCTGAAATTTTCACACTTGAACATTATTGACCCAACAAACCAAAGTTACGAATTTGTTAAATTATAAAGCATGGCAAAAGGGTACTAGAATAAAAATTTGAGTTAGGCACAACGGTAAAATGAAACTTGAATATTTTCAAATTTAAAAAAATGTTAAGTTTCGTAGCCGGTCTATTTTTAATTATTTTTTTCGAATATACGCGATACATATTGTGGCTTACGGGTTTAAGAAATTTACTTCAAAAGAATGATGGAACAAATCAACCAAAATTAATCAATTTTTACACGAGATTATCTCAGAAACTACCTTAATGCGTAAATTAAAGAATAGCATTCTTTATAAAAGTTGCTATGATCTATTAGAGACACTTGGTGATTTTTTTTTATAATATTTGGTGGTATGGTAATCGAAATATTTTATGAATTATAAAATAACACATTATCTTGCAATTTCCCGTTGACTTTGAGCTCCGTGTCCTCACTACTTCGTGGTATCTTCTATTTATACAGGGTACGTTCGGCATTGACAACTACGGATTGCTCAGAGCTCATGGGTCACGTGACGGATTCCACAGATGTTAATACTAATGCCGAACGCTCCAGATTCATAGTTTAGGCGGGAAATTATAATACACAAATGTGTAAGTAGGACTGTTTTCAGTAACTTTTTAAAAAGTTGTTTTTTATTGTATTAAAACATATATTTCTAAAAGTTTTCGTAGTATTTATAAATTTAATTTTGTAGGTATTATTATAAAATAAATAAAGACATGAACATGACTACAGACGAATTCAAAATGATTATAAAATTTGCATATGCATTGCTGCTGTTGCTGTTAAAGTTTGGAAAATAAAATTATGTTTAAATTTAATAATATATTTTATGATTACCTTCATCAATTAATTCTCTATTAACTGACGGGGATACCGGCGATGGTGAATAGGATCTTTCTGACAAATGTTATATGATGTGTTTTGCGAAATTTTTAGAACATACTTTCTGGCTTACCTATAAATTCGCAATCTTTATGGTCTTTCTCCACATGTTTCTCCATTGTTTCCATAAAACATGCTTTAAATGAACATAAAGGGCACATATATAAATTCAATTCTTTGTTCATTTTAACTGTTACTTCTGACTGGCTACTAACGTAGAACTGAGTCAATTAGTAGTCAAATTCCTTGGAACACATCTGGTGACAATATAGTCAAGAATTCTAAGAACTATCCTTCGACGGTTTAAATTTTTGTACGCCAATATCTACGCGGAAATTTTTAACTGGCCCAGCATCGAGAGCTCAGCACGCTCGGTGACCAAGCGCCGAGCACACAGAGCGAGCTCTAGATGCTCAGCGAGTTCAATGCCGAACGCTATGGATCGCTTTGATGTCAATGCCGAACGCAATCGAGGGCTCTGAAGCTGAGAACGCAATGCAAGTGGGTAGTGAGTAGAGTGGAGGTTAGAGGCTGGAGGTTTATGGGTAGCGGTTGGATATAGCGCGGCCGAATTGCGTTATGAAGTAACCTTGGCTCCAGTATGCTCATAGAACAAAACTCTCAAATATCGATAATAATAATAATAATAATAATAATGTTTATTAACTGGAGAGCAATTACATGCACAGTACGTCTTAGGAAATCAAAATATTTAGATACAAGCAAAGTACATAATTTTTTTTCTAAGTTTATAATATTTGGGTCTGAAGCTCACAATCTTGCTTCAATACCTACGCCTACATGAAATTGTCATCGTTTAAATATTCTTCTACGTTATAATAACTTTTATTTAACAGTATTTTAAACAAAGTAGATTTAAATTTTTGAATTTCTAATTTTCTTAAAACCTGGGGGCGTTTGTTGAAAAGTTTTACATTGACACTATTGAGTTTCGAGTTTGCCCGAGTAAATTTCACTGTTGTTAAATTATCGCTATTTCGCGTGTTATATTTATGAATCTCGGAGTGAGTTGTGAAATCTGATATGTTTTTTCTGATGTGTATTAAGCTATTCAAAATGTATTGGGAATAGAGTGTAAGAACACCAAATTTCTTAAACAGATCTCTACATGAGTGTGTTGGACCTACACCGGCAAGTATTCTAATAGCCTTCTTCTGCATCAAGAACACTCTGTTCACATCAGGAGATTGGCCCCATAACAATAGGCCGTAACACATGACAGAGTGAAACAATGCAGAATAGGCTATCTTGGTTGCTGGTGGACCCACTGTACAATATATTTTGCGTAAGGCGAACAGACATGTAGATACATCGATATTGCTTTTCCATTTTAAGTTTTTCTGTAAAAGGAGACCTAGATATTTTTGAGGGAGTTCATCAGATGTATTTGAATTAACAAAATCTACTATATTTGTTTTATCTTTATTTAGGCTTAAAAGGTTTGCTGTGAACCATTCAATGGCTTGAATTTGACTTTCATTGCTATTTTGTTCAAGTGTTTCCATTGAGGGACTATGATTAATTAGAGTAGTGTCGTCTGCAAATTGTATAATCTTTGATTTTACATTTTGGGGTAGATCATTAACGTATATAATAAACAATAGGGGACCGAGGATACTTCCTTGAGGAACGCCTCTATTTATATTTTTAACTGTACTTAATGTTTCATTGACAGATACGACTTGTTGTCTATTATACAAGTAGGTTTTTAATAACTGCAAAGGAATACCCCTGATTCCAGAGTATTCCAGCTTAGATAATAAGATTTCATGTGAAAGAGTGTCAAATGCCTTGCTCAAATCGATAAAAATGGCCCTGCATATTTCTTTGTTTTCCCATGAATCTACTATAACTTGAATTAATGACATTAATGCATCTGTAGTTGACTTTCCCTCGCGGAATCCATATTGTTCACCAGTGAAATATTCATTTGAAACGCGGAATTTATGGATACGTACATAGATTACTTTTTCAAATATTTTTGATATTACTGGTAAAATCGAGATTGGCCTATAGTTTGAGGTTACATCGAAGAGATTAAAATGTCTAAATTAAAAAAAAAACGTTTTTATTCACTGATACTCCTTATCTCAGGTATAATATTGTGACGTGCGCCCCTGAGTTAACAGTATACGAGCACCGCCACTGAAAGAACGTACCAGAGCGATGATGCAATCCCCGACGAAGGAATAACCTATGCACGTTGAAACATTTTAATTACGCCTTGACCTAATTCTTTTGTAATCGGTATCGCTGTGGCACCGGAGGGTTCTAGAAGGATATGAGCTGTATAAATACCGTCTGAATGACAGCGGGGAAATAGTCTGATATATAGAAGCGACGAGCAATGAACAATCGGTGATATAAATAAACATTCTACTACTTGTTGACATAAATAAATGTAGTTATATAAATAAATGTAATGATATAAATATTGTTAAAATAAATAATCTTATTGTTTAAACATTTAATAATATTCGTAGTCTTAAATTACTAACCACCTACATAAAAAAGATAATTTCAGTTGTGAAGAAAAGTCTTTAATTAACACATATAATAAAACAAAAAAATTCTTACAAAATAATAAAAATATATTAATTATAAAAGCCGATAAAACAAATAAAACAGTCGCCATCACTATTAATGAATATAAAGAAAAAATGCAAACATTACTAGATGACAGAGAAATATATCAACCCATAGAAAAATATATTACTAACAAAATACAGAATAAAAACAATTTATTAATTAAAAAACTCCATGACAAAGGCTACATAACAGATTTCACAAAAAAACAACTAACAATCGACAACGCAGTTCCACCTAAACTATATGGTTTAATAAAAATCCATAAACCCGGAAATCCGATGAGACCAATAGTTTCAGGCATCAATTCTCCTACTTAAAAATTGTCAAAATATTTAAGTGAAACCCTTAGCTGTATGGAAAATGATGACTACTATCTAAAAAATTCACTTGAACTTAAAACAATGGTGCAACACATTAATATCCCAGAAGGATGGATTCTCATCTCACTAGACGTTGTATCGTTATTTACAAAGATTCCACTAGAACTGATCATTACTGTAATAAAAGAAAAATGGAATATCATTTGCCTGAAAACCAAAGTACCACAAGAAGATTTCATCAATTTAATTAGTTTCTGGTATAATAGTAGTTATCTCTCTTTCGACAATAAATTTTACAAACAAGTTTCTGGCACTACGATGGGCTCACCACTTTCTCCAGTATTTGCAAATTTAGTAATGGACCATGTAGTAAAATCTGCACTGGACAACTTACCGTTCAAAATTGATTTTATAAAAAAATATGTACATGATTTGCTACTAATTGTTCCTGCAGACAAAATAGATCAAATAACAACAGAATTTAATAATTTTCATAACAACATACAGTTCACAGTAGAAATATAAACCAACAACCAAATCCCCTTTTTAGACATCTTGTTAATTCACACTGAGAATAATACCATAGAAACAAAATGGTACAAAAAACCAACTTCTTCCAATCGTTATTTAAATTTTAAATCCAACCATCCTCTACATCAAAAATTGAATCTAAAAACCAGGGCATTAGAACTCACCAGCGATAAATACCATCAAGAAATAAAAACAAAATTAAAAATTATATTGAAACAAAATAATTATCCAAATAAAATGATAAATGTAATATTAAACAATTTTGAGGTTAGAAATGTCAAAGATAATAAAGCTGAAGTTAGATATGTCTCGTTACCATACATAAAAAATCTTGCACCCAAACTAAAAAATCTGATGTGGCCAGCACATAACCTCTCGCCGTATATTTTACCTGGCTCTATTCATAAAGCAAAGGATATTTTTAGAAATACAAATAATATATTCATATAAGTCTATGACGTATAAACTTACTTACTTTCTCTTCATATTCTTCTAGTAAAAACATTAATTTTGGGCGGTCTAAAATGTATATATCTGGATTGTGCATCTATTCTTATATATCTTCTTTTACATTTTATTTTTTCATACTTGTTATATCTAAATAACCTTAATTCCCTTTAATAAAGTGACGGATAGATTGCACTCCGATTATTCTTATATCGATGTGTAATTTTGTCAATATTTACAACTTACTTGAGAAGAATTTGATAGCTTTTTCGCAATTCAAAGTTACTCTAGTCTACAGTACTGGTGTACATTGTCCCATAATGTTTGAAACAAATTTAAGTCCTTCAACCTAGACTTGTCATCTCCATAATAGTCACAGATCAAGAATTAAGGGATTCTCCAAATACATTTTTCTTTCATTACTCATTATTTCTGACACTGACATTTATCTGTCAGTTACAAATAATTTAAATTTGCAACTATTTTTCATGGCATTCTTTCGGTTGTAAAATTAATTACAACATTATTTTATATATTATATTCCTTTTATCTCTAAATCTATAAAATATGTATAAAAATATTTAAATGTATCAGAAAGAGAATTTATTTTTCTTTAATATTATCAAGAAAAATTTTCAAAAAATAATATTTAGAAGATTTTTTTTCAAGAATCTTCTACTTCCGGTTGTCCAATTGTTACCAAAACCTTTTCAGATCTTCCCATGAATGTCCGATTGGGAAATACGTTGTTAAACAAATTTTAAGTCTTATAGTTTTTGAGTAACCATCCTTCCAACATCACACACACACACACACACACACACACACACACACACACAGACATCATCGTAAAAATGTTAAAATCGGATTGTAGGGACCTTAAAACGTGCTTATTCAATAAAATCTGGATATGCGATTTTTAGCATGAATCCAATACCTCTCTTAGCGAGAGGTAAAAAACTAATTAAAAATAATTTAGATCTAGAAGTGGCTTTCAAACAATATAAAACAATAAATAGACTTTTCAGTAATATTAAAGACCAAACAAATAAAGAACAAAGATCTAATGTAATATATCAAATTCCCTGTAAAAATTGCAATAAAACATATATAGGGCAAACTAAACGTTACTTAAAAACAAGGATTAATGAACATAAAAGAAACTCCATTAACCAAAATAAAACAATAAAATGTGCCTTAGTTGAACATGTGAAGACAAATCGACATGAATTCGACTTTGAAAATACTAAAATTTTACAAGAACCTATATTACAAAAAAGACTCACACACGAAATGCTACATATTAAATTAGATAAAAACAGTATAAACGCGCAAACAGATATTGACAATCTTAGTACTATTTACCATAACATTATTAATTACAAAACCAAAAAAAGAACATTATAATAGTGTAACATAAATACCATAAATTACATTACAATTTAAATATTTAAAATTATATTATTATGATTTAATAAAATATTACATTGTAAATCAAAAATAATACAATACACCTAAGTATAACTGGTAAGCTACGTTTTAAGTCAAAACTTTTTTAAAAATACAATGTGTTGCTTCCTGATTGGTTGTGACGTCTTTTCCCATAGCTTAAGTTAAGTACAATTCCGAAATTTTCTGCAGTTTCATAAAATTGTTTTCTAAAATTGTATTTCACTTCTGTTCCGTTATAATTATTAATTTTTAACGTTGTTTTTTCACATAAAATATTTATCCATGTTTGTTAACGTTTTATTACTAAAACTTTTTAATTTCTGACTTGATTGTAAGTATAATTATAATTTATTGATAGTTTTTTGTTTGTACCATGTTCTTCTTTATCGTGTAATTTATTATTTGTAGTAACCCTGAAGATGATCATTGTATGATCGAAACGTTGGTTTAAAATCAAAATTAAACATCTTTAGACTGTATTCCGACTATTTTTTCTTCCCTCAATATATTTTTTGTTTGTTCATTCGTTAGAGAATTTATTTCTGAATTCAGTGATATAATATTTTTATACCTTTACATAACGATTTTTTTTTTTGGAATGGGCATATAAAGTTTTATATTAAGGTTGCCGTCGAATTGGGCTTGACAAACTAATCCGCTGCGGATCTCTAGCGCTACAATCGCAGGGAGAGGCGCCAAAATCTCAAAGAGCAAGATTTAAAAATTACGGCCAGCGCGAGCGATACCTCGCTTGGAGGCTAGTCTAGTACGTACTGGACGGGAAATATCTCTACACTGCAGTATTTTCATTCTTTCATACTTCAAGAACGAAAAGTATTTAATTTTGGTTTGAAGAAAAATTGTATTTTTATAAATATAATTAGGGTTTGAATTTATACTACGAGTACATAAAGAACATATCTAGAAAAAAACGCGGCTCCCTATAATTTCTCTATTATTCAAGTTAAAAATAATAATAATAATACTAATAACAATAATAATAATTTATTCTTCAAGTAAGACCAAAATTGCATCGGTATATGGAATGTCAAAAATACATACATGTCACAAATATAGTGTTCATGATATTTCAATAAACAAAGTACCTACTTAAAATTATCCGTATAATATTCATTAAATGTAGTAACATTTATCAATTAATAAATATTTTAGTTTCCTTTTAAATAAATTAAACGAATCAATGTTCTTTATATGTTTGGGTAATGGTTATATAATTTGATTCCTATTACAAAAGAATTATTTAGAGTTAAATGTCACTTGTTTTGGAAGCACTAAATTCTCTTTATATCTAGTATTATAACTATGACAATTCTTATATTTTAAAATTTTATTTTTAATTTTTTTCTAATAAATAAAATGACATTTAAAATATACAAACATGGCAGAGTAAGAAATTTTTCTTTTATAAAACTATGTTTACAGGTATTTCTGTAACTAAGGTTATAAATATTTCTAATATGTAGCTCGTTTCTGTATTATAAAAATGCGAACGGCATTGGGAGAGCAGCCCCAGAAAATTATGCCATATGACTGACTGACTATAAAATTTTGCAACATAATTTTTTTTCCTGTATTTACTATGGTATTTTGTGCAAGTTTTTTAATAATAAAGTTGTAGGAGCCAAAAGTGACAGCTACTTATAAAAGAAAATAGTTCTTCAAATTGGAATACGTATTTTTTTTAAAATGAAAACATATACTTTTACATAGAACGATAGGTAATTTTATTCTGAATTTATTCTAAATCTAATTCCCTCAAGTGACTTGTTTCTCTTTTGTAGAATAACCCATTTGAAATTTTCCTGTTCATGATTTCCGGTAACATGCATTCTAAATAAAAAGTGGCGAGATTGTAACGTACCGCCACATTGTCAAATATTCGTTGACTACAATGATTTACAATCTGGCTATTCGTGTGCACTTAGCTTGTATGAAAGCTATTCTTCGTTTATTAAAACGTCTATCCATATTGTGAAATGCATAGGTGTTTTATAATTTGGCTAATTTTACAATCTGACTAAGACATAATTAGAAAACCGGGATTAATACCGATACCGACGTGGGAGGCTAGGCACAGCTTATAAAGTATCGTTTATGAAAGCAATGTTATGATATATGTGACAGAAGTTTATGTTTCCGAGATATTTTTTTATTAATCAGCAAAATAAATTTATTAGTGAATTTATTAGGAGGTGGATATACCTTTTCATTTTCAATTTTGTAAAATGTATCCTTATTCAGAGATTTAATGTTCATGATAGAAAGCAATTCTTATTTGTGCGAATTTATACTACCAGTTGCTATATTGCCCCATACGGAACCAATATTTATTTGTGATTTTTCTTTATTTGATTCTTCGGTGTATTTAGAAATTTCAATATCATACATTGAAAATTTGAAGCATGTTAGGCTTACTAGACCTAATCCTCTGCAGGTTTCGGATATAAGTGACCCATAATGCAAATTTTGGAATGATCCAGTTGTAATTTCATGGCCCATTTTCGAACATATCCTAATTGCTCAATTCTATTACCTGTTATGGTTTTCTCAAAATCAAATTCACTCGTAGGATTAGGATCACTTTCAATACATAATTTATAATTTTTTATATTAAAAATAAATTATTTATTAGAACCGTAAATATCAGAGTAGTTTTCACCTTCCGTCACGTTTTAGGGTCCGTAGAGTACGATTTTAGCATTTTTTTACGATGATGTGTGCGTGTATGTGAGTGCGTGCGTGTGTGTGTGTGTGTGTGTGTGTGTGTGTGTGTGACGATAACACGAACACTACAATTCTAAAAATTATAATTATTTCGTCTTCCTTTTATTTATATCCATATGAAGAGCTGATTAGATTTTGGTTATAATTGATCAACATTTAGAACATTTTATTGGTACATATCTGCCAACCTTACACTATATAAACTATATACATAAACATTTACAAAAGGAGTATTAACAAACCTTTCGTATACATTTTTTTGGCACCAAACATCTTCGAAATTAATTAAATCATCTGAAATATGTGTGCCATCTTCCAAACTAATTAGTACTTCAGAATTTTATGGCATTTGATTGGGAACGTCATACGAATCCAACAAAATTCTTCTAGTTGCTTTTTTGACCAAATTTATATTTGTTTGCAAGTTCTTTTGTTGAAGAAGAGCATTTTTTCGCCTCCTTAAAGCAGTAGCCGTTCGTTTCTTTGATTTTGAAGGCCTGTTTTGATTTGAATTTTTAGTTTTAACCATTTTATAATAAGAGTATATAAACTTGGCGCATAAAATTTCAAAACTGATGCTAGCCAGCTAGCCTCTATTCGGACCGAGCCAACAAGATTTCATGCGAAATCGTTGTCTCTCCTCTCTCTAGCTTGTGGGTATGACTTGAGGAGGGGTGGTGGCGAGCGCGGTGTAGAGAGAGCGACGGCAGAGCTCCAGTAGTGCGCTCCGACAAAACGCTGCACTAAATTTACATTACAGTATAGGGCAATATCGTAATTCAATTGGTTTATAACAATAACTTATTGCATTAAGTTTTTTTTTTCATTATTCATTATAAAAAAAATATCTGCATATGACGAACATGCTTTGGACCCATTTTTTTATTTTATTACGTGATTTAATGTTATAAACAATATTATTATTGTTAATAAAAAAATCTGATGTGGCCAGCACATAACCTCTCGCCGTATATTTTACCTGGCTGTATGCATAAAGCAAAGATTATTTTTATAAATACAAATAATATATTCATATAAATCTATGACGTATAAACTTCTTTATTATTCAATAATAGCATGTCTCAACATGAAGATATTTTACCATAAATTATGTTACAATAAATTACAAAGTAGAGTTTACCATATATAAATATTAGGCTGGTAACAGCAATTTTCAATTCGAACAACTTTGTTTACTTTCTCTTCATATTCTTCTAGTAAAAACATTAATTTTGGGCGGTCTAAAATGTATATATCTGGATTGTGCATCTATTCTTATATATCTTCTTTTACATTTTATTTTTTCATACTTGTTATATCTAAATAACCTTAATTCCCTTTAATAAAGTGACGGATAGATTGCACTCCGATTTTGTCAATATTTACAACTTACTTGAGAAGAATTTGATAGCTTTTTCGCAATTCAAAGTTACTCTAGTCTACAGTACTGGTGTACATTGTCCCATAATGTTTGAAACAAATTTAAGTCCTTCAACCTAGACTTGTCATCTCCATAATAGTCACAGATCAAGAACTAAGGGATTCTCCAAGTACATTTTTAATTCATTACTCATTATTTCTGACACTGACATTTATCTGTCAGTTACAAATAATTTAAATTATCAACTATTTTTCATGGCATTCTTTCGGCTGTCAAATTTATTACAATAGATTATTTTATATATTATACTTCTTTTATCTCTAAATCTATGGAATATATAATAAAATATTTAAATGTATCAGATAGAGAATTTAATTTTCTTTAATATTACCACGAAAAATTTTCAAAAAATATTATTTAGAAGATTTTTTTTCAAGAATCTTCTACTTCCGGTTGTCCAATTATTACCAAAACCTTTTCAGATCTTCCCATGAATGTCCGATTGGGAAATACGTTGTTAAACAAATTTTAAGTCTTATAGTTTTTGAGTAACCGTCCTTCCAACATCCTACATACATACACACATACATCCACACACACACACACACACACAGACATCATCGTAAAAATGTTAAAATCGAATTGACCTTAAAACGTGCTTATTCAATAAAATCTGGATATGCGATTTTTAGCATGAATCCAATACCTCTCTTAGCGAGAGGTAAAAATGAATATAAGTTCAACCATTAGATTTACATTTCTCAAAATCAATAAACAAAACTGCATTTGTTTTAATGAATTCCTTCAATCAAACAAACTGAATTAAGATTGGACTGTATTCGACGGCGACCTTAACTAAAATATGGCTACAATAAGAGTGCTACAAATGGATAAAATGAATACGTGTTAATTTTTTTTACATACAATTAGAGTGCCATGATAGAAATGTTTGAATATTTTGTTTGCGTTGACATTTATTTAAAAGAACAAAATATTCACTTTTCCGTCAGGTCACTCTAATTCAATATAAAAACAACATATATTCATTTTACCATGGCATATTTTAATTAAATTAGTATAAAGTTTTCTATGTATTTTTCTTAAAAAAAAGTCGATGTGTGAATGTATAAAATATAATATCACTGAATTCAGAATTAAATTCTCTAATGAATGTACAAAAAAATATATGTTCTCATTTAAAATAAAAAAATCTGTTGTGGTCAGCACAATACCTCTCGCCATTTTCATTTTATGTAGCATAGGGCGCGAGCAGTTATGTGACTTTGTTGGTCATGGCAAGCAGATGTGGGGCCCCGTGTCAGAATGAGAGCTAGTAATATACATAGGTGTCAAGTATCATAAGTTTTAATTCGAAACATTATGATTTTCCAAATCCATGTGGATTATTTTCCTCGACAAGTATATTCCATACTAATGGATGACAAATAAACATCAGAACATTTTGAAATTTTGAATGAAAAATTATGACATATGACAATTGTGACATCTATGTAAAAACTACTAGCCGTCATTCTGACACGGATCCTCATATCTGCTTGCCAAGGCCAACAAAGTCACATGTCTGCTCGCGCCTTGTAAGTACACACAAATAATTGAAATTGTTTCTCTTCTTCCGTTCTATGAGAAATTTTATCCTACTATTCTATTATGTTCAAAATTCTTCAAATTCATTGACGGTATTAGCTGTATTTCTTAAGGATATATGTAATATTAACATACCTGTAATTTAAATATATAATTAATTAATAATACAATAATATATATTAAATGTACTCTTACCTCCCAGAAAAATCTGACACTGACATTTTGCATTTACTTGTCAATTACAAAAATTTAAATATCGCAACTGTTTTTCGGGCAACGAGATTTATTACAACAGATTATTCTATATTATTATATACTATATCTCCAAACCTATACGAGATATTATAAAAAAATTAAATGTGTCAGATTGAGAATTTAATTATCTTTAATATTTGTAGTAACAAATTTTCAAAAAATAATATTTAGAATTTTTTTTCTTAGAAACTACCACTTCCGGTTGTCCAATTGTTACCAGAACCTATTCAACTCTTCCCATTACTGTTAAATTGAGGAATCCGTAGTCAAACAGGTCTTTAGTCTTATAGAATTTGAGAAATCGTGTCTCCAACAACCTCACACACACACACACACACATCCACACACACACACACACACACACACAGACATCATTGTAAAAATGTTAAAATCGGATTATAGGGACCTTAAATCGTGCTTATTCAATAAAATCTGTATATGCGATTTTTAGCATGAATCCAATACCTCTCTTAGCGAGAGGTAAAAAGTTACGAGTAGGTCCCGTATTTTGAGAACCATTAGTCGAAAGAAATATTTGTTCAGTCCTTTAAATTAGTCTTGTAAAATAGAAATTGTTTGCCCTTTAACCGTTCTTGTAGCTCTTATAATTCTCGAGATAGCAATGGTGTGTGTGTGTGTGTGTGTGTGTGTGTGTGTGTGTGTGTGTGTGTGTGTATGTGTGTGTGTGTGTATATATGTGACCGCGATTTCGGCCACGATATCTCCAATACTAGAATTCCAGAAATTACAGTTCTTGCGTATTCCTCTTCCTTACAACCATATGCAGACTTGATTAGATTTTGGTTATAATTGGTCAATCGGAATTATCTTCATTTGAAGATTTTAACAGTTTTTCTTGAAAAACTCAGTTAAATTTTATTATAACTTAAAGAATATATTATTCTCAATACGATTTGATTGCATTTTATATTTCATATTCAACAAATATAGAGTTAAAGAATTATAAAGATAATAAATTTCATAAATCAGCCATAAATCAGCCAGTTATGCTAACTTAACCATGGAAACTGCTAATATATTCAGGTAATTCAAATTGTCAGATGTTAGTATCAATAAAAAGTAAATGAATGAAAGAATAAGGGAAATAACTCGTGTTGGGCTTTTCTAGAAAGAAATAAGAGAGACGATTACATTGGTTTGAACATGTCATGAGGAGAGATGAGTATATTGGAAGAATGAATAGCTTATAACAGAAGGTGGAAGAAACAGGAAGACGAAATATAAGATGAAACGAGAGAAAAGGAACTGAATGAGGACGACACGCAAAACAAAAATTACTGGAAGAAGAAAATAAAAAATAGCGAATGGGAAAAACTACAGAAGAAGAAGATGTTAGTGTCAAGTGCAATTCGCATAGTTCGTTTATGAAATAATTTAACTGGAAATATAGGATCTTTTGCAAGAAAATTTATGTATAGGGCGCGTGCAGTGACGTGACTTTGCTGACTTTGGCAAGAAGATATGTGGACCCGTGTCAAAATGACAGCTATTAATTACGTCCATAACTGATAAATATATTTTTTCATTCAAAATATCATGATTTTCTTATTTCATGTGGTTTATTTGTTATAAAGAGTGTGGAATTCAGTTGCCGAGAAAAGGAATCATAAAATACAAATATTCCATCATTACCGATATCTGTGTACGAAGCAGATTGGCACACGCAGCAATGGGTAATATGCCGTGATGGAATATTTATTTATTTATTTTATTTAAATACCAAAAAATGAAATTTTGAATGAATAATAATGACATTAATTGTCAGTTATGGAAATAATTAATAACTGTCATTCTGATACGGGCCCCCATATCTGCTTGCCAAGGCCAGAAAGTTACGTGACTGCTCGTGCCCAATACATAAATTCTCTTGCAAAAGATCCTATATTTCCAGTAAAATTATTTTATAAACAAACTGTGAAATTGTATTTACACATTTAATGTTATTATAAATATTAAAGAATATTCTATTATCTATACGAATTGATTGCATTTTATATTTCATAGTCAATGGATATAGAGTTAAAGAATTATAAAGAAATTAAATATTATAAATCAGCCACCTATGCTATAATCATGGAAACAGCTACTACATTAAGAAAATTTTAACTGAAAACAAAATGAATGTGGTAGAGATGACGAAGTTGAGATAGAAGTTGGGGAAGACACGGAAGAAAATTTATGTGTAGGTGCAGTAACGTGACTTTGCTGACTTTGGCAAGCAGGTATGCATCAGGTATGTGGACTCGTGTCAGGAATCATAAAATACCAAAAAATGAAATTTTGAATGAAAAAATTTGACATGAGGATGACCCGCAAAACAGAAACGAATGGAAGAAGAAAATAAAAAATAGCGACCCTTAACGAATGGGGAAAGCTAAAGAAGAAGAAGATGTCAGTGTCAAGTGCCATTTTGCATGAAATAATATTATTGGAAATTTAGAATCTTTTGCAAGAAAATTTATGTATGGAATTTGTACATAATACACAGAATTGACGGAAGGTATTGTGCTGGCCACATCAGATTTTTTTTTTCTATTGATGTAATTTTATAATTATATTAGATTTTAAAAAATGCGACTTGCTAAAAATAAGACTTTGGTGTTTTTTACCAGTTATGTTGGTAGCGCTTCCCGCTAAAACTTTGAACTTCATAGATGAAAATTCTTTGTTGACTGACAGAAATTTGAGATTATGTCATTATCTGTCAGTTTTCATACTACTTCTAGAAAACGAAAAGCGTCAAAAACAGTGCGTTTATAGATCTTCTTAACGACGTGTTTTCAGAACGTTTATATAGGT